>JADKLZ010005465.1:4895400-4910557 GCA_021533235.1 Biomphalaria straminea | reverse complement strand
CCTCTCCTTGCCTTCTTGCAGGAGATTTTCGCTCGGAAATTATGACCCTAATTACAAAGTTTCTTAAAATCTAAAATATCCTGGTTAAGTTAATTATAAATATAAGAAATTTGTATCATAATTAAGCAATGAATAAAATTATAGAGGTTTTCTAAAAAACAACAACATAGTAACAGAATCAATGAGATGTTGACATAATGAATAGGAAGATGGGTCCATAGTCATCTGACGGTTGTTATATTCTTGTAATCTCCCTTGGAGCAGATCATTGGTTCTTCCTTTACGCCTAATATTGTAGTTCGTTATCCGAGTTCCTTAAAAAAGAAAAGAGTTCTTTGTCTATTTTGTTGTATTTCAATCTTCGGTGACTGTTTTAAGTTGGTACACTTCCTCATTATCACAGCGACTTGGTTGTTGAAGGGTTATCAGATTTTCCCGTCACCAGGTGTTGGCTGTCTATTGTACAGGTGATCTGTGAACAACTATAGACAATAGTTCATTTGTTGGGTGCGCTGGTCGTGGGTCACTCTCCAAGATAAGGAAATAGTCATATCGTACGGGCTTTCTACTGGCTAGCCGTGTTCTAAGAGTAGATCTATATAGCAGGTAGATTACTCGTGTTGACCTGCGCCGTGCTCTCTGATCACGTGTTCAGGAGAACGTAACCAGGAAAAAAAAATAGTCTTGCAGAGGTGTTTACTTCCCGTTTAGAAGAGTAGGTCTTGGGTTAAAAGAGTTTTTATTTACACGTTCACATGCTCACATAAACATTAAATAATATATTACTTAATAACAAAAGAAATGTCATGTTGTCCTTTAAGAAAAAAAAAAAGAAAATTAAAGAAATAAGAGTAAAAAGTAAGCTTATTAATAGATAGAAACGAGCTGGGCTTAAGCAGGTTTATGAAGTACATTAATTTCAACAATTTACTGTTTCAATTTAACAAGTGATATTATTTATTTTATGTTCAATTATTTTCCTAAATATTAAATCTAAGTTATAGGGATGTACAGAAATGTTGTCATGAACAACTTTAGTTATACTGCGCCAAACTAGACTTCTGTATTCTGATACTATTATTAAATTAAAGTTATGAGTCTTTTTACTTGTTATTGTAGGTAACTTGTTTAAAACAATAGCTAAGTTAAGATCAACATTACATTTACAATTTGCATTCAACAGGTCTTTCATAGTACTTCTGACATTCTCAAATAATTTACACTGTAAGAACAAATGACTTTCATTGTTCCCATTGTCTATATGACATAAGGCGCATGTTTGTAAATTTCTCTTCTTAAATTTAATTGGGGTCATTCCGAAGATTAGTCTGTATGTTATTTCTCTAGTTTTATGTGTAATGTGTTTGCTGTGTAGATTTATGAAGGTATCTCTGAAATTGGTGATATTAAACTCTCTACCCCATTTGATTCTATTAATTAACTTATCTTGTAATTGTTTCTTAATGGTTGTATATATGTCTTTTAATTTACTGTGTATGAGATGTTCATTGCCAGGGAGTATTCTTGATATGGATCTGTAAAATGGATGTGTGTTTGCACCAAAGTAGTGTGGGATGTCATTTTTTATTGGAATTATTTTACTTAACCTTAGGCCGTAGTAGTATATTGTTAATGGAAAATTGTTTGGTTTCTTGGCTACTTGTCCTATGTATTTTAATCTAAGTGCTTGTATTTTTGTTTTAATGTCTTGTAAATTTATCCCCCATCTTCTTTGTTTTGTATAAGCGTTGTATGTTTGATACTTCTAATAGTGTTTTTGAAAATAAAGTTCCTAATGATTGTGTTTATGCTTGATATGAAGGTTGGTGGAGGTTCAGTGATGTTAGCTAGATAAACTATCTTCGGGACGACCAGGTTGTTAACAAGTATTGCTCTACCGAATATGGTAGTTGTTGTGTAGTAAAACATTTGGAGTGTGTTTTTTTGTTTTCTGTATGATATTGTCCCATTGGTGCTTGTGATAATATGTTGGGTTGCTTGTCCACGTGATCCCGCAAATTTTGATTTCCTCCTCTATTTTTAGGTTAAAGGGGATGTCTGGGGGTATTTTCCATCTGCCCAGTCCCATAATACAGGACTTACTTATGTTGATTTTTGACCCGCTTGCTTTTCCAAATTCAATAAACTTGTCTATGATTATGGCTATCTCTTTCTCTGACGAGGGGAAAAGGGTGGTATCATCGGCATACGCCTTAACTTTAACTACGGGTGTTGGGCCTGGGATTTTAATTCCTTTAATCCTGTTATCTAGTTTAATGGTTTCTAACAGGGGTTCTAGACATAGGGTATATAAAAAGGGGGAAAGGGGACAACCTTGCCTTACAGATCTTTTTATTGGGATACTATTACTAAGAGTTTGGTTTATTATGAGTTTGCTTGTGGCTTCTGTGTATACCATTTTTATGTATTTTATCAGTCTTCCGTCTATCTTGGTCTTGTCGAGTGTCTTGAAAAGGTAGTCATGGTCCACTCTGTCGAAAGCTTTTTCCTGGTCAATAGAGAGGAGGGCGGCTTTCATGTCTTTGTCTTTACAGTAGTATATAATATCTCTTAAGGAATGGTTCAGTTCGTCAATGTTTTTGTCTGGGTTGCTGCAGTATTGGTCTTGTCCTATTAAGTGTGGTATGAGGGGTTTTAGTCTTAGAAAAATCATTTTTGTCAGGAGTTTGTAGTCGGTGTTTAGAAGTGAGATTGGTCTAAAGTCGCTAGGTGTTAAGTTGTTTTCCTGTTTTTTTGGAAATAGTGTGATGTATGCTAGATTGAAATCTTTAGGTAACTGTTCCGTAACTAACATGTCGCTGTATAGATTTAATAGTAGGGGTCCTATTTGGGGAAAAAAGGTTTGGTAAAATTCAAATGTCAGACCGTCTGGGCCAGGGGACTTGTTGTTTTGGGTTGTGTCTAAAGCAGCCCTCAGTTCGTCGAGCGTAAAGGGGGCGTGCATCTCGATCTGTTCTGTCGTCGGTATTTCTTTGCAGGTTTGTAAAAAATACTTTCTGTGCGTTGTCGTCTGTCTGTTCTTTATCGTACATGTTGGTATAATATTTCGTGAATATATCAGTTATTTTGTCTAGGTCATGTATGCTTTCTCCTTTGCTATCTTTTATGCTGTCAATAGTTTTTTTAGATTGGATGTTCTGTTCTGCTGATAGAAAAAGTTTATTAGGCCCTTCGGTCATATTAATACTTTTGCATCTTAATTCCGCGCCTTTGTATTGGTAGTTGAGTAGTTCTTCTAGTTGTGTTAGTATATGTGTTCTAGTAGCTTCGTCTTCTTCGTGTGTCAATAGATTTTTTAGACTGTCTTCTTCATTTTTCCTCTTTGAGTTGATTATTGCAGATAATATTTGGCTTTGCTGTCTTATGGAGCTTTTTATCAGCGTCCATATTTGTGCTATACTATATTGAGTTGTGTCCGATTCTTGTGTTGTGTTATTTAATAGGTTGACAATTGTTTCCTTGTATAGCGGGTCACTTAGCAGGCTATTGTTCAGTTTCCAGATTGTTCCTTTGTTTTTTTTTTCCTTTCGGGTTTGAGTTCAGCTCTACTAAGACACCTTTGTGGTCGGTGTAGTTGAGTGTCTCTTCTAAGTGTGTCACTTTATTAATAATACACGTCTTCGGTACATATACTCTGTCTAAGCGTGTAGAGGTTTGGTGTACCCTGTCATTGAAGGTGGTTTCGCGACCAGTGACCTCTGTTGCTCTGTACGCATCTACCAAACGGAAAGCACTGACAACTCCCCCCAAGTAGTCGTGTGTCCCTTTTTTGCGGCTAGGGGTAGGGCCTTCAGTATTGGTGTTTTGTTTGTCTAATAGTGAATCAATGTAGTTTAGATCTCCCCCTATTATTAAATTTTCTCCTGCGTGTTGAGTGTGTAAAGTGTCACTTAGTGTTTCGAAAAATTCGTGTTTCTCTCTATATTTAGTGGGTGCATAGATGTTAACTAGAGTGTATGTGTGTTTTTGTGATTCTATTTTGACTATCACCACCCTCCCTCTATTATCGCTGCGTGAGTGTGTAATCTTGAACCTATCTGATGTCTGTAAGATAGCTACTCCCCTGCATTCCTCCCATATTTGTTGTCTAATAATGTAAAGAAATCACCCTAACGGAACTAAAAAATGTTAAACAAAATTGTAATTTACATTAGAAATCATTGATTATTTTTAGGTGTACGACTCAAGAGTAAAGTCAATAATGTCGGCTACGTCCTCAGCTACAACAAAAACAAATGATTCAAAGAAATGTTCTTGTATATAATTCAGAGGTGAGTTTTTGGGATATGACGATTCGTCTCAGCTTAACACATTCAGAGTTAATACTTTCTACTGAAATTGATAATCTTCAATTGTGCAGACTGAAATTGATAATGTTCAATTGTTCAGACTGAAATTGATAATCTTCAATTGTGCAGACTGAAATTGATAATCTTCAATTGTGCAGACTGAAATTGATAATCTTCTATTGTGCAGATTGATATATGCTTGATTCATTTTTTTGAGTTCTTTTTTTCTTTTATTCAGATTATACTTTCGTTTACAGTAACACACAAGACAAACAGGTTAACGTATCCAAGTCCAGACCATATAATATTGTTGAGCAGTGAAGGTTATTGAGGGGTTGTATATAGTTCATGAGGGCGCGGTGGCTGAGCGGTAAAGCGCTTGGCTTCCGTACTGGAGGTCCCGGGTTCGAATCCTGGTGAAGACTGGTATTTTTATTTCGGGATTTTCGGGCGCTCTTGAGTCCACCCAGCTCTAATGGGTACCCAACTTTAGTTGGGGAAAAGTAAAGGCGGTTGGTCGTTGTGCTGGCCACATGACAGCCTCGTTAACCGTAGGCCACAGAGTCAGATGATCTTTACATCATTTGCCCTATAGACCACAAGGTCTGAAAGGGGAATTATATAGTTCATAATTAAATACACTGTTCATTGTAGTATACCTGCTGGAGTTCATAAATTATAAAGTTATAGTTGCAGATATATGAGCATTGGCGAATTGTCAAAAGAAGATCAGTTTTTCATTTTTTTTGTTTTTTTTTAGGATGATTTATTTGCAAATAAAATGCTCTATTATCACAGATAGGTTCTGTTAGTCTCATGAACTCCTAACTGAAGTACAATGAGACAGTGGACTCCCGACATGTATAAAAGTAAATCCACTTTGTTTATATTTGTTGCCTATTAATGCTGTGCTAATATAAAATATATTACGTCATTGTTTATTGTTTATGTTTTTGAGTGAACGTAAAAGATAGAGCGGAAATAAAAGAGTTCTCTATATGTCTACCTTAATGAAGACAAGTCTCGTTATATTATTTATTGTTAAATTGTAAAGTCTACAGTAGTTTATTAATCTGTGACAACAGAACATGGTGTCAGAAGGGTCAGATCTTGTGATCTGGTGTCAGAAGGGTCAGATCTTGTGATCTGGTGTCAGAAGGTCAGATCTTGTGATCTGGTGTCAGATCTTGTGACAGATCTGGAAGGTAGTGGTTTCTAAATTGCTTTTAAATACATTGTATTTGTATCAAGTGGTATATCACTAGTTCATATTGAATTGTTTTAGATCTAGACATCTAGACATAGAATCTAGAATCTATACGCTCTACGAATAATGGAATTATTCGATCCTCCTAAACCGTTGTCACTAGACGGCAATCTCTCTGAAAGATGGAAAAAATGGAGACAAAGTTTTGAACTGTTTATGGTCGCCACAGAAAAGAACACGAAGCCCGAACCAGTGAAGAAAGCTTTACTGCTACACCTAATCGGTGAA
Organism: Biomphalaria straminea; assembly: GCA_021533235.1. Lineage (NCBI taxonomy): Eukaryota > Metazoa > Mollusca > Gastropoda > Planorbidae > Biomphalaria > Biomphalaria straminea. The sequence continues at coordinate 4,904,752 of JADKLZ010005465.1, read as the reverse complement.
CCCGCTCGAGACATCTACAATACTTTTGAAGTAATTGAAGATGAGACTGTAGACAAACTCATTGAAAGGTTTCAGAATCATTTTATGCCTAAGTCCAACACTGTTTATGACAGATTTAAATTCTTCACAAGAAGTCAGAAGGACGGTGAAACGTTTGAACAGTACTATACAGATTTAAAGAATTTGTCCAAAGAATGTAAGTTTGACAACCTTCGTGAGGAACTCATCAGAGATCGATTAGTATGTGGCATACAGTCGGATCGAGTGAGAGAGAGACTCCTGAGAGACGTAGACTTAACTTTAGAAAAAGCAGCAAGCATCATTCGTGCTGACGAGCATACACAGAACCAAATGATGGATATGAAAGTGGATATGAAAGGACTACAAATAGATGCTGCTAGTAAAGTAAAGAGGACAGAAGACAGAATGCCAGTTAAAAACTCACACGAGAGTATGGCAAGGAACCATGGAACAAGTACCATTAAAGATTGCAGATCTTGTGGTAGATCGCATAGAAAACACAATTGCCCAGCATTCGGACAGACATGCCGAAAATGTAAAAAGAAAAATCATTTCGCTGCAAAATGTCGTTCGAAATATTTCAAGGCTGTTGATTTACTGGAAGATGAAAGTCAAGCAAGCCAAGCAAATGAGTTATGGTTTGAGGCAATTGGAACTGACAACAATGTCAGAGTTTGGATGGTTGATGTCAATATTATGGGAAAGATAGTCAAAATGAAGATTGACACAGGAGCACAAGCTAATGTGGTATCAGAGTCAACGTGGAACACTTTAGAAACTGAAAGTCAGTTAAAACAGTCAAATACTACCCTACGAGCATTAGGGGATGAAGCACTAGAACTGAAGGGAGTTGCATCGGTCACATTAAAAGTCGACGATGTGGAAGTCAAAGATGATCTGTATGTGATCAAGAAAGAAATAAACCCAGTTCTAGGTATGAAGACATCTATTGCTTTAAGACTAATTGAAGCAAAGAAAAATGTCGAAGTACATGATTTTAAGCGACAAAAGAAAGTTCCACGAGAGTTGATGCCGAGAAATCAACTAACAACAACTAGTAGACCAAAGTCAGGTTCTCAATTGCATGAAGATGATAAACTATTACGTGCTCAAGAGAAATCGAGACCAGATGAGGACATGATTAAGAAAAATTATGGCGCAACAGGAAAGTTTCCCGGAAGTAATCAGAAGATAAAAGAAATTCGTCACAAAACTGAGGCTGATGTTAAAGTGTTCAAAAGAAACAATGTGAAGGAAAAATTGCTACCTCATGCTGTACCAGACAGACCATGGAAAAAGGTTGCGACAGATTTGTTTGAATGGCGAAACAATGATTATTTGCTAGTTGTGGACTATTTCTCAAAATACCCTGAAATCAAACGACTGGAGAACAAAACAACAGAATGTGTTATCAGAGCACTGAAAGGTAATTTTGCTAGACATGGCATACCAGAAGAAATAGTGAGCGACAATATGCCATTCAACAGTTATCAATATAGAGAGTTTGCTTCTGAATGGAATTTCAAGATAACCACATCAAGTCCCAGGTACCCTCAATCAAATGGTCAAAGTGAGGTGTATGTTGGTATCGTAAAGCAGATATTCAACAAAGCATACAAAAGTGGGAAAGATCCATATCTCGCTATGCTCGAGTATAGAAATACTCCAATAAGTGGACTGCCGTATTCACCATCACAACTGCTGATGAGTAGAAGACTCAGGGACATAATTCCAACTGATCCCAAACTATTTGAACCATCGATAGCTGAAAATGCAGAGAGATTACTCAACGAACGACAAATGAAAAGCAAAGTAAAATACGATGCAAAAGCAAGACAACCTAAAGATTATTCTGTCGGAGAGAAGGTGAGAGTGCGTCTAGGACAAACATGGCAGAAAGCTGTCGTCATTAAGAAACATCCATCACCCAGATCTTATATCATAAAGACCAATGATGGAAAAACCTACAGAAGAAACCAACGGTTTTTGAACAAGAGTTTTGATGAAGACATCTCTGGGTACTATGATACTGACGAAGACAATGAACAACAAACTGTTAGAACAACCGAAACAGACAGTTATAGACCAACGTCTAGAGAACTTGTCGTGCCAGTCAAAACAACCAGAAGCGGCCGAATTGTTAAGATTCCTTCTAGATATCAGTAGGCCCTATTAAGAACTTTAAAAGGAAGGATGTGCTAATATAAAATATATTACGTCATTGTTTATTGTTTATGTTTTTGAGTGAACGTAGAAGATAGAGCGGAAATAAAAGAGTTCTCTATATGTCTACCTTAATGAAGACAAGTCTCGTTATATTATTTATTGTTAAATTGTAAAGTCTACAGTAGTTTATTAATCTGTGACAACAGAATAAATATAAAAATTAAGATCCAAAACAAAAATTTTCAAAATTGTAATTTATATTAGAAATCATTGATTATTTTTAGGTTTACGACTCAAGAGTAAAGTCAATAATGTCGGCTACGTCCTCAGCTACAACAAAAAACAAATGATTTTAAAAAATGTTCTTGCATATAATTCAGATGTGAGTTTTGGGATATAGCAACAGAAGTTACGTTTAGAAATAACAAACACAAAAGTAAAACTATGTTTCGGTATTTCAGTCATTATGAATGCTTAAGAAACAAACATTCACTGGTACTACCAGGCTCAAGCTCTCGTCACTATCTCTTGGGCTGATATAGTCACCAAGTAAACTGTTACTAGAAATCCAATATCAACTCTCTCTGCGTTTTTTTGTCTGTCTAATAAAGATTCGTACACGTTATTTCTCCGACACCCAATCTCAGATCAAGCTGATATTTCGCACAATCATTTTTTTAAACTGACGATACAAGAATTTATTAGCTAATTAATTATTTTGTTTGTTATCTGGAACAAGGGAAAGAAATTTTACTTGACTGAAGAAGTTGTATAAGCCTACTTAGTCCCCTTTATAGGTCGCCGCTTCAAAGTAAGTTTGAAAAAAAAAACATTACATAATTATGCAATATTTTATACTCATAAGCACCTCACTAGCAGAGTGGTTAGCATGTCGGCTTGAGGAGGCAGGAGCCGTGAATTCAAATTAACTTTGTTAGGCAAGGCTCGAACCCGAGAACTTTATGAAAATTGAACGACAGCCCAGAGCGCAAACCCCACTAAAAAGGCAGTCAAATTACTGCTAAGAAGGTCTTTTCTTCTTCGGTTTCTTTCAAAATGTTGGCGTTTTCATTTTTTTTTTTTTTTTTGTAACATGATGTATGCAAACGGGACACGAAGCTCTTTAAGATCGACATTAGCAGCTGGGAAGAGATGGCACTGGATAGATCCACATGGAGAGAGAGCATAAAGGAGGGGTCTTGGATTGCAGATGCCATACACAACAGAAGCAGAAAGAAGTGTGAAAATGCAACGGCGCCTGGTGACTACATATGCCCAACTTGCGATCGCAGCTGTGTATCAAGGATCGGCCTCTCTAATCACACAAGAGCTTGCTAGGGGAAAAGATCGTCTCTCGATACGTAAAATGCCACAGAGAGAGAGAGAGATGATGTAGAATTATTTCTTTTTGTTGTTGATTACAATTTGATTGTTCACATTATTAATTTTAATAATGAAAGTAAACTATCCATGACATTTAATAAATGCCTTGTTTTGTCAGGTAAGTGCATAGAGTAGGTCGAGCTTTTTCACCTGGTTCTAAGTTGTTTTACTTTACTGTTTTTTCATTTAGTCTTTGCATAATCCATGCACATCGCCACAATTTAGGCACATCGGCACAATTTAGGCACATCGGCACAACTTAGGCACATCGGCACAATTTAGGCACATCGGCACAACTTGGGCACATCGTCACAATTTGGGCACATCGTCACAATTTGGGCACATCGGCAAAACTTGGGCACATCGGTACAATTTAGGCACATCGGCACAATTAAGGCACATCGGCACAACTTGGGCACATCGTCACAATTTAGGCACATCGGCACAATTTAGGCACATCGGCACAATTAAGGCACATCGGCACAACTTGGGCACATCGTCACAATTTAGGCACATCGGCACAATTTAGGCACATCGGCACAACTTGGGCACATCGGCACAACTTGGGCACATCGGCACAATTTGGGCTCATCGTCATAATTTAGGCAGACATGAAGGTTGGAAAGTGAGCCAACTGCCTGTCACGACTCACGAGTTTACCCCGTGTTCACATGACTACACGTCTGTGTTTGATACGTTACACATATTTTCAGAGCAGCATTGCCAAATCTACGTCCCAGTGACTATCCTCTGTCCATCTAAGCCTCTACCTCACAACGCTTGATGAAGTTACAGAAGATCAGTTCCACTAAACTCGAAGTTTTTATGAAGTAAAGCGACCCATATCGCGGGGGTTGGAAACTAATATCGCCCCCCCCCCCGGGCTGTTCTAGAATAGATTTGTTTGAAAATGTGAGTGAATTTCTCTATGGGATGCGTTGTCGAAATGCGACAGAATATCGAATTTATTTTTTAAAAAGTAGTTCTTCTTTCAGACCTTGCGATCTATGACCTCTCTATGGAGCAGATAATGTAAAGGTCATCTGTTTCCATGGCCAACGGTTAAAAAGCAGGGTGTCATGTAGCCAGCACTATGACCAACCGCCTTTACTTTCCCTAATTTAAGTCAGGTACCCATAGAGTTAAGTGGACTGATGGGCAGCCCTGACAATCCCGAGATTGATAATCCAGGTCTTCACCTAGATTTGAACTCTGGACCCGAGGTTGGCAAACCAAACGCTTAACCACTCAACCACCACGTGACATATATTTACCTTAAATTCATCTTTTTATATTCAGATCAAATAAAAAAGGTTTGAAAAAGTAAACACGAAGACTTGATCCTACGATGTTAATTAAGTGGATTGCGTGTTTGACTTCAGGCCCACCTCATTGCTACAGTCTGCTTAATACTTGACACTCCAGTGCTAATCTCCGGGTTCAGCGTTTAAAGAGAGAAATATGACTTCATCATGGTATTGTTTAGAGGTTTCAAGCGTTCAGCTTAATTGAAGCAAGGATTCTCAAATTTGTGAGGTTCTCGAAGTTTGGATAATTTAGCTTTAGTTGCAAAGTTTCATATATACATTGAACGAGAAAAGAAAAAAAAATCAAAATACTAATTATGATAATAATTAAAAAAAAAAACTAGGGACGAAATATGATCAAGTTAAAAAGAAACTATTAAGACGCTTTGAACATTTAAATAATCAAAGAGACTTAGAATACATGTCCTAAAAAAATAAATTCCCCAATTTATCTCTGTGTCTAGAGGTACAGCTACAACGTGATAAAGCTATGACTTCTGAACAGCGGCTTCCGATTTTTTATTCTGGTGAAGTCTGGGATGTTTAATTTCGAGATCTTTCGGACGCCTCTGAGTCCACCCACATGGTCTAATGGTTACTGTTGAGCTGATCTACCATAAAGATCGCAATAATCTAGAAATTCTTGTTATCTTATCTATATATATATTCCTCTAAGTCTGAGGTCAAACAACAACATGCAAGCAAGCAAGCAACAACAAGCAAGCAAATAGGGAAGATCCCATGGCGTACGCACCACGGTGTGAATGGACCCAATCCGCACTATTTCATTCACAAAATAGCATAGACATAAATAAATATAGACCGGAAAAAGGAAGTAACTGTAACTTGAAAACACATGTATATATATCTACTATTGAATTATGATTTCTATATTATGAAAAAAAAAAATTGCATGATCCTCAGTCTTAGAGATTAAACACAATTTAAAGACATAGATTCTAGACATAAAATGAAGTACAATGCACAAATATTTGTTTCATAAAACTCTCTCTTATGAATTTGTGTAGTGAATGGAAGGGAGGTTAAAAAAGTGGAAGCCGGAAGAGATTATAGGCCTATTGTGTCGTAAGACTCTTGAAACTAATCTAGATCGACATTTAATAATTTCCGGAGATTTCCAGGACTTTTTCGTAGGCCAATATTTAATAACATTGCATGAGATTTCCAGGGGCTTCTGGTAAATCAAGTCCAAGAGGCCACGGGAAATCTGTTATATGCTATAAAATGGTTTAATTTAGTAATTTATACACCTAAAAATTAGCACGGGTCCATAGACATAAATAAATATAGACTGGAAAAAGGAATAGGTCCAATGAAAGTGCGGGACCCACTGCGGTCGCATATTTTGCAGTGCTTAAGGCCTGCCCTGGAAAATAGCGGCGTATGCTATGCCGCCGGTCGTCAAGAGGCCGCGGGAAATCTGTTATATGTTATAAAATGGTTCAATTTAATAATTTATACACCTAAAATGTAGCACGGGTCCAAAGAAAGTGCGGGACCCACTGTGGTCGCATATGTTGCAGTGCCTAAGGCCTGCCCTGGAAAATAGAGGCGTATGCTATGCCGCAGGTCGACTAGTCTTATTTAATACTGACGTTACTTCAAAAAAGAAGATGAAAACGTCATACGCGTCATGCATCTAGTCATGCATCTAGTCATGCAACTAGTAATGCATCTAGTCATGCATCTAGTCATGCATCTAGCCATGCATCTAGCCATGCATCTAGCCATGCATCTAGTCATGCATGAAAACCATTGATTTAAATTCTGCTATACTATCAACTAAAAATTTAAAAATTGCATGATCTTCTGTCTTAGAGATTAAACACAATTTATAGATTCTAGACATAAAATGAAGTACAATGCACAAATATTTGTTTCATAAAACTCTCTTATGAATTTGTGTAGTGAATGGAAGGGAGGTTAAAAAAGTGGAAGCCGGAAGAGATTATATTGTGTCGTAAGACTCTTTGAAACTAATCTAGATCGACATTTAATAATTTCCGGAGATTTCCAGGACTTTTTCGTAGGCCTATATTTAATAACATTTCATGAGATTTCCAGGGGCTTCTGGTAAATCAAGTCCAAGAGGCCACGGGAAATCTGTTATATGCTATAAAATGGTTTAATTTAATAATTTATACACCTAAAAATTAGCACGGGTCCATAGTCATAAATAAATATAGACTGGAAAAAGGAATTAACTTTGCGTAACTTAATTTAATGATTTACACACCTAAAAGATTAGCATAGGTCCAATGAAAGTGCGGGACCCACTGCGGTCGCATATTTTGCAGTGCCTAAGGCCTGCCCTGGAAAATAGCGGCGTATGCTATGCCCCCGGTCGTCAAGAGGCCGCGGGAAATCTGTTATATGTTATAAAATGGTTCAATTTAATAATTTATACTCCTAAAATTTAGCACGGGTCCAAAGAAAGTGCGGGACCCACTATGGTCGCATATGTTGCAGTGCCTAAGGCCTGCCCTGGAAAATAGCGGCGTATGCTATGCCGCAGGTCGACTAGTGATTATATAATCAACAAAGTAACAACAAAACACTCAACAGCCAAACAACACAATAAATAATCAATTCTCTGGATGGACACCTAGAATATGATGTTGAGATAAATAGCCTACTGCTATAAATATAACAGGTCGGTCATTAGACTTGTTTATTGACAGTAAAACTCAACTATAAAAAAAGCAATAATAACATACAGATAAAAACACTGGCATATACATTGACGGACAGGTAGATTAATGATATACCATCAACCCATCGAGTACAATTAATACACATTACTGGTCATCTTGGCACTCCTGTTTGAGTCTCACTGGACAAAACAGTATCACGTGCATGTGTGCGCGTGTGTGAGTGGTGTGTGGGGGGGAGCAAGGCGAGACAATCCACTGACCCCCCCCCCCCCCATGTTTACACAAGGGCAACAAATCTGTATTGCTAATTTCCCGCGGCGGGATCCTTCCCGGAGCCCATATTTAAATATGATTCCATTGGATAGTATCGATTGACACCTGAATAGATGGGAGGAAGGAAAAAAAAATATTTTGTCCTCGTTAATAAGGAGAAAAAAAAAGATGATGGGAGGAGGGTGTAGGAGATCTCCAGTGTCCGGAAAGGTGTTATGTAGTATGCTAGTCGCAGTGGCAGGAGGACAGCAGACTCCAGAGGGGAAGAGGGGGCAAATACTGGGTCACGTGAGTGAAAGGTGAGTTTGTGTGTGTGTGTGTGTGTGCAAGGGACACACGATGCCAGGTGAAATGACGTTAAGCTGTATAAACAGCTGACATGGACCAAACAGGGACACAAATTAAGTGACTTGAGCTTTCCCAAGATAGATAGATAAATAAAAAGAGGATTGATAAATCCACAGACAGGCGGACAAACAGATAGATTAATGGATAGATAGATATGAGAGATAGATAGATAGATAAATAATAAGTTGTTAGATAGAGAATAGGTTGTTAGATAGAGAATAGGTTGTTAGATAAATCAATAGATAGATAAATAGATTATTCCTAAGATCCCCGACCAATTTTTATGTCATCTTCAGTCTTTTTGTCTATCTATTTCTCCATACTCTTTTCTTCATACATACAGACATACTTTAAATTAGTATAACACACAACACAAACAGGTAAACGCATCCATGTCCAGACCATATAGCACTGCTGAAGACATGGTTATTGAGTAGCTATATATAGTTCATGATCAAATACGCTTTTCATTATAATATAGTAAATATACCCGCTGGAGTTTATCAATTATAAAATCATAGTCGCATAAAGGAGTATTAGCGAGTGATGAAAACAAGATCAGTTTTTTCATACTCTACTTGGAAAGTGTACATTTAAAAATAATTTTAAAAACTTTACAAAAAGACATCTATGAATATTATTTTTTCTGAAGTAGACTCGATAGACATTAATTACATTATTGCAAACTATTTCATATAGATGAAAAGTAAAAAAAAAGGTCAATTCGGATTAGTGTAATTACTTCCTAGCAGTGCTGTAAAACTTCTCTGCACCTCCACCCCCCTCCTCCCCTCACAGTTACTCTCTCTACTCACTGTGTCGTGTTTCTCCCAGAAGCGAACCCTAAACTTTTCAACACTTACAAGTAAACTGACAACACCCCCAATGCCCCAGCAGATCTGAAAACATAAAGTCGACTAGTCTATTAATTAGTTTCATAAGGAGCGCCTACACTTTCGACCCGCCCTAGGGGTCAGAGGTCGATGACAAGAAACGGAAATGCTTCTACCTATAATGAGGGGGAATTCTCGCAATTTTCACTAATGCCGAGCAGAAGTAATGCTGGGTTAATTTCTGGGTTCAAATTTATGAAAAATAGAAAGAAGGAGAACTAAGGAAATACATTTACATTATTAAAATTATTATATTATATTATATTATATTATATTATATTATATT
>JADKLZ010005465.1:4872904-4895300 GCA_021533235.1 Biomphalaria straminea | reverse complement strand
ATTATATTATATTATATTATATTATATTATATTATATTATATTATATTATATTATATTATATTATATTATATTATATTATATTATATCATATTATCGGGCCGAATAACGAAAAAATACAAATCTTAAAAGAGTCCATTAAAAAAGAGTATAGACAGCAAGACAGGGTTCTTGAGCATTGTGAACTGATGTTCAAGGGGGCCGTATACAGGCCGGATATGGCTCACGGGCCGTAGATTGGACACCATATATTTATTTTATTAATTTTTAATTAATTCCCCCCTCCCCCCACCACACACACAGTATTTGTGTCATAACTGATAACTCTAGATTCTTTAGGGAGTCATCCTACGACGAACTATCACAGCACTCCTACGACGAACGGTCAAATTATTAAGGTATTTGGCAGTAACTGAGAGTTATTTTTTTCCCGTATATACTTTTTTTTTAAAAATAAAAGATTGTAGTTTTGCTTAATTTCTATTTAACACGCATGAGTTCATTTATAAATGGATCTGTGGACTTTGCTGAACAGAAGCCTATATAGTAAACCAAATGTAATATAGCTTTTAAAATATGGGTGTTGATTGGGGGGGGGGAGGGGGGGTCTTCAAATTCTCAGAAGAACGGTCATTGTCTTATCACATTAAAAAAAATGGGGATTATTTCATGTACAAATGTACACAGACGACGTCGCTTCTCCTAGCTCAATGCTAATCTGCCAATATTTGCTCAATGGATCATTCCCTCCGTTCCCATTCACCCCCCCCCCTTTTTTTTTTTTAAATCCTCTCTCTCAGTTCCTACAGTTTCAAATAGATGAATGACGAACTGCGGCGAGTTAGGGTTAGGATTAACGGTTTACCGTCTTTTGATTTAGATCGAAGATAAAATGAACAATCCATTTCTTTAGCCCTTTTTTTTTCTTATTCTACACTTTTCTAATGTATTGGAAGAAGTTAAAAAAATCAACTAAGTTATGTAAGTCATCTTTAAAATCTCCATGCGATGAAGTTTATGAACTTTAAATAGAAAAAAAAAAGTTTGTTTAATGCGACCCCCCCACACACACACACACCACAGCAATAGAAGAATTGACAAAAAACAATCCATATTTTCGATGGTCTTAGGCGACCCCAGGCAAATCGTCAATCGACCCCCAAAGGGGTAGCGACCCAAAGGTTCAGAACCCCTGCTATAGAGTATAGACTATAGACTGTTGAAAAAGGAGGGATGGTTGAGTTGTAAAGTGTTTGACTTCCGTACTGTTGGGGCTCAAGTTCCAATTCCGATGAGAACTGGGATTTTATCAGTGGCGTAGCTAGGGTGGGTGGGGGGGGGGAAAGGGTGGAGAATTTGGAAAATCCTACTTGAGGGGGGGCCAAAAAAGTGTTTTTTACATAAAAATATATTATGCAAAATGCAGGGGCCCCCCAAAGAGGTCAAGTTCCGGGCCCCCAAACAATGGGAAATTCCTAGCTACGCCCCTGGATTTTATATATTTGGGATTTTTGGAACGCCTCTAAGTCCATCCAACTCATTTATTATTGATGAATGTGAAGATCGTTGTGCTGTCCACGCGATACACTAGTTAACCGTCGGCCAGATCAAATTAATACATTAATTAGCGAATCCTATCATTCCCTTTGAACGTCTCCCATTAAGTCTACTAACTGCTATCACTAGGTCATTCAAACTTAGCATTGTGTCTGGCTGTCTGTACTTATGTTTGTTTGCATGCGAGCTCGCGTCCAACGAGTGAGTAGACAAAGGTCCAGTTTGAAGCAAATTACATTACGAAAAAGAAAACAAAACAAAACAATAATGTGAAGGAAAAAAAAAACTGATAAAGAACTCAAAAAGAAACGAGAGAAGAAGAAAAAAAGAGAGACGGGCTAAAAAGAATATCCTCGCTATGAATACGTGTCAGTCGATAGAGTCTATCGAATTCAAGGAGCGACTGAATGCTGGGACAAATATGTGTCATGTTCTCCGCGTTTGTTTTGAGGACACAAGGTAACTTTTTTTTTTCTTTCTCTCGCGTAGTTTTTTTTTTTCGGGTGCTCATGTCTGTAAGCTATGAAAGACCGTTTTTATCAGAATTCGTTTATGTTGGGATTTTGTATTTTCGTCGATTTCTAAAAATCGCTGTGTTAATTATTATTTATTTTCCTCTTGAAATGTCGTTTTATTTACTCGGGGATTATTGTTGCCGTATTGCATAGAATCTTTTTTTTTTTTGGTATAGTGGATTAGACACTTTTTTAAAGCTTTTATGATTTATTTTTAAAAGAAATTTCAAGATGTCAATGTTTAGGTTATATTAGAGAAAGCAAATGAATGTAACTTTAAAACTATTTTGAAAGCAATTTGTGTTTAAAGTTACGATATAAATGTCATAGACTAAATTATTATATATAGAGGCCTATGTAAAAGGTATCTTTTAAGTAAGTAAAGTTCTCCTTTTAGACCTTGTGGTCTATAGGGCAGATGATGTAAAGGTTATCTGATTCTGTGGCCTACGGTTAACTAGGGTGTCATTTGGGACCGCCTTTACTTTTCCTCAAATAATATCAGGTACCCATTAGAGCTGGGTGGACTCAGAGCCGCCCGCAGATCAAGAAATTAAAAATCATAATCTTCACCAGGATTCGAACCTGGGATTTCCTGTTTGGAAGCCAAGCGCTTTACCACTTAACCAACGCGCCTAATAAAAAGGTATCTTTAGTTCAGGGGTGTAGCTAGGATTTGTTCATCGTTTGGGGACCCGGGGGGGGGGCTTGACTTCTTTGGGTCTTGCATTTTGCGTAATATTACATTTTTAATGTAAACAAAACTCATTTGGGGTCCCCCTTCGAGTGAAGGCCCGGGAGGATTTTAAAATTCTGCCCCCTCCTCCCCCCCACCCCCCACCCTAGCTACGCCACTGCTTTAGTTTAACTTTTGTTTAAATTTAATGTTAGCTTTTAGCTTGATCTAAAGTTGATATGCCATCGACCTAGATTTGCCTTGCTAAGACATTAGTACTCATTGAGAGGTAAAGGTCAGAAAAAGTACTTCTTCAGACTCTGTTCTTGACAATCGCCCTCGGTCATCTTTGTTTCCTGCTCTACTGATCTCCTCCATGTTTGCTTTGGTATCAAACCCTTCCTCTTCCCCACTTAGCTCCAGTCCAGTGCCATAGACGTAATTTATAGAAAAAAATTTTCCAATTTTTTTTTTTTTACGCTATAATTGTTCCTAGTTACAAAACGTATTGAACCCCGAAAATCGAATTAATGACTTAATTGAAGCACCGTACTTATTACCCCGACTAGCGATTGGCAAATGTCAAGAGAAACATATTTTATGTTGCTATTTGTGTATTTGCACTGGGGAGACTTAGTCCACTATATTGTCCGAGTGTTATGGGACACTGGAATAGTATTTGATGAAGATGAGGGGGAGGGAGAGGAAGTTACCTATGGGAAAGAAAGGCAGGGGCGTAGCTAGGAATTTTCCATTGTTTGGGGGGCAGAGGGGGGAGCTTGACCTCTTTGGAGGCCCTTTCAGTTGCTTATTATCAATGTAAAAAAATACTCATTTGGGGGCCCTCAAGTGGGGGGGTCGGGGGAATTTTCTAACTCTCCCCCTTCCTCCCCCCCACCCTAGCTACGCCACTGAAGCAAGGGGCGTATGCTTAGGGGCTATACGTCATTTATTGTGAGCGTATATCTTAAGCATGTCAAGAGCTTCATATATAATTGATGATAATGTTGTTACAAAAGCACAAAACTATTACAACTTTACACATTAAGTAAAAAAAGTATTAGCAGTGGCGTCACTAGGCCTGTTGACATCGACCCCTAGTGTCATCGTGAAATGAAGATCTTGACATGCCTATAAATAGTAAATTATCTTAACACAACGAAATAAATTAAAGTACCCCCTATTGGTTCTTAAAGATCTCTAGTAAAGTAAATCTCTTTTTTTTTTCCCAACTAATTGTAAGTTATGGTCATCGTTTTTTGTGTCTCAGGGCTTACGAGTGTGTTTTGTGGACAGCACAATGACCAATGTCCAGTACCCATTAAAGCTGGGTAGATTGAGGGGCACCGTAAGAATCCCGAATTTAAGAATCCCAGTCTTCACCGAGATTTGAACCCGGGACCACTCGCTTTTTCAGATGGAGTATCTACGTAATGTCCCCGGTACAAAATATATGAGGCTTTTAAATATTGTTTTGACTGTGGTATTTTGTAGTAGAAATAAAGGTTCGAATAATTATTGAAAAAAAACCTTAAATTTTCGCTTTTAGAAGGTCAAAAGTTGTAACTAAATATACCAAGTTTCAATGTATGGGAAAATCGGATCAAACATTTTTTTTATAGTTTTGAAGTATAAATGTGACAGACGGACGAACAGACAACACAAAATCAATAGTGATTGTTCCCCTTGTGCCCCCCCCCTCCCGCGTCTTGTTTTGTAATACCAGCGAACATTCGAGGAATAATAAACTGAGTGTCTCTACCTAAGGTGCACACCGTCTCTAAATGCAGTACCTAGAAGTTATGCTAGAAGTTATGATCCGTGAGAATCTCACTGGGCACCGTGTTGAGAACACTATTCTCTTATAAGAAGTTATGATCCTGCACATTTGCTAGGCACATTGGTTAGGCACATTGACTAGGCACATTGACTAGGCACATTTGCTAGGCACATTGACTAGGCACATTGGCTAGGCACATTGGCTAGGCACATTGACTAGGCACATTGACTAGGCACATTTGCTAGGCACATTGACTAGGCACATTGGCTAGGCACATTGGCTAGGCATTTTGGCTAGGCACATTGGCTAGGCACTATACGTACTAATAGTTGTATGAACTCCAGATCTCAAAACTTGAGTTAAATTTTTGGTTTTCGAAACACGTGACCTTTGGATCACAAGAGTAAAGTAAAATATTAACCCCCTCAGACCTTGCGATCTATGGGGCAGATGTTGGGTAATCTGTTACTATTGAAAACTATTGCAAAGCCGAAAGGACCGGAAAGAGCTGGGAAGCCATCAAAAAACTTGCAAGAGACCGTGGAGAATGGCGTGTTTTTGTCGAAAGGGACACAAAGGAACGATGATGATGATTGCTAACGGTGACATGTAAAGTAAGGTACACCAAAAAAAAAGTTCGGCTGAATCGCAGCGCCCTAGATATCCCAAAATTCAAAATCCTAGTCTTCAACGATATTCAAATCAATGGCCCCTGGTTCGGATGGCGAGCGCTTAACCAATCAGCCACCGCTCCCCCTTTCTTTTGGATGACAAACCAAGCCCTTTATACTGCCTTTATATGCCTTTATATGCCTTTATATGCCTGTATAAAACGTTTAACTAAGACGACTACTTATTGTGTTCTGAAATCGAACCGTCAGAGGGCTGCCTCCCTTGAGTTTGCGGAAAGAACATGAACTCGCTTTTAAATCTTTTATACATGGCAGTGATCTGTTGCTGCTGCGAGTTCAATGGCTACTTATCAACTCAGTTTTGATATATATATAGTAAAGAATGCTCATCGCCACAATATCAGCCAGGAATAAGTCTTATAGCCATTATTCTCTTAGCTCTTTCACATTTACTCCCGCACAAACACACTCCACACACACTCCACACACACTCCACACACACACCACACACACTCCACACACACTCCACACACACACCACACACACACTCCACACACACCACACACACACACTCCACACACACACACACTCCACACACATACCACACACACACTCCACACACACCACACACACCACACACACCACACACACACACACCACACACACACCACACACACACCACACACACACACACACCACACACACCACACACACCACACACACACACACACACACACACACCACACACCACACACACGCACACGCACGTTATCAGGATACACGTCAATTTAAAACCCTTCAAAATTTCAGCATCTGCTCTTGTGTGAGAAAAAAAAAGAAAAGAAAAAAGTTCCTATTTCCCCACATGATTGCCAGAGGCAGAGATTTTCTTCAATTATTTGGCACCCTAAGACAGAGCACAAATTGTGTGGGAAAGAATCTTACAACTATTCTCCTTTCTAAGCGCGCATTATTGACTTCATTATAAATAATCTTAGGTTATTATTCCAGATTTTTACGAGGTGTTGTGAAAGCAAAATCTGGACAATATATATTGCATCATTATTGCTCCGTCCTCTTTCTTTTTTTTTATCTGTAACATTGGACAGGTCAAATAACTAGTCCGTTTATTGACCAAACAAAATTGTGAATTTGAAGGGTTGCTTGTGTAGTCCTATAACACAGATCTTCGTGACTGAAGATTATCACAACATCAGTTCTAAAGAACTTTAAGATGATTATGAAATCCGACATTTGGCTGGGCGTGGTGGTTGACTTAGCGAGTCAATGCTTGAAGAGTGGACCTCATTCACCAAATGTAAATAAACACATTTAGCCACGTCATAATATTGATAAAATAGTGAAAATTACGTATCACTTGACAGCCTTACGTATTGCGTAATTTGTATAGAACGTATAGAGAAAATGTTGTTTGTTTACGTTTGGTGAATGAGGTCCATTGGACAAGTTCACATTCCTTGGCAGCGTCATAACAAATGATTTGGATGTCTACCTTGATGTTTGCTATAAACAGTGCTCACCTTCCCCCCCCACCTATCCATTCACCTCTCCCTAAGTCTGTTAAACCGTTGGGGCAACACACAAGATCAGTTATCCGTCTTTCTCGACTCCTATCTGTCCCTTGCCTTGGATAGAATCTCTCTTAATGACAGTCATTCCCATTCTTTTATATTGTCTTCGCCCAACATAACCAACACCCTTTACGGCAGTGCTGAACTACTGACAAAAAAAACAACAGCATACTACTTTTCCTTGGCACAGTCTGCAAAAGAGCTGACAGCTTAGCAGTAAAAATCTGGCTAGAAAAAGAAGAAGAATGTTGTCTTCCCGTCGATTTTTTTCTGTCTGCCTCTTTTTCATTTTCCTGGTTCTGTTCCCTGAAGGAAGATCTCTGCGAGCAATGAGGACCTTGTGATATAACTGTGGATTTTAAGTTTGCGTTTTTTTACAGTTGTTAGCATGCCGTGGGGGTCCAATTGCTGCAATTAACAATGCTTTTTCAATTAAAATTAATATATCTATTGGCATTCAAATTGATGTTACATTTTTTTTCAATCTTTGATTGACCTGATTTCTCGGTGGTTCGGTTGATTGATCTGTCAGTAAGCGGTGATCAAATGTAGTAATCGATTTTCAACTCTCTTCACCGACATTTTTCGATTGACCCCACCCCCTTGTTTGTTTCGCACGTGTCAAAGTTGACAATAAACTAACTCAAATAATCAATACGCAATATATATATATAAAGTTTAAAGTTTATTTAGATAATAATTCATACCCTTTTTTTTTGTTGCCCTTAGGGATAATCTGCATGATCACCTACCAAAAAACATTAGAAATAATAAAACATTAGGATATTTTATCTGGGTTAATAAATTAAAGCTGTCACCGGTGCGAAACGGTTCACTTTTGAAAAAATATATATAGAGGGAGATAGAGATCTACTTTATATATATATTTATATTTGTTTTTTTTTTAAACATATTTTTTATGTATTTCTTTTTCGTGGTATTATTGTCTGAGCCCACAGGACAGTGGCCTTTCCTGCACTCAGCTATAATAGCCTGCTCATGCCTCGACACCCTCCACCACGGGGAAGCGATGCCAGGGCGCCTCATGTACTCCCAGACTCCCCGAGATTTAAATGGGACAACGATCGAATGTATGGCAAAAATAAAATAGGACTTAATGGCCACACAAAACCACTCGTCGCTTTCCTTTCCCTGTTCAGGCCGCTCAAAATAACAACAAAATAAATCAAGAGCAGAAAAAATGAAACGTTACATATCTTAACTCTTTCTTTTCTAATTGACGATACCATCGTTGATTTGACCTCATTAAATTAATTAAAGTTTTATTTTATAAACTTGACTTTTGTTTTTTTTAAAAAGAGCATGCATTTTCGTTTAATTCTATACCAAATACAACATTTTCTGATAATAAACAACAACGCTATTAAAGCGTAATCATAACAGGGGTAGTGAAATAGTAATGAGCAAAATGAAGAATTCCTTCGAAACGTGGAAAATAATAGCGGAGAGAAAGAGTTGAAACTACTTGTACTGCTCGTGTATCTGACACATCATATAATGTTTAACTAGATCTAAATCTATAGAGAAAACATTCTATTTTTAAAAAAAAGCGCCTACTTTTTAACCAATAATTACCGAGACTTCTGCTAATTTTCACACTGTCGTCTGCTCGCTGTCATTAGCGTAAGAGTGGAGGACAAGACGAGGGAAATTATCGGAATATTGACAGAGTGTCCGCCCTGGCGTGTCACCGGTAGAATGCAATGTGAACGCTGGAAAAGATTCCATTGATTCCTGACACTCTCTAGCGCCTGAAGTTTATTTAGATAAGAATTCATACCCTTTTTTTTTTTTTTGTTGCCCTAGAGTGAAAATCTGCATGATCACCTACCAAAAACCATTAGAAATAATAAAACATTAGGATATTCTTATCTGGATTAATAAATTAAAGCTGTCACCGGTGTGAAACGGTTCACTTTTGAATAAACAAAATAAAAAAAAACTTTTTTCCTTTTTTTGGAAAAAAATTTTTTTTTTAGTCTACAATAGCATGAATGGTGTCAGAAATGAGGCATTAGTCTGAAGAGGGTTAATGACATGACACTGGACGCGGGACGTTTGTCATTGACACTTCAAGAAACATGACACTTCAGTAAGATGAACAACTTTGACGAAGTCTGACAAGAGATCTGACATGGATATATTGACATGTTTTCACACCTGGACTACCACGATCTGAGGTTCGAAGCTCACCCTGTATGGTACATACATAATAGACGGGGCTCCAAAAATAAATTTGTTTAAAAAAAAAAGATATTGGTTTAAATTGATCAAATAATTTATCTTTGGAATGTCACCTAGGGGACGCAGTGGCTGGGTGGCTAAGCGCTCGGCTACTGAATCTGAAATCCTGGGTTCAAAACTCTTTCGGTTTTTTTAGGGTGACCTGAGTCCACCCAACTCTGAGTACCTGACTTTAGTTGGGGAAAGTAAATTCGGTTGGTCGTTGTACTGGCCACATAACACCCTCCTCGTCTACCGTTGGCCATAGAGACAGATGACCTTAACATCATCTGCCCCATAGATCGTAAGGTCTGAAAGGAGAACTTTAATTACTTAGAATGTCACCTGTTATCGAGTACACACTTATCGTCACATTATAGGTTGGCATCTTTTAAAATCAATCTATATAGTTTAAGGTAAAATGCTGCTATTATGATAAATGTAATATATAGTAAAGTGCGAACTTCGATTGGATTAAGGCCGCTAGCAGCAATTTTCACGTTTGGATTTTTATAGCACCGTAACGGTCTGACCTATGAAAAAACTGGTAGTTTCTCTGGATTCCTCGTCCATTTTTCTATTAAAATAATTCGGACTATATAACACTAGGCTTAGTTAAAATTAAACACTAGGTCAAAGAGGTTGTCACAAGGTCATTTCAATGTTGAATGATGTAATGTCCTTGTGATGCCGGGGATTTAAATCTTCTATTAAAATAATTGAACCAATGTCGAACTAGAATTCACTGTAAAAGATTCTTTCTAGAAAATGAAACTCCGGAACTTTATTTTAATAAAACGTAAGTACAGCTTATGTACAATAGTAGATCAACAAGATGAAAATGATAACATAACAAAGGTTTCTTTCTTAATAAACTTAGAGATGTTAGAATACACAACCTTCCAGTAAGACATTCAAGCACAGACTGAAAATCTCACGCAATTACAGTCTCTGGGCGGAAGTTGTCATGTGACTGATGCATCCGACTGATGTAACTTCTAGCCAATAGATTTTAATTTCTATCAAGACAAAGAAAAGCTAAAAATAACTCTCGTGTAATCGACCCAGAATGGCATATGTGACAGAGGTGTAGGGTAGGTATCGCCAAGCGTACTTTTCCTCGAGCGGATTTTTCCCCAGTTAGTATGCTCGATCGGGTTGTTTGAAGGTTCGAGCAGATCAAAGAAAATATATCTAAAAACATGTTTTAATATTTAATTTTCACTATAAGTCATTTACTTTTTACTCTAGAGTAAGAACACTATCCATTTCCCACCCTCCACAACTTCAAATAATCTCTTTTGATGAGCCATCAGACTTAAAAATAGACTTAATCCCATTACCCAGTTCCTTCACTTCTGGGTAGTAAAAAAGAATAATTTCACACTTCCTGAGTTTGACCTCACCATGAACTTAGCCTTAACAAGGAAAAGGAAATATTATGTGTCGGAAGTGAAGAAAAAAGGTGCATGCGCAGTAGTAATATAGTAGTAATTTGGTAAACATTCAAATAAAAAAGTTTTAGCAAAAACAAATGATCTGCTCGAACCTCTCGACAAATTTGGGATGCTCGAACTTCGCAATTTACTCTAACTTATTAATATCTGCACTAAGTAAAACAAAGTATGATCCAATCCCTTATCTGAAAAAGTTGGGAAAATTGAGGGGGGGGGGTGAGACTGAATAGAGTGATATCAGGGTGAATTTGACTGAAATTGTTATTTTAAAGCATTTTTTTAAAAAAGGAGGAAAGACCTACCTGAATGTGAACTCACGATTCACGTCTCCATAATCCGGCATTCTAACCACTCTGCTGGTGAGGTGATTATGAAAATAGAAGATAGTACACTTATACTTCTTTGAAACTTACTTTAAAGCGGCGACCTATAAAGGGGACTAATTCAGTTTATACTAGCACCTCAGTCAAGAATACGTTCTGTCCCTTGTTTGAAATACCAAACAAAATAATTAACTACCAATAGTTAATTAAATATTAATTTTTTTTTTTGTATAGATTCTTGTGTAGTCAGTTAAAAGAACTAATTTTACCAAACTTCGGCTTGATCCGAGATAGGTTGTGGGAATAATAACGTGAGAATTTTTGACCAATCAGAGAGACAGAAACAGTTGATATAAGCATTGTTATAGTAATCTACCCAGTAAACGTACAGTTGATATAAGCATTGTTATAGCAATCTACCCAGTACACGTACAGTTGATATAAGCATTGTTATAGTCATCTACCCAGTATACGTACAGTTGATATAAGCATTGTTATAGTCATCTACCCAGTACACGTATCAAGCCCAGAGATATTGACGAATCTCGACCTTGGCAACGCCACTGAACGAATGTAAGTTTGTTTCTTAAACACATTTGTCTGAATTATAATTTGACTTGTGTGTTTGTGTGTTTGTGTTCTAAGTTTTTGGTACTGCAATATGCCATAGATCACCTTAGAATTATATGCAGGAGCATTTTTTTTTAGAATTATTTGTTTTCGTTGCAGCTGTAGACATAGCCAACGTTAGTGACTTTAATTTTGAATCATAAACCTAAAAATAAACACTGATTGATAATGTAAATTTCAACTACAATTAACTTTTTATACCTCAGATCTTTCTTTCTCATTTCTAATAGTTCACACTGATTAATAATAATAATAATAATAAGGGCAAGGCAGCCAACACTAACATTGCATGTGAAGGAATCGAGGAACTTGACTCTGCCTCCCTTTATAAATATCTTGGGATAAACCAGAATGCCAAGATAAACCATAAAAAATTAAAAGAGGACTTTCTTGGTAAATACAAGCAAAGAATTAATAAAATTCTCAATACAAAACTGTCTGGCGGTAACCTCATCACTGCAATAAATAGTTGGGCCGTCCCAGTGCTCCTATACACTTTCGGCGTCATCAAATGGACTGACACCGACCTACACGACATTGACAGGCTCACGAGGAAATTATTAACCAAATTTCGATGCCTACATCCCAAGTCCTCCACCATAAGGTTATACCTGCCCAGAAAGGATGGAGGCCGTGGATTGCAGAACATCTTCAAACTGTGTAAGATGCAAGTATCAAAAATACGATCAAAACTGCACGCCTCCAGCAACGAACTAATTTCCTTCCTACGCAGGTACGACTCCGATGCGACCCCTCTGAACCTACACAATATTGATGTTAATATCGGACTGGACGACGCAGGGCATGAGATTCGTCAATGGGAAGAAAAAACACTCCACGGAAAATTCCCGGCTTTATTACATGGGGACAACATTGACAAGACCGCTTCCTTAGCGTGGCTCAAAGCAGGTCATCTCTACCCTGAAACTGAAGGCTTTGTTACAGCAATACAGGACAGAGTAATTAGGACAAAAAATTACGAGAAACATAGGCTATCCTAAAACTCAATATTGTTGACAAATGCCGAAAATGTGGAAATGTTGGTGAGTCAATTGAACACATAATGGCAGGATGTTCAACCCTATCGGAATCTGCCTACTTAGGTCGCCATAACCAAGTTGCAAAGCTAATACACCAGCACTTGGCCTTGACACACAATTTGATCGGGAAGGATACTCCTCCTTATTACAAATACTCACCACAAGAGGTTCTCGAATCTACTGATTATCTGCTGTACTGGGATAGACCTATTTTGACCGACAAAACAGTTGATTTTAATCGCCCTGATCTGCTGCTCATCGATAAAAAGGAAAAAGTCGCTACCATTATCGACATTGCAGTACCACTATCTCACAACTTAAGAAAAACTGAGTTAGAAAAACAACGAAAATATGGGAACCTAGGCTTGGAGATCAAGCGTCTATGGAAGCTTTCTAAAACAACAATATACCCCATTGTCATATCAACCGAGGGGATAATAACAACTGACCTCACAGATACCTTCAAGGCCCTGGGCATTCCCAGGAACATTCTCGTTGCCTGTCAGAGGGCGGTAATGCTGCAGACCTGCCACATCACCAGAAAATTCCTCAGTGGAAACTGATAAAGGGACTACAATGAATTTTGTTTCCCTTTAACGAAACTCGACCCTGGCTGCGCCAGAGAAAGAATACTCGTTCTTTTATCATAATAATAATAATAATAGGCTTGTCTTCGAATCCGAAGATTAGTGAGGAATACAGTGTTTCCCGTGGTTGTGCAGTCCTAGCTGTGACCTACATATTTTGCCACATCCGGGGCAAGCAAAACCATTGTCCACAGGTGGTCGGTTTAGATTTTCTTTTCGTCCTCTGCGTTTGTCCTCGGTGGCAGATTTTCTTTTGGTCTCAAATGTGTATCCCGCGGCCTTCGTGAGTGACCTCCAGCTGTCTCGTTCCGACGCCTCATGCAGCCAGGTGCTCTCTTCTATGTCAGCCAAGCAAAGTTGACGCCTAAGCTGGTCTTTGAAGCGTTTCCGTGGGGCGCCTCTGTTACGTCGACCACCTTTTAGCTCACCAAAAAAGACTGCCTTTGGCATACGTTCGTCAACCATACGGGATACGTGCCCTGCCCAGCGTAGCTGTCGGACCATAAGAAGTCCCTCTATACTGTCCATACCGGCGTTCGCAAGGACATCGCTGTTTCTAGTGCGGTCCTGCCATCGTATGTCCACTGATTAATAATCTTCAAGTTTTAACAAAACCTAAACATAACATCTTTGGTTATAAAAACATGAAAGTTACGGTGTCGTCTTGTGTGAGTGTTTTTTTTTTTTTTCTAAAAAAAAGTAAAAGATTTAGATCTATGCATAATTGAAATTTGCTAAATAATATAAGACAACGAGTTTCCGTATACGTATGAACTCGAATGGAGTTCATCTGAGACCAATCGTCATAGTAGTCCTCAACTAGGCTCAGCGCTGGCCTGCGACGTCGATGTAAGAGGCCACATATAGTAAGACCCTCGCCATTTTCCTTTTCTATACCAGGCTAACCGTGCAGGACACGCCATTTATGTAACGGCCCCTTGAGGAACAGCGCCTGGATTGTGACAAGGTTGTGGGAGCTTTTTTACAACTCCGCGCAGTGTAAGGAGGATGCTCTCGCACCCCCTTAGACACCCCCAATGGGAGTCTTGTTTTGCTAGCCTTTAGCCTAATCGTTTCCTCCTACGATCATTTCCACCCGGGCGCCACTAGCAACAGACAGACAAGGTGAGTTGATTAAAGCTTTATAAAAAAAAATAGTTTCTTTTAGATTTTTTTTTTGTTTACTTTTATGTCTATTTGTGTGTGTGTGTTTATTGTTTCAAATGTAATTCCACGTATATCCTGAATACAAAATAATCCGAGAAATAGTGAGTTCTAGAAGACCCTGTACCAAAGTCCGGCAATGTAGATAGAATATAATTATTTGAGAATCCCTGAAAGAAAACGGTGAACTCATTGGTGCTGTGTTGTGTAAGGACAAGGGGAGAGAATTGTTGAGCCAGAGCGTGGTTGTGAACACAGTGCACCTTTTTGAGATCGCGAGTTGTCCACCCTTTACTTATCTGCCTCTACCGGCGTCAAGTGACCACTTTGCCATCTGTCTCCTCCACCTCTCCCGCTCTCTCTTTCTCTCTCCCTCTCTCTCTCACACACATACACAAACACACATTCACCTTACTCATTTTATCATTGGTCTCTTCTCTCTCTCTCTCTCTTTCTTCTCTCTCCCTCCTCTCTCTCTATCACACACATAAACACATAGACACACATTAACTAACTCAACACTAACATAACGTGGTATCAGCATTACTTTTAAAAACTTGACTATATAAGTTGTAAGCGGAGTTGTTACTATAGAGAAAAAAAGATCTAAAACAAAATGACTGTACTGAGTGTACCTGTTATTGAACGACACCTACGGAATGGTATCAAAAATTACGAGGTACAGTGCTATGTCACCTCTTATACCTCATTTTGTGCAGGCCAGATTTCTTGGTAGACTCAACGTTCAGGCCTTTTTTTTTTCACTTCCTACATGTGCAAATGCATTACCGATTTTCTAGATCAGGTAAAGCCTAGATATTTGGAAGTTATTTTCTACTTTGAGTCGCATACAACTAAGTTTCAGCTCGAATGACGATCCCTAGACTGAACGAAGTCGCCACTTTTATCTATCAAGACTAGAACCGAGCGGTACAAAGCCTCGTTCGTTCCTTAATCGGTCTGAGTATATCAACGCCACTCGTTGATCAGGAAACATGAAAAGGACGAAGATATCTGTGTGTAGTCACTCAATTAACTCTTTTTATTGTGTCTATTATATTTATGTGAATTTTTTTATATAAGACAAGAGTCCTTGTAATCACAGCAAATTTCAATTAGTCTTAGTGTTAGTCTTAACAGGGATCAAGTCGTTTTCCCGGTTATGTGTTGTAAATATAGTTACATTTTCTCAATGTAACTAAAGAGGTCAATCCTTGTAACACAACTGCAGTCACAGGTTGGGCATCTGCCATCACCCGACGCTGAAAGACCCTTTCCCTTCTTTCTACTTCCAGTTTGTACGTCCTCTTCAGGACCCTTCCTCTACACTCTTGCTCTTCGAGTGCTTCCTTTCCCCATATGTTAGAGTCGACTTTGAAAAGAACTTAGTATACCCTGTGTCACAATCTCCTCTTCCTAGTGGTTGACGTCACGATCTGTTTTTGTGATGTTGTTAGATGTTACTAGATCTAGTTGTTAGGAGAGAAGTCTTGTGTTGCCAGGGATTGTATTTTGAAATATAATATTGAACAATGACGATCTAGGATTCAATAGAGTAAATGCCTTCATAAAACAACTCAGGAACTTTTATTAAAACTCAACATAAGTACAGCTATGTACAAATATATTTCAATGAAACAAGAAGCTGACATATTTCTTTAAATTCTAGAACTACAAAATTATATGCGACTGAACTCAACAAAATATAGGCTCCAACTGAATTAATTCCAGCTCTCTGGGCGGAAGTTGCTAGCAGACTCGTTCTGAATTCATCCCTCTCAACCAACCACATAGACGTCTCTATGTCATGTGACTGATGTTCCGACAAGCTAAAAATAACTCTTGTTTTTTTTTTGTTGACCTTGCCTTTTGCAAAACAACATGTGTACGTGTACATTACACCCTGCATATGTACAGGTGTATTGGATTATTATTGAGATAACATTGAAACAGTATTGGGGTATTATTATCTTCTTATAAACAACAGATATTACTTCAAAAGAATCAGCGACCTAAAGTCTACTACGCCGATAGTTTTCCTGGCTGATTCATGCAACTCATTCTATGATCTTATGCAGTAATTCATAAAGTGTTATAGATACAAAGACTTCCAATGGGTCTCCGATTTTGAAAAAAAATTGGGGGGTCTATGAGATGTCCACGGAGGTCTACGATAATAGATTTTATTTAAGCAGGTCATGACTTTAATTTTCACATCCCATTAATGTAATTCTTTCCTACACTAATATATGATTTGTAGCCTAGTAAATCCTTTCAATATTTTTCCTGCTATTCAAACGAAAAATTCTGGTATTCAAGTTTAACACTTATTTCAATAGCTTAATTGTGTCTACATATAACTAAAGTTTAACAAAAAGAAATGTAGATTGTACAGGTTGAGTATTTAAAATTGGGATTCTGTCCTTCCTTGTTAAACACGAGTAACTTAGTGCCTTGTTATGAAAGTTATGAAACTAATAATGCTGTAGAATCATTTAAGACGATGCTACCCTGATTAAATAGATGAGATGTGAACAACTTTCAAACACTAAAAGATTCATTTCAGAATAGACCCACACAATCTCTCTTCAGCATCACTTAGAGAAGATAGTGGTTTATGAGAGTCTTATCTTATCTTATCTTATCTTATACAGACGTTACTATAACATCTCTTTACTTATAGCCAAATACTTAAAACACTATAGGTAAAGTTTATCAGTCGTTGTAGTTTTAAAAACATACACATACCTACATCTAATATTATTAAACGAATTTCACATCGGTGGTATGACTTTTAACATTAAAAGCTTTTTATGTAATTCTTTGCAAGCGACATACAATTTCGGATCAGCAGCGTCGCAGGCTCTGACACGGTGTAGCGGCGTTTGCTGTTAACTGCCTAATGGTAGCAGGCTTCCTATTTTTCCTCAGGTTTGACCCACGAAACCTTTCCCTGGTTTAGGTATATTTGCAAGACATCAGTTCAGTTTTCCTTCTGCTTGGTTAGTAGTAAGCCAAGGCTAATGAGTACCTATTGCCAAGATTTACTGTTTTATCTTATCTTATATAATACAGACGTTACTTCAAAAAAGAAGATGATTACGTCCTACGCGTCATGCATTCAGTCACGCATATTAAGCGCCAGTTATTCGCCTTCGCCCCTTCTCTTGTCGTTCCGCGGACATAATATTTAAGCCAGACATGAAAGTAAAAATGTTTGTCAAATGTTGACATGTTTCGGATATTCCTTCAGAATTGAAGATAGTTACTTCCTAGTCCAAACCTCCCGAAGGACGACGGGGGATGGGAGCGGGCAGGGTTTGAACCCGGGACCATCGATAAATCCAAACGACAGTCCAGCGTGCAAACCGCTCGACCAGGCAGCCATCAAGAAATACACGAGAAACTGCTCTTTGCAAAAAAAAAAAATTTGCAATGATACTTGTGGTAAATTTAATTAATTAAACTGAGAATAGCACGAAAAAACAATTGTCAAAAATATTTCTAATCATACAGTTTTATCATTGTTAGTTTCGATCTATTACAAATTTAAATGCATGACTGATCCAAACTAATTGATACATTTTTTTTCTTTTAAAAGTAATTTATATATTTTTCTTTAAAAATATGCACATAAACAAGATGTATTGAGATTATTGAGATAAAGTTGGTGTACTATTGAGGACTAGAGCTGTATCTCTAAAATGTAATATATAAAGGTCTTTGTGCTGGCTTCACAACAATATTGAAATTGTCAGCCATATAAACAATCTAATGTTAGGAAATCTAGCTCAAATATGACTTCGAAAGATATCCATTATCCCCGAATAAAAATCACTTGTCCTAATTAACAAGCAATACATACTTTATGAAAAAAATCAGTTGCAGGCATAGAGTTCAAGTCTCTTTGGGGTGCTGTAGTGTAAAATTATTATCTAGCCTTTAAATAAAAACTGTTTAATGGGGGGGGGGGGGGAGGAAGAGATGTCATTGTCTGAAATGATTTTTTGATTGACCGCCTTCTTGCCCTTGCCTTGACGCGCCCACTACAAGTTCAAAGGTTCCAACAGGTTTGTCATCAGTGGGAAAAAAATGTATTCTGTAAGTCATTGTATTATGAACACTGGCTTTGTTTCTGGACAATAGCTGTCATGCGTGTGACCTCTGCGTGTCAGGTCAGCCTGCCACTCCAAGTCAAGACCTGGGTCTATTTTAAGGACATGCTCACGACCGCTCCAGTGGGAGAAGGGGAAATGACTCGGTTAAAAAATGGCGAGGAAGGAGAGCATACAGTATGTATGAGAGAGAGAGAGAGAGAGAGAGAGAGAGAGACGTCACTGGAGGGAGGGGTATGAGTAAAGATACACAAGGGGGGGGGGGGCAGACTGAGCCAACTTGTTGGTCCTTGTGCACTTTACCTTTAAGTGGATGACACGTTGACACTGGTCAATCATCCACGGTCACGCAGAGTGGACAGTCCGTTGACTTGGAGAACTGTCATCCTCCTTCTTCCCCCTTTCACCATTGAAACTTGAACCACATTCAAGGAAGAGGCAATTGTGATAACGGAACAGGAGGTTTGAAACAAAAGTGGTTCCTAAACAGTGTTTTTTAATACCTTTGGAAAGTCGTGCCGTTCAAATAAAACAACTATCAAAACGGGTGTCGAGGGGAGCTCTGAACTTAAATCACGTTCCGTACTCAGTGCCGGAATTTAGTGAGTTGTGGCCCTCGACAGGATTTTTATATTTTGTGACAACCCCTATACTCTTCAATCTTCATTACCAATACACTTATTAAGAATGATATATCTAAAAGCACGTCATATATGTTAACTCTTTCTCTCCTAACTGACGATACCAACGTTGATTCCAACGGAAAGTGGTAAATAATTACGGAGAGAAAGAGTTAAGAAAGAAATAGCAGCACTTGCACATATAATTTCATTCCTGTAAAATTTAATCTGCATATTTTGTTTTTGTTTAATGTGGGGGACCAGCTTTACGGGTTAGACCCTCGGCCACCACACTGTCTGTTCTCCATTTCATCCTTCATAATGCATTGCAAAAAATACTTTCAATTAAACAATAATGAACTTTGCTATTGATTTAAAAAGTTAAGCAAACTATAGCAGACATTTCTTCTTTACCAAAATGTCCTTAAATACAGAAAACTATCAAAATATATTTATTTTAAAACTTTTTTTTTTTGGGTGGAAGGCTGTCATCACGATGTACCGGAGTTCGAAACCTTTTCTCCGTCTAACCGCCCTCCTTTTTTTTTTCTCTCTCTCTCCTTGTTGTCTCAATGAGGTATGGCAAATATTTCCGAAGAATTATCTGGAAGTTATGAAAACAAGTTAATTATCTTGATTTTGAGACTTTATTATAAAAATAGCAGACAATAAACTGAGTAGTTAAAAAATTCACATACGTTGTTACCACAACCGAATCGGTAACATGGTGGATCTATCCCGGAAAGTCACGTAACTCGACTGGTTACAAACCAATTTTAATGAAATTAAAGAAAGGGAAGTAATAGAGCAATTTACAATTCCAATTTATATAATGCACTGGGTTAATCGAGTTAATGCTCTTGACTGTTATGTATGTTTGTACATATGTGTCTATAAGCACGACTCATTTAGCAAAAACGATATATACAAGGGCTAAAACATCTACAGAAACTCGCGTTCAATTTTTTTGTTCAATAAATTAATAGTCACCTGTGCTTAGATTATGCAGACCTCTCTCTCTCTCTCTCTCTCTCTCTCTCTCTCTCTCTCTCTCATGTTCGTTCATTATTCTTGTCTTTTTTTCTTCTTAAAAAGATGGTCCTTATTCGCCCCCCCCCCTTTTTTTTTCTAAGACTCTGACGACGAAATAGGATCTGTGTCAATATTGGTCAAGACTTGTGTCCCTTGAATGCGAGTTCCCTCCCCCTGTGTTGACTTGCCTCGCGTAATGAGTCCGCTGCCTTGCCCACTTAAAGCTGGCCGTATGTACATGTCGGGGACCTACTTACCCGGATAGAGTTACCCATTCTGACAAGAGAGAGAGGGAGAAAAAGAGACTCCCCAGGAGGTGTGCGCCCCCCCCCCTTTTTTTAACACAAGAAAGGTAAACACAGCTTCGGCACCCCGGTACGCCCCAGAGAATTCGAGCTACATTCTAGTTTGTCCATTTTTTGAAAGCTTGTAGTCTTTTTTATTACAAATCTTCTATCAACTCACTCTGTCTGTCTGTCTGTCTGTCTGTCTGTCTGTCTGTCTGTCTGTCTGGTACAAATCTATTTCTCCCACATTCCCATTCTCGGACTTCAACTTCGCACCATTATTCATTGTCGATGACAACACATGAATAAATATTTTTAAAAAAATTACCCCTTAGTCGTAATTAATTAATTTTGTTTCATATAGAGCCAATATTAGTTTCCCTTTTCAGATTCTGTGGTCTTTAGGGCAGATGTAAAGGTCATCTGATTCTGTGGCCTACGGTTAACGAGGGTGTCATGTGGCCAGCACAACGACCAACCGCTTTTACTTTTCCCCAATTAATGTCAGGTACCCATTAGAGCTGGCTGGACTCAGAGGCGCCCAAGGATCCCGAAATAAAATTCACAAGTCTTCACCAGGTTCGAACCCTGGATCCCCGGTCCAGAAGCCAAGCGCTTTACCGCTCAGCCACCGCGCCTCCAGAACCAATAATAGCCAATGATAAATAAGCCTTGCTTAGAGAATCAGGTCGTTTGATGAGAATGTAAAACTGACATAAGATAATCAGAAAAACTTCTTTTTGAATAAGTAATTGTATTGCTCAGTGATTACCAGATCAGCCTTCCATAATTCGAAAAAGTAATTGTATTGCTCAGTGATTACCAGATCAGCCTTCCATAATTCGAAAAAGTAATTGTATTGCTCAGTGATTACCAGATCAGCCTTCCATCATTCGAAAAAAAAAATGAAGTCATAACTTCAGCGTTGAAAATGTGACACCATTAAATGTCACGTGTCCTTGAAGTGAAGGAATCATAGGAGTCGAATCACATTGTACATGATTCGGATCATGGGCCGACTGGTTGTCATATCTATGCAATTCGGCCCACAAACTCTATAATTATATGATGGACATCCAATTATATGTCTACTTGTCCTCAAAATCATTCTGTTAAGTTTGATGAAGTATCGATAACTGATTTCTTTGTAAGAAATATAGGATTTGTGTTGCTTTTTAATCGCTGAGTGTAGGTCCTAAAAGGACTACGGATATTGGCTATTACATTATTTCGGGAAATGTGTTAGATTTAATTACACTGTACAATCTGTAAATGATTTTTTTAACACGACGCTCAGAGGGCCCCTTTTACAAGAAAATATAAAACCTTTAACTAGTTAATACATTCTTTAAGCCATTTAGGTGGTCCTACCGGCCCACCTGGCATAGCTAATCCACTCCTGATTCGGATGTTCCTTCAGAATTGAAGATTAATAGATCTTAACACAAAACTTCATCAGGACGACAGCAGCGGGAAGGGTTTAAGCCAGGGCCCGTAGAGACAGCAGCCCAGAACGTATGCCACACGACAACATAAAAAGTGATTTTAGATTATTTAATTAAAAATCAAAACTACAGCACTGGTACATACATTTTATAGGAGTTATTGTGATGACCTTTTAATTGTAATGGACTTCCAAAATCTCTAATCAAAGTAAACATGCTCGAATAGCTTTATATTATATTAATCTGCAGCAATTTTAGTTACCGTCTCGTTTCTACTTCACAACCTACACCAACAGGCCTGGCCGCTCAACTGTCCTTCTGCATTCTTGACCTCTCGCTACCCCTCGCCAGGATGACCTGTTCAACTGCTGGTCAGATACAGAACAGGGGCGTAACTTAATGGGGACACTCACACTCCACCACATACACACACACACACATACTCTTATATATATATAAAAGAAACTGGCGCCTTAACCAGTAAGCTTCGGGCAGGAGGGGCTCGTTAGCCATGGCTGGCTACCCACCTAGGAGAAGGAAAACTCTGAATTCAAACCTCTGCTGCCTTGCAGCTATACCCAATCTAGGGAAAGGCTTCGGGAGTCAACCCTGAGGAAAAATCAGGAGCTGGCGACCCTAAGGCAGTTTGCAGCACCCAGTGCTACACTCTGGCAGAACCTGCGACGCTGCTGACCCCAAACT
>JADKLZ010005465.1:4855141-4865461 GCA_021533235.1 Biomphalaria straminea | reverse complement strand
TCATCCTCAATACTGTGAAGAGACGAAAGCTGACCTAGTTTGGTCATATTGTAAGAGTCAACTCACTGTCAAATTCATCCTTCAAGGTACAGTGAAAATAGCACGAAAAAAAAAAAGATAGCCGGCTGGACAATATAAAAGAATGGACCGGTCTCTCTCTTAATATTCTTCTAAGAACATCTGCTGACCGGTTTAAAAAAGAACTTTTTTTTTTGGTTTAAGCGAACTTTCAGAGCAACACTACAACGACAGTGAAGGGGCAAACGATGATGATGTTGATACAACACATAAAATGACCAGCAAAATAAACACAAGAAGTGAAAAGAACTAAAAAAATGGAGAGGCCAGTGGATTACAACCTATAGGAAGCTATATATACAAATGGTCATCATTACTGACCTGCTTTCCTATCTCCCAAAAAATGTGGAGTAACCTTTGACCTGGATGATCTACGTCTTTGGTCTCTTCTAGGTCATGGGCTTGCAGCTTTAAATCTTTTCCCCTTGCAAGCTCTTGTGTGACTAAAGAGGCCAAGCCTTGATACACAGTTGCGATCGCATATGTAATCACCAAGCGCCATTGCATTTTCACCCTTCTTTCTGCTTCTGTTGTGTATGGCATCTGCAATCCAAGACCCCTCCTTTATGCTCTCTCCATGTGGATCTACCCAGTGCCACCTCTTCGCAGCTGCTGGGATATATATAATATATAGTAATAGTATTTTTTAAAAACAAAATCTAATTCACTACAATAACACAACCTTTCAGTCTCAAGTTCTGGAGTCGTCTGTCCAAAGACCGCTGACGACAATGCCACCTACCTTGCATCAGCCACAACCAATCGATAACTTCTTCCCACCGTCACCATAGAAACACAAACACACACACTATAATAATGGTGATGTTCAATAAAAGGCTTCCATGATGGTCTGTAGGAGAGATTCTTCATCATGGTTTTGAAGAGGGGGCCTACGTCATGGTCTTGAAGAGGAGACCTACGTCATTGAAGAGGAGGCCTACGTCATAACCTTGAAGAGGAGGCCTTCTTCATGGTCATGAAAAAAAAAAGGGGGGGGGGGCTACGTCATGGTATTGAAGAGGAGGACTACGTCATAGTTTTGAAGAGGAGACCTACGTCATGGTCTTGAAGAGAATGCCTACTTCATGGTCTTGAAAAGGGGAGCCTACGTGATGGTCTTAATGACGAGGCCTACGTCATGACCTTGAAGAGGGGCGCCTACGTCATTGTCTTGAAGAGAATGCCTACGTCATGATCTTAATGACGAGGCCTACGTCATGGTCTTGAAGAGGGGAGCCTACGTCATGGTCTTGAATAGGGGGGCCTACGTCATGGTATTGGAAAGGAGGCCTACGTCATGTGTCTGAAAGAGAACGCCTTTAATCGTAATATCTCAACGAGCTTTGTCTTGATAATTTTTGAACTGTTTCAATTGTATTCCTGTTGGATGAACCCAAACCCCACATCTTCGGCTAGACTGCTGAGAGTAACAAACCGCTAGACCACCGATTTCTAGTCCCATTCTAATATTTCCAGATAGGCCTACATTTTACTTATTTTAATAGATACATTGTATTCGAAGAAAAAGAAAACATTTTAAAGTGCACTTCTTTTATATTGCATGTCAAAGAAAAAGTTAGGATCAACGCTCTCATCGAGTCTCCCCCCCCCCCCCCCCCCTCTTCTTTCAGCTTCGTGTTAGATCTATTAGCTTTCAAATTAATGAACCTTCTGGGTGAATGTAGCAGAGGTCCATGGTTGACTGACAGTCTCCTTTGTTACTTATAGAACTGACACCGGTATGTGTACTTAGCTAAAACTTCTTGTACACGGGGCCGCAATATTCATTCTCTTTATTTCCTTTTGGAAGATATAGTTTACTTTTTTCACTCTTTTAACATTTCTGGTCTCTTTACTCCCTCCCCCCCCACACACACACACCTTACCAAGCATTTCTCTAGTACTCCCTCTCATCCTCACCATCTTCATCTTTCTCTCTCTTTCTTCCTCTTTAACGATCCTTAGGCCCTTCCAACTACAGGCTCTTAAACAAACGGTGATTTGAAAATCTTTACGTCGAGACTCCCCCAGTGTTCCGATATTTAACATCGGGTCCTCTCGATTGAATGGGGCGGACTATTTGTGTCTCCGTGTGCGTGTGTGTGTTCGGTCTACGGGGGTTGAGGACCCGACCGATGCCATCGCGGTAAGCTGTCTTCTTCCTTCCACCGCCCCTTCCCACCCTTGCATTTGGCCTCCCCTCTCCCCCCGTTTTCCCGTCAACACGGTGCCGCTATTAGATGAGTGGCACTTGTAAAGGTTGTCACGTGTGAACGGATAGGGGAGATGAGCGCCCCACCCCCCACCCCTCACACTCAACATCGGCTACCCTTGGAGAGCTTCTCTCTCTCCCTCTCTCTCTCTCTCTTCTCTATAATCTCTCCCATTTTGTCACAAACCCACCCCTACAGTTCATTCATCTGCTATAATAATTAGGCTAAACTGGCTTCCCATTCTAGTACCGAACTTCTTTTCAAATACTTTAAGCTTCGGGTCTTCAAATATTTCTTTTTGTTGCAAAAGTATGGGGGCGGAGATTGGCGGGGCTCAAAAGAAAAAAAAAGGGGGGGGGGGAGAGAAAAGGGAAAAAAAAAAGGGGGGGGGGGCAGAACAGTGCCTGCAGTAATTATGTGCACTGTGTGCCGCTTAATGCAGTGATGAAACTATAGGAGACATCCAACAACACAGTGTGCTACTTCAAAGTGATTGATGTACTGTAAGAAGTCATATGTGGAGACTTAGTAAGCAGAAAACTACATAGTGTCTACATATAAAGCAGAAAGTTAGGGTTAGGCGTATGTATGTATGTCCCTCATAGAAATCAAAACCGTTTGCCCATTTTTTTTTAAACTTGGCATAATTGTTCATTGGATCATGGCAGAGACCGTAGTGTATGTTTAATATTCCATAAAAAAACGAGATAATAATA
Organism: Biomphalaria straminea; assembly: GCA_021533235.1. Lineage (NCBI taxonomy): Eukaryota > Metazoa > Mollusca > Gastropoda > Planorbidae > Biomphalaria > Biomphalaria straminea. The sequence goes on along the minus strand of JADKLZ010005465.1, from coordinate 4,862,454 downwards.
AAAAAAAGATACTTTTATCTCTATTTAAGTAATAAACTTATATAAAAATCGGGTAAACCCGTTTTCATACTATTTTATATTTGATTTGAATGTATCGATAACGGGTAAACCCATAGCGGAGTTCTACTACTATTTACGTGGAGACAGAAAAAAATGGGCCTCATTCACCAATTGTAAATAAACACATTTAGCCACGTCATAATCAGTGGCGTAGCATCCATGGCGCGAAGGGGTTCAATGAACCCGGGCCCAGGACCATTAGGGGCCCACAGCCTGTGGAGTAGAAGCAATGTCGTAAAGGGGTTGATTGCACTTGAGCCCATGACTCTTGGCTGGTTGGGGCCCACGCGAGAACTTACGGATGACACTAATTCACGGCTTAAAATTTCGAAACAGCTGTTAATTATTCATTTTTCTTAAAGTTCAATTGGTTTCTTTTTTATCTGTATTTATAATGTTTTGTAGTAACCTTTTTGTTACTACGTGACCAGTTTTCAATAAAAACAAACTGTTTACTGTGTTAAATTGAGTTAAAGAAATATCTTAACAGCAGTGATTACAAAACGTATGTGTCTGAGGCAAGGAAGTAGATACTTGAAAATAGTGTAAAACATTTATTTAGGATGACAATGTCCTCGGAAGTCTTCATCACATATTGTTTTGTTGTCTTTGTATAATGTAACAACATGTTTCAAGTTGTAATTAGAACAGAACTTTAAAAAAAGACGAAATCTAAAAAAAAAAAAAAAAATTAAATATTTAGCAAGCAAACATAAAACGAGTAAGTTACATATGTATCGTAAAAAGTTGAATATGCTTGTTGTGTTACAAAGAATGGCGAAACCAAATTGGGGAGCAGATTTATAAAAAAGACAAGAAGATAGAGACATGTCCAAGTAAATCATGGAGTAGTGTCTTTCTTTGACCCATGCTTTGTGTTTGTTCGTAGTTCTTAGTGAAAGTTAACATCATTATATTTTTACAAAAATATTATCATGGAATAGTGTCTTTCGGAGATGAATGCCTGTGTATTACCTGTGGTCGGAACGTTGTCGCCCAGACAGCAGTTCCCCCCCCTCTCTACACAGCTGATCTATCCAAAGATATATACATATATGCAAGAATATAAATGTGGATCTCTGACCAATGCTTAGTATTTGGTTTATAATTCTTAAAGAATTTTAACACCATTATATTTATACAAAAATAATGAAACCTCTGACTAGACTTTATTTAAAATTGCTATGAATATTTAACTTTGACAGGAAAACACAGATTCAAAACGAGAAAATAGACCTGTTGGGCAATGCAATTCTGGCTGAAATACCGAGGTCCAATCCGCGCCATTTTTTCTCATTCATTGTTGAGAGCACTCAAAACATATTATATAAAAGTTCATCAAATTAGAATGATTTTTTTGTGATATCAATGACGGAATACCCCAGAAAATAGCAATTAGAGAATTATTGCTAGGTTTTCGTTTTTGCAAGAACCAGACGTCTGCAGAATTGGCTGAAAAATTATCCAACTAATGAATAATCCCTATTTATCTTTAAATAAACTGCGAGGCCAAAGCTATGATGGTGCTTCCAATATAGGCCTAAGCGGATAGTAGGACCTAGAATGGTCTTCGGGTATTGCTTCATTAAAAGAAGTCGCTCGCGCATTATGTTAACTTTGCTAACCTCTACTTAAACTTGGTCCTTAATGATTCCGTTGAGATTTCCATGACTTAGTGTTTTTTGCTAAAATCATCACAAGATAGGCGCGTCTTGAATTCATTAGGAAGAGCAAAGTATATAATACGCTCAAATATTTTTGCCCACAATGTGGTCATCAAGAGATTATGCTCTAACAACAATAAGATTAGGATATTTTGATGTATCAAAGCAGTTTGTGTTTCTCAAAGAATGCATGGAAGCTGCAGCACTTAGAAGAAAATTAGAATTATTCGCTAACAATGTCCCGCTTATCTTTGAGTACAAAATTGTAAGCGAAGTCAGCGTTGCGTTGAAAATGTTGAAAAATGAGCAGCAAGATCTACTTAAAGCAGAAAGTATTGTAATGACTTTTGTTTAATATACCCATACATAAAGATTCAACAATAGTTCTGTCACGCTATACATTCGTCTTACTTTTGGGTAGGGGGGCCCACCAAGATAGTCTTGAACCCGGGCCCACGGATACTTTGCTACGCCACTGGTCATAATATTGATAAGATAGTGAAAATTACGTATCACATGGCAGCCTTACGTATTGCGTAATTTGTATAGAACATATAGAGAAAATGTTGTTTGTTTACGTTTGGTGAATGAGGTCCATTGAAAGGAAAATTAGGCAAAGTTTGACAGATCTAAATCCAATCAACTACATTCGTAGACCTAATACCCAAACTAAGGCCCGCAGGCCGCGGATAATATCCAGCTAGTTGTCTATAAATGATATTTAAAAAAAAGGTAATTAGCTTTCATATAGTGATCGAATTACACAAACAACAAAGGCAATCACACAGGCCTCGTTCCGCCATCTTGGATAACAAGTTATAAATACATAGGTCCTTTTTTTTTCCGCCAATGGAAATAGTTCATAAAATTACGAAATCATCGAAGAAACCATTAATGTTGCGCTTTAGGGAAAAAAATATAGACTTGGTTAAGATGACTTTTGAATTTTTTAATTTTTATAGAAAGAGAGTTAGAAGACTTTATACTTTCAACTTTCAACATTTTTTTTTAACCCTTAAAGTGCTGAGCTGTTTTACTATACAAAATGGAATTACAATTCTGATGTTTAGAGGCTAAATTACCACACGCATTGTAAGGGTTAAATCTTTTTTTGTTTCAATACAAAGCTTATATTAGAGTGAGAACGATAAAATCTCTGCCATATTCATCCATAATGCAGGAATAATATCCCCCTTTTTTAAATTAATTAATTAGTTAAGTAACATTAATTAAACAATAGTTGGTATATTTTTATTGATTCATATGTTATTATTGATTATGAATAGTTTTGCGAAATTTTATTTTCAACCAACAATGAGAAGTGAAAGAAAAACGTGTGCCAAACGTTTGAAAGGGCATAAATCAATATATAACGCCATTTCTCTCAAAAAAAGGATAATTTACTTATCTCATTATTAAGAGTAGGTTGTAGGTGCGAAGTTTTTTTCTTTAGAAAAGCTTTATATATATATATATATTTATATATGGTCTCTTGCTTTTGCTTGTTTCTCAGATTAAAATACAAGTGAACATAAAATTATACATGCATGTAGGGTCCTAAAAATCTGTGGGCACCAGCATTGGTAAAGGCTGTGGAGGTCTTGGCGCCCTATAAGCCTGGGAGGTCCCAAATATGTACGTGGGTGGGGATCAAGATTTAAAGTAGGCCTATATTAATAAAGCACTACGGCTAGTAGAGTAGGCCTATTAGTGTGGAATTTAGTCTCTTGCTTTTGATTTGTCTTCTGACTCTTTTATATTAATTTTTGTTTTTAATTGCGCACTGAAAATAAAAAAAACAGTCTTCAATAATGCCAATGAGTGACAAGAGGCCTATCGTGTCTTTATCCAATCCAAGTTTTTCTTAATCGCTAGCTGTCCACAACGTTTAGTAAATCAAGGGTCTCGGATAATAAAAGATTAGTCTGCTTAGATCAACTCCCCTTTCTTGTTCACCTAATAACGTTGCCAGTTATTTCCCCTTTTCAAAGTCTACTCATAACTCTTTTATATAAGTAAAGTAATGACGCGGCCACCCACAAGTTACAGAGATTTGCTACGATAGATATAAAGTACCTATTGTCAACAATTAATAAGGATAAAGACATTCGGCTCCTTACTTTGCCTTGTTAATGGGGTATGGGGGCGTGAATGGCATAGCCCCTTACGCCTCGCTGACTTAGCTAATGCGGCCTTATTGTTCGCATCGCTGCTTCGTTAGATTACCACAACATTTTTGACAGCCCCCCCCCCCCCAGAACACCAAAATCCTTCGTGCCTCGCCAAGCCAAAGAAGAAAAAAAAAATTGGCTTGGAGTAAGATAAGGCCATTTTTTTTCTCAATAGAACTACAATACAGATGTAATGATGTCCTTAAAAGAAGCTTCATTAGGTCGGATCATTGGGGAAATTGTTTTTTCAAGATTAGGTTCCGTGAAAAGGCAGTTCAGACTCCTTTAGGGCTTCTTTCTGGTGCTGTTACACCCACCGCCCCTTTCTTCTACCGCCCCCCCCCCCTTCTTGCGAGCGCGCGCACGTAATCTTAGACTTGGTGTCGGTTCCTTGTTCGACACGCCGCAGCCTGGAGCCACTTCAAGGACTCGTGGAGATATCACATGTCCGAACCGGAAGAAGAGGAAAAAAAAATGGGGGATTTCCCGATGTCCTGAGTGGGCTGTAGTTTTATTCTTGTCGATACATTACAGCACCAAGATCTCAGCGACTTTTTGAAGCCAGTTTGAGAAAGAAACGAAATTAGTTGCAATCATTTACAATGGGATTGTGGAGATATAGACAAAAAGTGAGAATTAAAATGAATGCTTGTCAATGTCATATTACTTTTTTATTTCCAACTTCCAAAAACACACTTGAAACCGGAATCTATCAAACTTTGTAAAAAGTACAGTTCCCCTTTCAGACCTTGTGGTCTATAGGTCAGATGATGTAAAGGTCATCTGTTTCTGTGGCCTAGGGTTAACGAGGGTGTCATGTGACCAGCACAACGACCAACCGCCTTTACTTTCCCCCAACTAATGTCAGGTACCCATTAGAGCTGGGTGGACTCAGAGGCGCTCAAGGATCCCGAAATAAAAATCCCAGACTTCAACGGGATTCGAACCCGTTACCCCCGGTTCAGAAGCCAAGAGCTTTACCGCTCAGCCACCGCGTCTCCTTATCAAACTTTAGATATGTATATATTAAGAAAAATTAGGATTACCCACCGGCTCAGCCCTTCGATTAGTTCCAAGGCTATATATTGTTTGTTTTTATATTACCTACATCCTGCAAACGCTAACATAATACTCTAGCCGTACCCCGTTGTTGTTGCCGTTGTCGACCTATTAGTAGACAACAAAACCGCTGTAGGCGTAGTATAGCTTAACTAATAAGCTTGAAAAACGTAAGTAGCTTGTTAATTCACTTTTATGATAATACTAGTCGACCGGCGGCATAGCATTTTGCAGGGCAGACCTTAGGCACTGCAACATATGCGACCGCAGTGGGTCTCGCACTTTCTTTGGACCCATGCTAATTTTTAGGTGTATAAATTATTAAATTAAACCATTTTATAACATATAACAGATTTCCCGCGGCCTCTTGATTTACCAGGAGCCCCTGGAAATCTCCTGAAATGTTATTAATTATACGCCTACGAAAAAGTCCTGGAAATCTCCGGAATTATTAAAATCTTTTGTATTGTTAAAATAAAGTAAACAAAAAAAAATATGCTATGCTATTTTGTGAATGAAAATAGTGCGATTTGGATTTGGATACATGATTTTCCATTCACACCATGCTGCGCCATGGGATCTTCCCATTTATTTGGTATAAGTAAAGCGAATGCGTGAATTCATGAATAACAAATTCTATTAATGGAGCTACAAGTAGCCAATTGACCTTAATTTACGCGATATTAAGAAGAAAGTTGCACTCATGTAACAATGCTTTAGAAAAACAAATATGAATGTTAATTTGATTAAAATATGAATTGAATGGACTATAATTAGTATGTTCATGTGCTAAAGCATAAAACTATCTCTGCGAAGAGAAGTTCTATAATCCTAGAATTGAATTCGAGTTTTAGATCTAGATCTAGATCTAGGAATAGAGAGATGAGTTACCTTTCGTAATCATGTCTAATGAACGAATGTGCGTAATTTGTGATATTAATTAAACTACTTCTAAAGTGAAACCTGAGAGTATACTCTATCTGTGTATTGTTGTTCTAGTTTCAATAGTCTAACGACACAATAATCTGGAAATACTTTTAATATTATGACAATAATCTGAGAAGACGAGAATTATATAAACACCACTTTCATTCACAAAATAGTGCGCATTGGGATGCACCAATTTCCATTCACACCGCGTGCTGCGCCATGGGATCTTCCCTATTTACTTGTTGCTTGTTGTTGTTGTTTGAACTTTTGAACTCGTCTTTTGAGAAATATATATATAGATAGATAGACAAATTCAAGTTAATATGAGATAAAAAAAAGTAGTAGACTTTAGTAAGAATATTTTTTTTAACAAAATCTAACATTTTCCGTCTCACGTTCTGTGGTCGTCTATCCTAATTAGGACCAACTGACGACAATGCCACCTATCTTTCATCATTCACAAACAAACGCTAACCTCTTCATTTTACCGTCACCATAAAAACCAACACACACACACTCACACACACACTCCATAAGACCCGTAAAACACACACACACACACACACACACACACATATCTATATATACAAAAATAGATTGAAATACATAAAGAGACATAAAGAAATATATATATACACGAAATATACAAAACTAGTCGACCGGCGGCATAGCATACGCCGCTATTTTCCAGGGCAGGCCTTAGGCACTGCAACATATGCGACCACAGTGGGTCCCTAACTTTCTTTGGACCCGTGCTAATTTTTTAGGTATATAAATGATTAAATTGAACCATTTTATAAAACATAACAGATTTCCCGCGGCCTCTTGATTTACCGGGAGCACCCTGGAAATCTCCTGAAATGTTATTAAATGCTATGCCGCCGGTCGAAAAAGTTCTGGAAATTTCCGGACATTATTAAAATCTTTTTAAATTAAAAAAAAATATGCTATGCTATTTTGTGAATGAAAATAGTGCGGCTTTGGATATATTATTTCCCATTCACACCGTGGTGCGTACGCCATGGGATCTTCCCATTTGCTTGTTATAAGTAAAAATGCGTGAATTCATGAATGAAAAATACTATGAATGGAGATTTTAAAAAAATGGCTAATTGACCTTAATTTACGCGATATTAAGAATATAGCTGCACTCATGTAACAATGCTTTAGAAAAACAAATTTGAATGTTAATTTGATTAAATGGACTATATATAATTAGTAGCCTATGTTCATGTGCTATATACTTGCGAAGAGAAGTTCCATAATCTTCTTAGAGTTGAATTCGAGTTTTAGATCTAGATCTAGATCTAGGAACAGATTTTAGATGTATAAATTATTAAATTAAACCATTTTATAACATATAACAGATTTCCCGCTGCCTCTTGATTTACCAGGAGCCCCTGCGATATCTCCTGAAATGTTATTAAAT
>JADKLZ010005465.1:4817374-4854741 GCA_021533235.1 Biomphalaria straminea | reverse complement strand
TTACTTGTTGCATTGTGTTGTTGCACGTTTGACCTATTTACTTTGAGAAATAATATATAGATACTTTAAAATTATGAGAAGTAATTATGAAAAAAAAAACTTTTGCTCACATTCAGTAACCGATAAAAGCGTTCATCACTTTTCAGAAAAAAAAATTTGTTAAAAGTAGGAAATAAAAAAAAAAAAAAAGAGATAACCACACACAATACACTACAATATAATTAGACATACATTTGAAGATGGAGGAGAGACTATGTTAGAGTGAATAAAATGGGAAAACGTTGAAAAATGATGGGGGGGGGGGGGGGGTAGGTGGAAAGGAAACTGGGAAAAAAAAACGAAGAGAAAAAAAAATTGTGTTGAATCCTCTCCTGGTCTGAATTCGAATCCGTCGAAGCGACGGTAATAGGAGAATAAAATGTTCGCTTCATTGGGGGATAAGTTGCAGCTCACTGATTTCGTGCCTTGTACATTTGTGTGTGTGTGTGTGTGTGATAGAGAGAGAGAGAGGGAGAGAGAGAAGAATGTGTTGTCAAAATGTAGAATTTGCTAAGTGCTCACTTTGATAAGCCCATAGATCGAGTCGCAAGTAAAATAGTTTTAAAACATTGGACAAGTAGAAACACAATCAGGGAAATCTATCAATCATTCGGTCAATCAATCGATCAATCGATAAATCTAACTATCTGTAATAATATAAAAAAATATGTGGCTGTTTGTTTTTGTCGGTATTTCATTGACAGACAGACAGACAGACAGACAGACAGACAGACAGACAGATAGATAGATAGATAGATAGATAGATAGATAGATAGATAGATAGATAGATATTCATTGTAGCACAATAAAAAGAAAGCTAAACACTAAAAGGGTTGCCATATAACAAGAGCGGTCACTGATGAATTGAGTTTTAAATGATGTATGACTGAACAGATGGAGACAGATGGAATAGACTAAACGTTATGTCACAGTCGCCCTAAACAATTTCAGTAATTCATCGAGTGTTAAAAAAAATATATAGCCCGAAGATGTAAATGAATCTGGCCAACGTCTGCTAAAAGAGAAGAAAAAAAAGATCATGGCCGCCGGGTTAATTTCAAAAGAGTTTGGTTTCACTACTCAAAAGTTGTCCACCATAAAAACTTCTTTTTGTCCTAATGCCTAAAAGTTTCGTCCTCCTCATGCTGCTGAAAGTGTTCATTCATTAATTTAGTTGCCATTTACTTTTTTCCCAAGCGGTTCTCAACCGTTGGCACCCCATTAAAGAGAAGAGGGAGTGGCAATGGTGATTATTTTTTTCAAACGCCAAAAATATGTTGTATTTTCAATGTATTTCATATTTGAGTATTGGTCAACGAAATACAAAAAAAAATGTATCTACTAATTTATATAAAAAAGGTACAATTTTATTTTACATATAGACGTTTTGCATTGCTTCTCGTAAACTACTAGCAACCTAAAGTCTCCGTGCTCTAGCTTCCACTATTTCCTTCCAAGTTCCTCTAAACACATTAAATAAAGTAAAGAGAAGTTCCCCTTTTTGACCTTCCTCTATATAGGACTTAAGAACCAACCGCCTTTACTTTCCACCAAATAAAGTCGAGTACCCTGTAGAGTTGGGTTGAATCGCGGGCCCTAAAACTCACGAAATTCTAAATCCCAATCTTCACCGAGATTCGAACCCAGGATCTCAGGTTTGAAAGCCAAGCGATTAACCACTCAGCTACTGCACACTCACACACCTTATGTGGTCACCTTGTAACTCATGTGAACCCGTTGATCAGAATCTCACCCATTCTCAGTCAAGGGTCAGTGTTAACAATAACTGGTACTGTAAAACAAACCAAATTTAGCCTACCTATTGTAATTCACAAAATAGAAAGAGAAATGCATAGATAAATAAATTGTTAGGCATAGGTACATACATTGAAATAGACAGATAGATATCCTATCTTAAAACATGAGGACAGTCATACAATAATTATTAATTTTTTTTTTTTTGGAATTGGAAGCTGTTGCAATCTAGATCAAGATTAATTATAAAAGAAATGCTATTACTATTCTATTGTATAACCATTCTGTATTTTTACCGAAGAAAATGTAGATTCATATGCAAACCATCATTTAAAAAGTATTCCTAGTTGACACTGCCGGGTTCAGAGTGCATTCATAGTAAGTAAGAATCTTCTATTAAAAGTTATGGAATTATTATTTTTTTACTATAAACAAAATGCAAATCGCTCCACCCACTTTTACTTATGGCGGCTCAAGTCACGTGGCACTCACGTGAGACATCGGAACATGTGCGAGACGAGAAGCTAGAAAAGTGCCAGTGTCGAAAAGCTCTAAGCACATCGCTAAAGATCAACTAACTTCTCCGAAGTCTATCCTTGCTATTGTGTTTACCCTGGACCTGTTTTGATAGACACAACACATCCGCCTAGAGTCTGGCGGCCCACGAGGGGAAGAAAAAAAAAAGGTCTATTCGGGGTGGCTTCCAGCCATCTCCATGGCGCGGACAAGAGATATCCATTAATGCAGACTTTGACAATGAAGCAGATGGTGTTGTCGGGGGCGCTCATCAGGTGGGCGCCTTGCATGGAAACGTAAATGTAGAGCGAATGAAAGAGGTGCGACAGAGGGGTGCCATGTGTGGGCAGCTGGGGAAAGCTAACAAGGAAGGAGGGGGGATGTATGAAAAAATTACAACCTAAAATAGTCGAAGATGGTCAGCTAAGCATATTTTACGCTAATGGAGATGTCTGGAGTTTAACATCTAAAGCATGCTGACCTCGTTCTTAAATATAACTTTACCATAGTTTTGACATTTTTTTGTGGCTACACTTAAAAAAAAATAATTTTGACGTTATTTTTAGGCTTTAGAAATGTTATGAAGAAACCTGGCCAAATTATTTGTCTGTAACCTGAGTTTTGAGTTTATTGGCACATCGGCACACTTTAGGCCATGTCGTGCCCGTAATCTCTAAAAGGTTACTCTTTTTTACTCTCTCTTCATACCAAAATAACTAAATTTTATTAAGTTAATAAGAACAAGATTTATTCACAGTGAAAATAGTAAAGGTAGTGAAAATTTAATAATTTTAGTAAAAATCTTTTGTTAATATTCTATGTTCACAATTTCACAAATCAAATCTTTGTAGACAACCCCCACCTTCCGGACAAAGCCCAGTACCTGCCCAGGGTCGCCACTAGCGAACAGTGTTTTTAAGTTGAGCGCTCTAAAAAATGTCCCCTAATATCCTGGTATCTGGGGCAATGAATGAGGATAAGTTCCACGTGTAATCTGAATGGAAATTACTCCAAGCTTTTGTCTGACGTTTTGATTTCGGGATCGGATGAACGTTGGAGTCAGATGTCGATCGTATTTATTTAACTGTGTTCTGGAGGTACGACAACATTTCATGGACCAGACTGCACATTAGAACGAGCACGAACATTTAGTGCGATGACTTGCAGTTAGAAGAAGTCAATAGTGCCGAATTTAAATCCTGCTAGAAACTGACCTTCTTTTTTCTCGAAAATGAGAAACGTCAATCTTTCCAGCATTTTAATAGAAAAGTACAGATTGTTGTTGTCATAGCTACTCAACATTATCGCTTGGGAACAGGTTCTAAATATGGAATAAAAAATGTTCATTAATCTTTGTATCCGTAAGAGAACTTTCTTCTATTATGTTTTTGTATTTGTAAATTTCTCTGTTTGTATGCACAATTTCTATTTCTGCCTTCAAGCTGATAGACACTTGTAACATTAATACATATACATAAAAAAAGCCAAATATAAAAAAAATAAAAAAAAAACAAAACTACAAAGCTTATAGAAGGTAGAGAACTGAAAATTTACAGCCATATCTTTTAGTATTGTAAGATTTAGCTCCCTTTTTCTACATCAAACAAAATTAATTAATTACCACTACGTAACTTGTTAAATTTGTTACTTTTTTCTTCTATTGATTCATGTTTAGTTAGGAACGATGAATAATTGTTTCAAAGTTTCCTCTTGATCTGAGAATGAAAATTAAGAGAGAAAACGTGTGCGAGATTTCTACATACAGACGGACAGAGTTGATATAAAGCTTTGTGAAAATTGTCTGACAACTATGTTAGGATTACTTAAACCCGGGTACGCTAGTCTGCCTCAATGTGTCACTCGGTTGAAAACGATTACTTGAGGAAGTGATTAGGCTAAATGAATAGCAAAATAAAACTCCTGTGGGAGTGTCCAAGGGAATGCTAGAGATTTCCCATTGCACTGTCGATAATCCAAGCGCCTTTCCTCAAAGGACTGTTACGCTAATGGCGAGTCCTGCACGATTAGCTTGGTAAAGGAAAATGGCGGGAGTTATCGATGTGCTCGACCTTCGGCCATGTATTCTAGTCCATGCGCCCGGAGAGCCAGATACGTCGGAAATAGCAATGTCTTACATTGAGGCATTGACTTGGACCTCTTCCAGACAGAACGGTTTGTTAAGGCAGGCTTACACGCCTAGAGCTCGAAGAGTCTTCGGCTCAACTCTTTTTTGACAACCACACGGATTACTTGAAAAGAAAAAATAAATTCAAACGCTTGTAAACTAAAATCGAAATATAAATATATTTACTATATTATCATCACGCTTGTGGGAAGCGTGGTCTAGAGGCAAAGTGCGGCTTGAGCTTGGCTTGGCTTGGCTACCTAGAAGGGGGCTCGAAGTTCGACACCCGACTCGGGCAGAGTTGTGTTTACTGAGCGCCCAAAGGCAGCACGGGAAACCAGCTCCTAGATACCCCCTCCCCCCCCCCCCACTGGTCTGCAAATGAGATTGGACCAAAGCGCTCTGAGCATGCTATAAGTAGCGCTATATAAAAGCTATAATAATATAAAAGCTATAATAATAATCATCCCTTCATCGAATTCCCCCCCCCTTTTATTTTTTCACTCTCGATTCCGATTTAAAGTTGACATCTTTATCTAGATAAGCTGTGTTCAGGGCGAGTCCATGAGAATTATTTTTCTTCTCGTCTGTGGCGGAGGTGATGGTGCCGAGTAGGTGTTGGTGAAGGGGGCGGAGCAGCATCTCCTCTCACCTTTAAGAAAACAATCGCTTGACAGTAACAACAATTTATAATGGGAGGGCAAAAAAAAACAACAACACTGAATCTCACGCCTTCAGAATGCGCTCTTAATGGTCTCGGAACACGTAGAAGAAAAAAGTCACTGGGAGAGGGGAGGAGCTGGCACGGGGTGGTAGGCGCCCCGTAATGCCAAGCCAGGCTTTTCTTCCCGTATGCCGTTTTCTTGGCTTGAAAAGAAAAACAAATTTTACTTTTTTGTCCCCGTGTGTGGCTTGGGGAGATGCTTATTTGTCTAGCTACACCCTAAGAGGTCTGAGTCAACAGAACACTGGCCTACATGGTGCACCGTAGATTTTTACCCGCTACGTCATAACACTTCGACACTAGACACGAGGAAAAAAGTGGCGCGAGGAAGAGAGATAGAGAGAGCTAGGGAAAAAAAAAAGAGCACAGTTTATGCACAGTTCATCAGTTATGGTACACCGTTTGTAGCTTTTATTATTATTTCTCTTTTTTTTTTTTTCTAGAGAAACTTAGACATAAAGATGCGTGTCAAGATAATGGTTTGATGAGTCAACTAACAAGTGACCGACATCGAGGCATCGTTAAGTGAAAAGAGGAAATAGCAGACGACATTATGTCAAAATGTTTTGGCATGTCACGGATCATAAAAGTGGCATTTGCTTCTCTTTTTTTTTTTAAGTGAGAAGTGTGTGGTAGAGTGGCCGGGGGGGGGTAGGAGAGGAACAGCTGGACTTTAAAAAAAAAATATAAACTTCAACATTTTTATCATCTTGATCTCAAATGTTTTTAATGAGTGGTGCACATTTATTTTTATAAGTTCTACGTTTCACTTTCGAAACTTAAAAAGTCTTTGAGGCATGTGAGGTCAAAGCATGTTACGTGGCCAACGGTTTACGAGGGTGCTGCGGGGGAAAAGCACAAGTATGAAAATACTCTCTCACCTATTTTTTTCACTCATTATTATAAGTTTTTTTGGCACCAAAATCAGACTGATGCGCTCCCTGGTCATGGCCACATCTCTATATGCTTTTGAGTCTTGGACGCTAACTGCAGAGCTAGAGAGGAGAATCCTAGCAATGGAATTGAGATGCTACAGAAGGATCCTAGGCATGACATTTAAAGACCGCATCACAAACCAAGAGATTAGAGACAGGGTTACGGCAGCGATCGGACCCCATGATGACCTGCTAAATACTGTGAAGAAACGAAAGCTTAAAATGTACGGCCATATAACAAGACCTTCGGGACTCGCAAAGACCTTCCTCCAGGGAATAGTACCAGGAAAAAGAAGAAGAGGCCTACCATTGAAAGAGGTTTTAAACAGGGCAAAGGATAGAGAGGAATGGAGAAAGACGGTCTACAAGTCTTTCTTGCTGCCCCAACGGTCCACCAGACTAAGGGATATGTAACAGGTAACAGGTATTATAGGTTTTGGACATTCCTCTTAGAATAAAGATGGTTACTGTGACGTTTTGTTTACAATGATGTGATGTTCTGTATATCGTCACATGCCGGGGATTGATATTATTATTGACTTGATAACTCAAATTCAATGAAGAAAGAAACTCTATGTTTACTTCAATAAACTTTAATACAGCTTCTACTTTCTTGAACAAACACATTCTCATTCTCTACTTTAATATAAATAAAACTTCACTTATATAAACAACTTCTTAATAACAGACTTCTACTATTATTTCTTTATAAAGAGAAGATTGAACAACGGACCATCGCTACATAAAACTACTACTATGCGAGGACCCCGACTAACTCCTTTTCCCTTTATTTATACTTTTCCAAATAGTATCTTCCAGAAGCATAGAACATTCTCTGATACTTATTTTAGTAACTTTGACCTTCTTGAAGATGACGTGTGTAATTTTTTCCCTTAACCCCTTTCTACGATTGGCTATTCTAAAATTAACTTGTTTACGCTGGACAGCGCACTGACTTGACCTGGCATCTGGAACTATCGATAAGGTCACCTTAAGTTCGTTACAGTTCCATTCTAGCTGAAACCACTGAAGGGTGGCAAGAGATGATAGTTACAACTCGGAACCTTCATTACGACACCCTGAAGCGACACGACCAGGAAGACGTCGCTCTCTATCTATGCCACTAGTACCACGAGTATATCATGTCTTGAACTTTAACCTTTAGCGAAAGCGACTTACAACCGAGACCCTTCGTTAGAGTAGGCCTGGACACTGACCTGTGACGTCACAACCTGTGGGCACTGTCCCATGCAAAGAACTATTGGTTTACACTGCCCAAATGTTGCGACGTTGAAGGTCAGTGATCAGGCACTCTATGAAAATTGGTCTCGATTAGTTAGTCATTATTTGATTGGAATAATAGTTTTTTAATATACAAGGACATTGCTTGTACCATGAAATCCTTCATGGAAAACATTTTTTAATTATTTTTCTAGCTTTTCTAAAATTTACTTCAAATACCATGAGCAATAAATATTGTTACGACCTAATGTTACGACCTCGCCTTGCGCATCGCAAGTCTAGCTAGCGCACCTCAAGTGAACGGACTATATCAAGATGTTTACAAGAGAGTAACGATTTCCGCCCAAGGCTAGAAGTGGAAATAGAGACACTGTAGTATAATGAAGATGTTATTTGTGTACTTGTGATGTCTTATCAATAAATATATGTCTCGTTGAATTGGTCTTGTCTCTTATATTATAATAATATAAAACAATTATTCCAATCAAATTATGACTAACTAATATAGCCTATACACTAACCCTAACCCTAACCCAGACAGATGTCTGGTCAGCATGACGTAGTCAAGGAATGTAACATTTTAACCAGAGAACTAACTACTTAAAGGTCAAGACAAATTTTAAAAAATGTGCCAGCCATTGCTGCTGCATTTACGATGTAAAGTTTCATTTCAATTTATATTAACAAGCCTTGTCTTTATAATAAACGATGTTTGGTGTATATTCATAAAGGCTCTATTTTTAAGAACATTTTTTTGTTTTAATAAAAACATTAATACATTCTACAACAGACATTAATGGAACAAGGTCCACTTTATGCATATTAAAAAGCTGTACTTTTTACTATTTGTTTACTATCCGGTAGTGATATTTGGCCAGAGCTGGAGCCGAATATCGCCAAAAAGGGAATAATGCCGAATATTCGACAGAAGCCGGAGCCGGAGAGACTATTCGGTGCACCCCTAATAGGCCTATATATAGGCTACATATATATTTATTTATTTATTTATATATTAAATATGTCTCCTTCTGTCTCAAAAGACACAGCTGAGTCTAGATCTATGTATGTGTTGTACCCCAACGTTCCAAATACTAAGGCAATGTTTTTCCAACTTTTTATGGACAGACATTTTTGCCCAGATATATCGCATATCAGTGGCGTAGCAAGGTACCCGTGGGCTCGGGTTCAAGAACATCTTGGTAGGACCCCTCCAGCCAATAAGACACATTTAGTGTGTGACAAAAGATGAGAAATCTTAATGTAAAGTCATTCCAATGTAAAGACAGAGAACACTTTATAATAGTAGGCTATTATTACTATTTTGTTTTTAACAAATTATCACTACTGTCGTAAAAATCGTAGGATAACTCGATATATTAATAAACAAAAACTTAATTCTTTTTAATTATTTTCAATGTTGCTGGTGAACGCCTAGTTCTATATCAATATCAAATACAAATTTGTGTACGAAATCCGAGACAATAATTGATATAATTATTCAAACAAAAAACACCGAATGGATGGTTTTGAGGTCATACGATGAGAATAAGTCGGATTGGCATCGTATTGGTTTCAAAATCAACCACCGCTAGAAACAAAAAAAAAAAAACAAGAACAAAAAAAAAAAAACAACGAAAAAAAAAACACCGAATGGATGGTTTTGAGGTCATACGACGAGAATAAGTTGGATTGGCATCGTATTGGTTTCAAAATCAACCACCGCTGGAATCCACTGTTGGAATAATTTAAATTCACATTCGCTGAACCTCCAAGAAAACATTTTTATTATAGCTTTTATATTGCGCTACTTTCACGTTTATAGCATGCATCAATTTCATTTGTGGACCTATGGGGTCCTTGATGCTCCAGGGCTTCGCAAATCTGTACTTCAAAAGAAGCATTCTTTGTTCTTTGCAGACAGGGGAAAGAATCAAATCAAATAAAGGAAAAAAAAAAAGTACATTATTTATAAAATTGCGTAAATATACATTATCTCCCTTGTACCAATTACAAAAGCTGGCAAGAGTATATTACTAATTGACAGTGTTCTGCTGGACGTAAATGTTATAATATCCACAATATTGCACCCGCACTGGATCTGACAACATTGAAGCACTAGCTGTTTGATAGCTGCACTGGGCTATAGAACTCTGAGATGGGTGCATGTCAAACGCTAACATTAAGGACGGCATATTTCCACCCCCTTACCAGGTCTACATACACTGTACAATTATTTAACCCAGTCTTCAGTTAGCGCTCACTGACATGAATAAATAAACTGGCAGTAAGTGACTTCTGTGAGAGACATCTGCCGTATTTTTTTATTTTTCATTTTTTCGCAAATAGCCCGCACACTCGTTTGACTCACACAAATTACTAAATAAAATAAAAAAAACAAAATCGTACAACCCGCAGCATAATATACGCAGCATGCGCAAAGCTTGACTTGACGTAAACTTGTCCCAACTGATTACTTGTGTATTAAAGATTATCTGCCAAATCAGTACTATTTGTTTTTATTATTATAGCTTTTATATAGCGCTACTTTCATGCTTATAGCATGATCAGAGCGCTTTGGTCCAATCTCATTTGTGGACCAGTGGGTCCTTTGGGCGCTCAGTAAACACAACTATGCCCGAGTCGGGTGTCGAACCTCGAGCCCCCTTCTAGGCAGCCAAGCCAAGCCAAGCTCAAGCCACACTTGGCCTCTCGACCACGCTTCCCTCAACGTTGTGTTATTGAGGTTTATATATGAGATGTTCATAAAGCCTTACTATGTACATTTCACAACCCCACAGCGAACTATTGACTCATAGAGGTATAAAGACCCACCGGTACGTCCAGTTTCCGAAACTCTATAGTTATGGGCAAAATACATTTTGTAAACCCGACACTATTTTATGATCCGCACAGCTGCCAATCGTTTGTACATACTTGTGTATCCCGCGTGTTAGATGCGTGAAAATACGGTAGAGGACTTCTATTGCTGATCGCGCGACACGTGATACAGACCCAAGGAAAGGAACAAACAGTACTAAAAAGAAATAGGTACAATATTATAGTTTTGACTTGTTATATACAAAGGGAAAGAAAAAGTATATTGTTTTTAAAATTTAGAATAGACGCATTACTTCCCTTTTACAAATTTAAACACTTATTTTGCTCAAGGTGGACGACTTATGTTAGGTTGAACACAGTGTTAATTTCAATCCCTTTACAATTTTTTTTTAACATGTTATGGGAACTCATGCTGAAAAGAATTTATATGTGCACTAATGTTGACATTTTTAAGACCTCTAGATTAGCTGTAAACTGTTCTATGGATGGTAGGGCGACAACTCCTGGGATTTACCCACCAATTCAGTATTAATTTTTGTTTATTATTTGTTTTTTAAAAATGAATATACCGGGTAATTGGTATACCGTATTGACCAAAGTTATCAAATGCCCTTTTATTCTCTTTCCAGAACAGGTCTAGATGATGTGTTTTATATATTATTTCTAGCGGCATGGCGGCTGTGTTGTAAAATTGTGAGGAACTTGGGTTCAAATCTTGGTAAGACTCGGATTTCGAATTTCAGGATATTTAAGAAGTCCCTGACCAGCAAGTTGATAGTCCTGGACTTCTAGTTTTTCTTATAAATTAATATGTTTTTTTTTTTTTCAAAAATTAGTACCAGTATGTACATCGCTATCAATGAGTAAAATCCTGTCTAGCATGTTAATTAGTGACTAAAAACAAAGTCATTGGTTGTCCTGGCTTATGTAGGCAACCTAGTCCCTTTATTCATAACATATTGTGTCATCTCATCTCAGCCTGTGGTCCCTACTGGCCACCAACCAGCTTTCTCCAGGCATCTCGGTTCTGGGCGAGTCTCTCCAACTGTCCCCATGTCTTGCCCATCTGCTTGGCATCTGTTTCCAGATCGCGGCGCCACGTGTTCCTGGGCCGTCCTCTATTCCTCTTTCCTTGGCGGTTCCAGGTTAGGGCTTGCCTTCTTTTGTTGGATGCAGGCTTGTAGGTTGTGCGTTTTTATTTGTAAGTTAGAGTAAAGTGTCCCCATTCAGACCTTGCAATCTATAGGGCAGATGATGTAAAAGGGCATCTGTTTCTGTGGCCTACAGTTAACGAAGGTGTCACGTGGTCAGCACAACGACCAACCGCCTTTACTTTTCCCCAACTAATGTCAGGTACTTATTAGTGCTGGGTGGACTCAAAGGAGCGCTGAAGATCCTGAAATAAAAAACCCAGCCTTCACCAAAATTTAAACACAGGACTCTGGGTTCGGAAGCCAAACCCTTTACCACTCAACCACTGCAACTCCTTTGCAAGTTATGAATAAGTAATATATTATATATGTATTATTGGTACCTATATTTAAGTCTTCTGTTCTGAAATGTCCCTAAATTCAGTGATTTTAATAATAGTGTTTATCTAATCAAATGTGAATATTTCTTCAATAGCATTGTATTTGTAGGTTTATATTCTTGTTTAAATTGTATAATTATATTATAATATCTTTATTTATGAAATACTCTTTCATTTAAGCGTTTTGCTAAGTCATTAATGATTCATTAACTCACAACAGTAAGCCCAAGTCTTTGCACATTGAACTTTGTAGGACTACATATGTATCAGCTGTTAGCACTCTTCAATAAGATAAAATAATATGATAACATAATTCTGAAAAGATTTTTAAAAAAAAAGGTTAGTTGTATTCATCACATAGCATTTATTGCCCTTGTTACATCAAATACAATGACCTTTCACTCTCTCAGTTTTATTGTGTGTAAAACATTGGTACAATCACTTTTGATTGTAAGGAATACAATCAGACAACAACAATGTTAGACAAATAATAACATGTGTAAAATGACATAGACATAAATACAGACTGTTTAAACTATGCAATATGAATTTAACCCAATAGCTCCTAACGCAGTACTGTGTGTTGTGTCGGGATATTAGAAACAGTTTTTTTTTATCTTTTTTCTTAGTACTCATCATGTCTCATTTCCAGCGAGAACTAGAGCACGATGACCAGTGCTTTTTTCTGTGACCCTACGAACTGGTACGCTGGTATGGCGTACCAGCACCTTTTTCAATGTGGAGAAAAATAAATACTTTTTTTTTGCATTTTAGCGTTTATTATCAATTTAATATCAGGTGGCCGAGCCTTGCTCGGTTAAATAATTTATAACTAAGAAAGGTAATATACTACTGCTACTGGTGCTACAGCCCTTGGAAAGATATGGCCTGCTCTTACACATCCCTCCATTCATATATCTCCTGGGCCTTTCGTCACCACGCCCTAACGGTAACCTTAAGTTAAGATATCTTGTTCAGTGTGAGAAAGTAAGGAGCAGTAGAGCAGCTGTGTAATCACCATTTCCTTTGTTTTGGTACGGGACATTAGACCATGAACACATGGTCATAATTATACCAGCAAAATTATAATTATAATAAGGCTTGACATCAAATCCGAAGATTAATGAGGAACCTACACCGCTCTACGCAATTAAAATGTAAACAATTTATTAAGCACTTAAAACGCAATAACTAATCATACATCGGTACATTTAATTTCATTACTTTCCTTCAATAGTTCTATAATAAATCTTCAATAAGATGGTGCGCAAATGTTTAATTATGTCCTTTGATACTTTAAAACTCGTTCTTGTTTGCATTGTAAGCCTAGTGACGTAAGCAGCGTTTTTCCCGTTTACGTCATGGAAAACTTTCATTCATAAATTTTCCATTTCATTCATAAATTATTCTGACCAAAATAAAATTGAGACATTTTCATATCGAAATAACGGTCGAACTCGAGTTTTCCCGATGTGGCCAATGAGTTCAGATTTTTTTTCTCACTAATACGCACATACCTTGAAATTTTAAAGAAAATCGTTAGAGCCGTTTTCGAAATAAAATTTATAAATAAATATATATATATACAAGAATTGCTCGCTTAAGAGTATAGGATTAGTAATTAAAAGCTAGGCAATCCATCACGGAGGACCGACACCTAATTATTTACAAATAAAGCACTGATGGTGACTCTTTTTTGTTGTGAAAACAGGATGTGTGTTGCTATTTAATTTATAAAAAAATGTTTCAAATGTATACAACTATAGACAAAGTGAATAAGCCTACACCCTAAAAAATGAGTAATTTTTTAATCTTTTTTATATTCTAAAGGTATTAAAAGTATCCATTTTTAGCGGCCCCCGTAAGGGGAAAAAGCCGCTATTAGGTTTGTGCAAAGTGTCCGTCTGTCCGTCTGTCACACTCAGGGCGCCAAAACTAGAAGAGATACGAAAAATATTTTTTCACCATTAAATGCGGCTTGAAAAGTTTAGGTGCAACGGCTACTTTTAGTTTTCTAAAAGCAAACCGTTTAATTTATAAAAATTATTTTGCAAGCGATTTTTTAATAATAAAACACCAATTGTGAAGCTATTGCGTAAATCTAAGGGAGGAAATGTTACTAGAAAAAATGCTCTTGGCATGTAGATATCACGCACATTTTTTAAAATGAATTTCTGTCTGTCTGTCCGTCTGTCAGACTCAGAGCGCCAAAACTAGAAGAGATACGAAAAATATTTTTTCACCATTAAATGCGGCTTGAAAAGTTAAGTTGCAATGGCTACTTTTAGTTTTCTAAAAGCAAACCGTTTAATTTATAAAAATTATTATGCAAGCGATTTTTTAATAATAAAACACCAATTGTGAAGCAATTACGTAAATCTAAGGAAGGAAATGTTACTATAAGAAATGCCCTGTATATGCGGATATCACGCACATTTTTTAAAATGAACTTTTAGCAGCGGCTTTCGTGTACTAGCGTAAAGCCCGGAAATGACTTGATTCTAAACTAATTTCTTAATTTTTTTAAAAAATCTGATTTTTTTTTTTAAATTGTTTAGTGCCCCCATTAGAATGAAACAAGCATATTTTTGTGCGTTTTATCTGTTGGTTGGTCTGTCCGTCACGGTTAGAAAAAAACACAAAAGGCTTTTGAAAATATGATTTAACCTTTACTGTTCTTTCAGAAATATTGCGATAGTTTAAGGATGGGAGCATACAGGAATTGAGCCAGGGACTTAGAAGGAACATCTGAAACATCTTGCGAATAGGCGGATCTGACAGGGATCCGACTTCGACGGGGGCCGCCTCTGAGTTTGTGTATCACACAAACTCTCTTTGTAATCTTGTTTAAAACTAGAAATATCCTTCTATTTTTTTAATTAATATTAAATCTTAATTTTTTAAATTATTTTTTTGAAAACGTTAATTTTAAAAGATTTTTTAAATTCAGAATTACCCCTCTATTCTAAGAGTATGCCAGGGAATTTTCAAACCATAGGAGCTATTGGGTTAAGTATTATATGCCCAGTTCTACATTATTTTCTTTATGTTGGATAAGTGACTCAATATGGCACACTCAGGATCTCTCAATGGTCTCATGGAGACTGGACATTCTTTGATTAAAAGTGTGGACACTATTGCATTCTAGTAAAACCAGAAGAGACACTGATATCAGTCATTGCTACTTTAATACTCTCTGATGGCAAGAGTAATTATCAAACTAAACAAGTATTCCTGCAGTCCAATATCTAGTGAGCTGATAAATAACAATGCACGAACATAAAAATAAATCTGAAATTCAAATAATCCCTTTCCAAGAGAATCTTACATAATTAAGCATAAAAGCACTAGAGCCCCTTTTTTTAAAACTAACATACTGTATTTACCAAAAGCTACAAGTATGCTGGAGTCCATAGAATATCACAAACAAGCATTACTTTCTTTAATATCTGCAGTGAAATAATTTTTTTTCCTAAGCCAATCGATAACTAAATATTTCTTAATAACAGCAATTTTCATATTGTGCCATTGTCACATCTCTCATTGACATGACACATCTTTCATTGACACTTTCAATGTCACATCTCACATTGTTGCTCCGCCCAGTGCCACAGCACGCATCTCGAGAGACTAAAAAAAATGACCAGCTTGAAGCTCTTGTGTTGCAGGAGTTTAAAAAAATTTGACTCCCTCACTGCCATCAAACACCATGAATTCAGCCTTGCCCTCTGACTCTAAAGACTTCAGAGCTCTGATTAGAATTTCTTTGTCCAGGCCATGAAACTCTAAAACAGAAGTGAAAACAAAAAATTTACTTTAAAAAAAAAGTGTATTAAGTGTGAATTGTGTGTTTTCCAGGAATTTCATTTTAATTCCTATTTGGTAGCAGAAATCCCACAGTATTGAATGAGATAATTGTACAGTATAGTGAATAGCAGATTGCACTGTACTTATAGAAGTAGTCCTAAAGGTCTGAGTTGACAAGGTTTGACTGAAACATTGCTGTCATATGCCCTAACATCAACAACATATGCCCTGACATTGATGAGATATCCTTAGCTTACTTAGACTTAGGTCCTACCGCCCCGTTCGGCATATTGGGTGGCAAGCTGTCTCCATAAAGATCTGTCATTGACAATGTTTGAAGCCTCCTCCCACTTGGTGTCCACTATTCTGAAGTCCTCCATAAAGGTATGACGCCAAGTTATAGGAGGTTGTCCCTGTTTGTGCTTTCCTCATATTGGCCTCCATGTCATCACAATTTTTGGTATGCGTAGTTCATTTTGTCATAGAACAAGTCCCGCAAACCTCATGCGTCACTCTGTCACAACTTCACTAAGTGTCCGACTCCCAGTTCGGCATAGGATTTCCTTGTTTGAGACCCAATCTGTGTAACTGACTCTCAAAATCCATCTCGGCCATTTTTGTTGAGCCACATTTATTCTCTTCTCAATTTTGACAGATGACTTCCATGTCTCACATGCATATGTTACAGTTGGAATGATGATTGTGTTGAGAAGGTGTATTTTTGTCTCGAGTCCAATGGCTTGGCGCCCCATGCTCTGCCAGTAACACAGTGTGCCACAGTCACTAAGGGTCACCAGCTTCTATGCACTTGAGGCAGTGAGCCCTGTTGGCCCCCTCCCCCTTCCTCCCATAGGTGTCTATCAGTGTTTCTCAAACTTTAACCATCAGATGCTCTGGGAGAGCACTGCATGCTCCAACAGTGGGTTTTGAAAATGCAATAGAAAGGAAAATACATTTGAAGACATGAAATCCAATTTTTTCTTAGCATATGTATTTACAATTTGTTTGGAATTCAAATTTAGGCAATGAAAGTTTATTAAAACAAGTTTGTTACTATTTGTTTTGGAAATAGTGTTTCATTGATACTTTTAGATGTTTTGTATGGAGGAAAAAGTTCTTTCAGTATAGTGAAGAGTGGATAGCTTTAGCAAATTAACTGTGAGTAATAAAACAATATGTGAGTATAGTGAGACTCTAGGAGAATGAATTTGGAGGGGACATTGCTATTCAATCTTCACTTTCCTGAAAGAACTTTTTCCACCATACAAAAATCTAAAAGTATC
The DNA here is from genome assembly GCA_021533235.1 of Biomphalaria straminea. Lineage (NCBI taxonomy): Eukaryota > Metazoa > Mollusca > Gastropoda > Planorbidae > Biomphalaria > Biomphalaria straminea. The sequence goes on along the minus strand of JADKLZ010005465.1, from coordinate 4,837,946 downwards.
AAAGCTTAATTTTCCTTAACTATAGTTGGGATGTAAAAGTTAAAATATATTTTTTTTTCTCCATAGCCAATGATATATATAATATGTAGTGAGATTGTAATTAAAATTATATTATTACTTTAATGTAAATTTAATTTGTGATAACACAAGCCAAATGTTAATTTGTGATAACATTTATAAGTCTAAATGTTAAGGACATAATATCAGTATCTTGGTTCTGTGTTTTAGCCTTGGGTCAAGGTGTCACTACTGATATCAAAATTAGGCATACTTCTCCTTCCCAACCCCTCCTGCTTAGCAATTTTACAACTAATCTTAGCTATAGGTAACCTATCAAAGTTTTCTTCTGGCATCAATGTCATAATGGATGGATTTTACTACATGTATTTTGTAAATTATTTCATTTCAAAATGTAGCCTTCAGCTTAACAAGTTCTATCATGCATGAGTGGACATACAAACTTGTAGCATTACCTTGGCCTTCACTGTCCTCACCATCGCTTAGTTCAAATAGAGTGCACACAGTGTTGTTCATTGCCCGGGAACAAATCTGAAAAGATGCGAGAATATGAAAACCTTTTGTATGTACAACAATAAAAAGATATTAATAATACTTGTTGTCAGTAGTACATTGTGTATAGCATACACATACCCAGTTGTAAATAATTTTCCCCCATTCAGCAGGTGTCCTCCAGATGAGGGTGCAGGATTTCTTGCTCTTGTCCTTCCATTCCAAATTACCTGCAAACAGAATGTCATACATTTATAACATGGACGCAGAGCCTCATTTTGCCTGCAAGGGAGATTGACAACCAAAAAAAAAAAAAACCAACCTGCAAGCATGATGGTACTTATACCTTCACAATATAAATAAAACATTTACTGCACATTATACAGTAATAAGAAATAAAAAATATCTATGCATTTTCTTTCAATCCAAAGAAAAAAACAAGAAACAAACAAGCAAATTATATAAAAAAGCCTTTTTTTTTAAAAAAAAATCAAAGCTCATCTAAAGGGGAAAAACTCTGCCCTTATAAATCAAAACTATACCAATCTAAAATGTACAAGTTATTTCTCTTATTTGATATCAAACAAGATAATTAATTGAATAACTGGTTAATTTTTCTTTTATTGATTCTTGTTTTTGTTAGATCCATTAAATAACTGCTTAAAGTATCAAACCAGGCAGTGGTTCTCTCAACCCTTCTATATGGCTCTGAGACATGGACACTACATAGAAAACAGCGAAGACTTCTTGAGCGCTTTCATTAAAGATGCTTGTGTTCCATCATGGACATACGATGGCAGGACCGCACTACAAACAGCGATGTCCTTGCGAACGCCGGTATGGACAGTATAGAGGGACTTCTTATGGTCCGACAGCTATGCTGGGCAGGGCATGTATCCCGTATGGGAGACGAACATCTTCGGATTTGAAGACAAGCCTATTATTATTATTATTAAAGTATCAAAATGATCGAAGAATGCATGAAGGAGACTTAAACTCAACAAATTTAGCCATATATATGTGAATACTGAATGACAAATTTCCCTTGCTGGCATCAAACAAAATAATTAATTACCAGAAATTAATAGATTAGTTACTTTTTTTAATAATTGTGTGAAGTTTCAACCTGATCCGAGAATGGATGTGGGAGAAATAGCAAATAGACACTCTTTACCAGACAGAGTGAGTTGATAAAAGCTTTGTCATAACTATAAATACTCAGCTTTTTCTGAAATTGCAATTACTAATATATAAAATGTAAGTTTTACAGTTTCATATATATATTTTACAAGCATACTATATTAGTATAAATGTTTGTTTTGTTTGTAAAATATTTTACATGTTTCGGATGTTCCTTCAGAGTTGAAGATAGTTACTTCCTAGTCCAAACCTCCCGCAGGATGATGGGGGATGGGAGCGGGCAGGGTTTGAACCCAGGACCATCAATAAATCCAAACGACAGTCCAGCGTGCATACCGCTCGACCAGGCAGCCATCCAAATTGTTCACTCTTATCCATCTTGTCATCCTAGAGATATAAACTAACTAGCTCAGGTCACAAGAGATCTAGTCACAATTGAAATCATAACTCCATTTGGTTTTAAAAGAGATAAGATTAGACAATCAAGAGTAGTGGAACAATGGATTGATTGACACCATTATTAGATTTAGTTCCTATCTAAAGTATTCAATATTATGTGTGTGTATTAGGGTTACATTTACTTTTGTTTTAATTATAAATCAAATTTTGTTGTAACATTTTACTGTTGAGGACTTGTTACAACAAATCACTTCCTGTTCGTTTGGTAGTGGTTTCAGACTGTCCTCATAATGCTCACCTGCATCTCACGTGACAATGAATGTTTCACTTCTATTATAAAGTTTGAATTTTCTACAATATAAAGTTTGAATATTTCACCACTACTAAACAGTTTCAATGTTTTACTGCTAATGAGAGATTTCAATGTTTCACAGCTATGTTTCACATAACTTTGATGTGTAAAACAGTTAATATAAAGTTTGAATGTTTTTCTGCTATTTTAAATTTAGAATGTTTCATGCTGTTATAAAGTTGTAATGTTCTACTGCTATCTTTGGGTTCAAATTTGCCACTGCTATTATAAAGTTTAATTAATTTACCACTGTTATAAAGTATGTATACTTTTACTAGTATTAATTGGTTTGAATGTTGCACTGCTATTATAGGAATTAGTGCCTGAACCATAATTTAAGAAATGAAACTAACTGTCTTTGTTCAGATTCAATTTATTAAATTTAGTTGCTCAAAAGATGAAAAAGTCTAATAGACAAAAACTTGTATTTATGGTAAGTGAAAAAAAAAGCCCAACACAATCAATCAGTCAGACTGGCAATAAGCAGCAATTAATTTTTTTAGATGTAATTTTGCCAACATGCCCGGTATCTTGCATTCTATAGCTAACTCTCAAAACTATTTCATAATTAGTTATGGTCTGGATTTGTTGTGAAATTCAGATAAAAAAGCAAAACCAGGTAAGAAAAAAAGTATCTATTCTCTGAGCTATGTTTGGTATTTAGAGATTCACTGAAGATTGAAACCCTTTCAGCAGTGACCAATATATCATGACCATTTTATGAAATAGTTCTTTAGTTTTTCTAAAAGCGTGTTTGATGCCAATAAGTTTTCAGTTTTTATGAATACTAAAACTTTTTCTTTTCAGTTAATGATCTTTAGAATCTATGTAATGGTCTACTTCTATCATATTGAAATTCATAAGGTGTGTTGGTCTGACCACATACCAGACACAGAAATTTTAAAGCTGTTCAACATGCAAAGTATTAATGCAACAGTAAAAAGGTCCCAACTCCGATGGGCGGAAATGTAGTCCGCATGCCAGACAATCGCCTTCCCAAGCGACTTCTGTATGGAGAGTTACGTACAGGAAAGCGCTCCCTAGGCGGTAAAATACAAGCGCTACAAAGATACCATCAAGAGCTCCTTCAAGGAAAGCGGTATCGACATTTATGGCTGGGAAGCACTAGCTCTAGATTGCTCCACATGGCGAGAAGCTGTGAGTATCGGAGTCTCAAGATTTGAAGCAAGTAGAGTGACCAGTGCGATAGAGCGCCAAACCAACAGAAAGCAGAGAGAAGAAGCAGGCCCATCTGCAACTGACAAAAACCACCCATGTCACATATAGGCCAGCTTTTTAAAGCAAGGATTGGAATTTACAGCCATCTTCGAGTCCATAGGAAATGAGAAATGTGCTCATCTTCAAACACAAAGGAGGAGCTATATATATTGAAACATGGTTTGTTTAACATTCACCAGCTAAAAGAAGAGAAATCCCATTATTGCAATAAAATATAAGTTATTATTTCAGGACAATGATAGATTAACTATTATTAATCCTTTGTATTAAATTAGCTGCGTACAAAAAACTTGATGTTAGGAAAAAAAAATTGTAATAGTCTTTTAAAGATTTTTTCTTGTATAATGAAATGAATGTATAAACAAAAAATGTTATTTAATTATATATTCATAATGAACAAATCTAATTAGAAACTTAAATAGATTTTATTATATGTCTGAAAAATGATAGTTGTTAAGGGGACATATGAAAATAAGTTTACCTCGTCTCTTCAATTCATCTAGCACAACATAAATAGCCTCTAGAGACAACCGCCCTGAAACAGGAAAACACATTGAGTCATCAAGAAAATATTCTTGAAGTGATGATGTCACAATTCACTATCATGAATGCTAATGGAAATGTTGAAACATATTTAATAAAAATGAAAGATTTTTTTTCCATTACTGTTCAACTGTTTGTTGTAAAATAACTCTGAGTTCTGGGCCTCTGTCACATCCAATGTATACTGTTTGATATGACGCTGATAGTCAAGTACCAGGCTGCACCAGGCCTCCAGCTGTTTCTTAAATGTCTCAATGTTAGGTTGTATTCTAGGAATAAAAAGAAATATTCAATAAGTTGAAAAAGTCATACTGACATAAAAGAGAATCATGAATGAAGTATACAATACTACACAATATTCTATCAGATATAAGCTGGGTAGGAATGTAGGCTACCTTCATTTTTTTTTTGGGGGGGGGTGAGGATCTGAAGAATTCAGTTGTTCACAAGTGGAGTAGCATCTTTGGCAATCATTTGGCTTTAACGTGTCATTGAACAGCTGTGGTTTAGACTTAAGTTTATAAAAGTCTATCACATGTTCCATCACATGTCAAAGCCAAATGATAGTCGAAGGAGCAACTCCAATAGGCAAGGGAGCCGAAACAGAACAAGCGATTTCTTTTCTCCTTTGCACAGCATCTTTACCTGCGATGTAGGTATATTGCAACCTGCTAAGTAGGAGTTTACCTACATTGCCTGCAGTGACAAAAAAGTTATTGGCATTATGGATGAAGAAGGAGGAAATGAAAAGATGAAGGTAGTGCCAAAGTCAAGCAGCAATAGATATTTCTGGCCAAAAAAGAAATTAAAAAGGCCTTAATGCCATGCTTAAACATTTCCATTTTAGCTTCTTTTGAAGTCTGTTAATATTATTTGTAAACAAGTTTGCTTTTTTTCTGTTTAATCACATCACACCAGATCTGCATTATCTTAAACATCATTTCAAGCATTAACGAAATGGTATTAGATGAAAAATATGGGCCAGGGATGTTCTATCCCAGGCAAAAGACAAAGAGGAATGGAGAAGGATGGTCAACAATTTTGTGTGGTGTACCAACGGTCCAATAGACTAAGGAATGCGTGAAGGTGATTAGATGAAAAAGAAAGTAAAACTATATGTTAACATTGTCACATGTGTCACATCATCCAATTTTTTGTTTAAAGATTTCAGGTTAAGAATGTAAGCTATGAACTGCATGCAGTTTACTAGAAGAGGACTCTATTAACATAATGATAATCTGTACACATGTGCAGTGTTGATATGGATTGGTACATAAGTATATATATATATATATATATATATATATTAATATATATAACGTTTATGAAAAAAAAAAAAAAGCAATTTAAACTTAAATACAATTATAAACAAGCTATCAATTTAATGATCAAGACATAAGTCCCTTAGAAATATGGTAATATCTTTTGACCAAGCTTTTAAAGAGAAAAAAAGAAAGAAGTTTAAAAATAAAAATGTCTTATTTGTTCTCCTTTTACATGTCTAAGGGCTCAGATCAGTAATCCTAAATCTGAGATGTACTGCACTGTGGTTTTCAGATCATGCAGTTCTCTGTATAGTTTTTTATTCTATAGGAAGGTTTTGGGGCCAGAGTCTTGTTTGGGCCTCTTGATGTAGTATGCAGCATAAAAATATCTAATTGATAAGTTTTAAGAATCTTCTGAAGTTTCTTTTTGAAAATATCTGCCAATTTATTTGCTGTACTTTACACCCATAATATCTCAGGTAAAAAGCATTCAGCAGACACTAGATAGATATCTGATAATATTATTGTAAAAAACACAGCCTCATCTTTGAAATAAAACAATAGTGTTAATTCTGTTGATAGCATACCATCGCAACATCAGTTAACCAAACTCACTCAACTTAGTCACTTTGCAATATACAAAAGTGCCAGTTAAACAGCTCTTGCCAAATAAAACAACCTGGCTTAGGAATCAAGTGAAATCAGCTCCAAAATAGAAAAAAAATTTGGCGGGCTCATTAACATAGACTTGGCCAACCAAAAAATATAGTATTAACCCTTAGAAGAGTCATCTCGGTAACAAAGAGAAAAAAAACCTGACCTATGAATTTAAGATTTTAAATTTCTTAGGTCAAAAAAGGGCGAAAATGCAAAGAAATTGTGGTCGAATCATTGGAAAATGGTCATGCGCAGTATACATAATGCTAATTTCATATCAAAATAAAGATGTAATAACCACAAAAAATGGCGAGTTGTTCGGATTTATGCAACACACACGCGAACGACTTTTTTTTTAACCGTATAAACCGAAATGATATTAAAATTATGTATATATATATATATATATATATATTATAGACCTATGGATAGATAGACAATTTAATTCTCATATAATGTGAGAATAACTAGTAAATTTAGAAACTAAAATTTCTAGTCTAAATAAATATAGTCTAGATCTAGATTAATCTAGAGTGACTTGATTTTTGTCTCTCTACAGACTACATCTACCTAAGTTGACCTAACAGTAAACAGTTAGATTAGATCTAACTAATACTTTACTAATACTCCTAACTCCTATTACTACATTAATTTATATTAATACATTTCTAATAGTAGGCCTATGCCTAAAGACTTAGAATCTAGAAATAGTAATAGAGATCTAGACCTAGTCATTTCACTTCTTTATCTTTAACCTAAATCTAAAATAAAATCAATAAGCTAGATCAGATCTAGACTTTCATTCTAAGTCTAAGTGAGTAGTGAGTGTTACCGGTCCCGTGGATCGGCTACAATTAGATCTAAATCTAGATCTAGTACAATAGGACAAACGTAGACCAAGATCTAGATCTAGAATGTAGTAGAACTAGATCTATATCTAGATTCTTAGATTTAGAATGTCTATATTAATTATTATATATAGATCCAGATTATTCTAGATCTAGACATCTAGATCTAGCTAAAATACGATGTATCGAATGTTTTGAATCAATAGCGCTTCGATATTTTTGATTAAAATTAATATGGGAATTTTTTATTTTATTTTTTTCATTCGACTTTTTTTAAGCTCAATATTAATTAATTTCTAATGAAAATAAAGTAACGTTGGTGACTGAATGATACCAACCCCCCTCTCCCAATCGCTTTTGCATGGTACCAAACCCACCACTCTCGCGTTCTTCATTTGTAGACTAGATTTAATTGCTTGATTCCAATCAATGTATATCTAGGTCTGGGCTCTATGTGTCCACCCCACCTTTTCTGTTGTTTTTTTTCCCCCATAGGACGGCTTAGCGCGTGACCTCTAGGTCAAAGTTCCGCTTAGCGTGACCTCCGTGGCCGCTTGTAAGATAGTTTAGAGAGGGAAAAAAAAGGTACGAAATGCGTAACGTGACGGGTTGAATTCGTATTTGCGTACTAGCGGTCATTTTTGGGTGATTTTGCGTAACGAATACGCATTTTGCGTAACGGTAGGCAGGTATGATTATGGAAGATGTTAAAAAAATGTTTGAAACTTTCAGCATCGACCTGACCTACTTAATATTAAATCTAATTTTGACAATGAGTATACATTATTTAATATAATATATATCTATATATATAATCCTCAAAGTAAAAGGTCAAACAACAAGTAAAGTTCAAACAACCAGTAAATGGGAAGATCCCATGGCGCAGCACGGTGTGAATGGAAAATGGTGCATCCCAATCCGCACTATTTTCATTTACAAAATAGCATAGACATAAATAAATATAGACTGGAAAAAGGAAGTAACTTAATGTAACTTGAAAACATGTATATATATCTACTATTGAATCTGGATTTCCAAATTATGAACAATTTAAAAATTGCATGATCTTCAGTCTTAGAGATTAAACACAATTTATAGACATAAAATAAAGTACACACAATTGCAATGCACAAATTTTTGTTTCATAAAACTCTCTTATGAATTTGTGTAGCGAATGGAAGGGAGGTTAAAAAAGTGGAAGCCGGAAGAGATTATATTGTGTCCCAAGACTCCTGAAACTAGAACGACAATACACAGATAGATACTACTCTCAGGTTTGACTTTAGCGTGGGAAATCTGTTATATCATGTTATAAAATGGTTCAATTTAATAATTTATACACCTAAAAATTAGCACGGGTCCAAAGAAAGTGCGGGACCCACTGCGGTCGCATATGTTGCAGTGCCTAAGGCCTGCCCTGCAAAATAGCTCCGTATGGTATGCCGCCGGTCGACTAGTATATAATAATATAATTTCTTCTTCTTAATAATAATAATGATCTTAATTGTCTGTTAGGAAATTTGTCTTAAAATTTGTGCATTACACCAAACAAAACATTCTAACAATAAAAAAACAAAATGTACATTCACACCAGACTCAGTCATAATTTACATTGTGAAAAGTTTATATCAGAATGTTTCTATTCTTTGTTCTCATTTTACATGTCGGAGGGTTCAGATCAGTAAACCTATATTATATATATTTGAGATGAACCGTGCAGTGGTTTCCAGATCAGGCAGTCCTCCATATAGTTTTAGTTTTATAGGAGGATTTTGGGGCCAGAGTCTTGTTTGAGTTTCTTGATATAGTATGCAGCTTTAAAGGACATGGTCAGCATTCTCTGGTGATGCTCCACAAGGGCAGGTTTCACTAATCCCGACTTTTAGCTTTGGGAACATATGTTGTCTCATTCTGTTGTGTCCGGTTCTGAGTCAAAAAACTATGAGTTGGTCATGTCAGGATGGCTTATAAATAATAGCCATCTTTTTTCTTTTATCTGGAATTTGAACTGGTCTAATTATCATTTATTCTACACTATAATTTTGATCATTTCTTCTGGGTATAGGGATTCTCATTTGTTTGTTCATTCTTCCATCTTTGGTCAATATGTCTGCTTTTTCATTGCCTGCTTCTAATTCAGCGTTTGCTGGAATCCATTGAAGAACACAGTTTCCTTGTTGTTGATGTTATTAATGTTAGAGCTGTCCTGAGTTGTTTAATTTAGGATAAATCATGTTTACTTTTTCTTTTATAGACAAAAGGATTATGAGTTCATACATACAATGTTTTTTATGGAGATATATAGAATCTAGATCTACAACGTAAAACATAACTTGTTCCATGACTGACAGTGACATAAATTGAAATAACTAGCCTGGGCCTCTAAATTCTAGCTACATCACACTAATCACAGTGAATGAGTAGATACTAGATAGAATTATTAGACTAGTCATTAGATTATGATAGACATAGATCTACACTAATCTATTCTACAGATTGGGATTCTATCTTATCTGCAGTGAGTGACTCACTGACTGACCAGTCACAACCAGTGTCACAGTGAGTTGAACTTGAGTCTTGAGTGAGTGTGTACTGTACTGTATTACTGTATTTTAACTTGACTTACGTAAAGAAGGGTGGGAATTTGTACTGCCAAGGCCAATCGAAATCAACCATGATTGTTAATAGCTCTAGATTTTAGTTAAATTTTATCTTGAAACTCTTAATGTAGCATTTAGATCAGATCTAGACTCTAGTATTTGTTATTGTTTTCTTTTCTTTCTAGATTTCTTTGGACTATGTAAATGGGAGTAACTGCCCCTGGAATCGTAGTTGCAAATAAATTGTAATGAAGACACATATAGATCTATTGGAATCACTTTATTTAAATAGATTTAGATCTAAGTAACTATTAAAGTTTATATTATTAAATAATTATGGACTTTTTAAAATCTATTTTAATTATGAAGTTAACTTTAATAATAATAATAGGCTTGTCAATAAATTTATTGTAAATGGAGAGACTATTTCAAGAAATTTGTAATCGATTACAACAATTATATTCATAGACGAAATTTGCCCGACACAATATTTTGCTCCTATTTTTTGTTATCCAAAAAGAAACTATCAGATTTTTTGCAATCATACAGCCTGTTTAAAATCAAAAATGCTATTTCTGCTAACCCTAGGCAGATTGATCTTTGAATCAGCTGCCTGGTCGTGCGGTATGAGCACTGGACTGTCATACTGTGCACATTGCAGGGAATGTTTACGTTGTTACTCTCATTCTTTCGAGCTTCTACAAAGCTCACTCTGTCTGTGTGTCTGTCTGTCTGTCTGTATTTTAACAAGTTTGTACATGTCATTTCTCCGACAGCCAAATTCGGATCAAGTTGACATTTTGCACAATTATTTCTTTTACCTGACAACACAAGAATTCAATTTAAAAAAACATAATTAATAGTTCGGAATTAAGTTTTTTTTTTTTTTTTTTTTTTTTTTTTATGGTACTTGATCGATGTGGTGGTATAAATTAAATTAGTCCCATTCAGGACTCTTGAGCCACGATTGAACATTTTTTGCATATAAAAAAAAGGTAATTCACAAAGATACCCCTTTCCTTATTTCCTTTCCTCTTTTACACCTGGTCCAGGCAAGTGATAGGATTAAGGCGCAATGAGAAATCTAAAAGCTAAACAAAAACAATCGGTAAAAATATTTCTAATCACGGATATTTTGGGGGGGGGGGATTTGAACCAACACAATGGAGACTAAAGAGCCAGTAGCCAAGTTTAAAAGAATCAAATCTTGCTTGTAGACCGTTTCAGAAACTCAGAGAACTTATCGTTAACATACACTTTCTCAGAGGCGCACTTGCTGTGTGGTAAAACGCTTTGCTCCGAACCAGGGGTCCCGTGTTCGAATCGATGGATCTTTATGGCACATCTGAGTCCACCTAGCTCTAAGGGGTACCTGACATTAGTTGTGGAAAAGTAAAAACAGTTGTTCGTTGTGCTGGCCATATGACATCCTCATTAAACTATGTGCCACAGAAACATATCACTTTTACATCCTCTGCCCTATTAATCGCAAGGTCTTAAATTGACATAATGCACCTTCTCCTTCTCTATGCAAGTGATGTAGGCTATTTCATCATCATTATCATCATTCCTTTGCGTTCTTCGTGGAACATAGGGCCCCAACTAAAACACGCTACTCTCCAAGGTCTTTTGCTATTTTTTTTTTTTATAGTTTCCCAGCACTTTCCGGTCCTCTCGGCTTCCTCTAGTAGCTATGCTGCGTCGCCAAATTCTTTTTGGTCTTCCTCTACGTCTGTTCTCTGGGGGTTCCACTCTAAGGCCTGTCTAGCTTTGTTGGTATCTTTTCTAAGTGTGTGACCAATCCATTTCCAATTCCTCTCTAAGATCTCTATTTTTTTTCTGCCCACTCATCTCCCACATTTTGGTGTTTTCTACTTTGTCGTACCAGTATATTTTTAGGATATTTCACACGCCGCGCAAGTTACTTTGCCTCAACGTGGCGCCGGCGTGGAAACGGCTCACTAGGGGAGGTGAGTTAGGCGAAAAAGTAACAAACAAGACCCCCGTGGGGGTGCCTACGGGAAAGACGAGAGTCTGCCCATTGCATTGAGCGGGGTTGTAAGAGAGCTCCCACAACCCGTCACCACATCCATGCGCTGTTCCTCAAGGGACTGTCTCATCAATGGCAAATCCCGCACAGTTAGCTTGGTACAATGAAGGAACATGGTGGAGGCCCCCGGTGCCACCGAGTGGTATTGGAAACAGCAATGCTCTATAAGCATTGACTCGGGTCGCTCCCAGACAGGCCTGTTGGTCCGCAGGTTTGTTTTTTTTTACTGTTTGATTTTCGGGCAGTGAGGTCAGACAGGTTTTTTTTCAAACTTAGTGCTCGAAGAGCCTTCGGCTCAGCACTTATGACTATCCAGCGGATATTTCACAGGCATCTGTTGATGAAGGTTTGTATTTTTTTTTTGCTGTCACTTCAGTTGTTCTCCATGTTTCAGAACCATACAGTAGGACAACCTTGACATTAGAGTTAAAGATTCTTGTTTAGTCTTGTTTGAGATGTGAGGAGATTTCCAGGTTGACTTTAGCTGAGTAAATGTCTGACGTGCTAGATTCAGCACGGGAAAACCAACTCCTAGATACCCCCCACTGGTCCACAAATGAGATTGGACCAAAGCGCTCTGAGCATGCTATAAGCATGAAAGTAGCGCTATATAAAAGCTATAATAAAAATAATTCATAGGACGTGTATGTGCTGGATTTACCTTCAAGTAACATAATTTCAGTTAAGGGCCCCAAATTACATAAACACCCTCCTTCCTTTTCCAAAAAGGTTCCACGGATATTCGAAACCATTTCGTAGAAAAAGCAAAAAAAAAAAAAAGCTTGAATGTAAAATGGAAGTAAACTGTCTGGGAGTTGGACTTATATTTGGCCCTATACATCAAAAAGACAATTATCAAGACCTAATTTGGTCTTGCTTCTTCTCACACTTGCCAGGAGATGCAGTAACGTCTGTATTTTATAAGATAAGAAGTATATAATGAATAGCTCGAACAATTCAACAGAAAAAAATAACAACAAATTATATAAATTTGCGCATTGAAAAAACAAAACCAAAAACATTTTGCTCATTTAGTGCATTTCTCAACAGGAAGTGAAGGCCGTATTTGACAGAGAAATAACAACATCTGTGTGGATGGATGCCGCTTACATCCGCATTCGTTTGGTAAGAAATATAGGGGCCTACAACTATTCTAGTCCTCTCTAGTATACTTTTGTTGTACTGGACAGACTAGATGTGGGAAAATATTAATTATAAAATTAGAGTTTTGCCACTAGAGCTAGATTTGTTTTTTTTTTTAGATCTAGATTCTAGATCTATCAATATCAATTATCATCTATGATCTACTATCTAGGATTCTAGCATCTATGATCTAGGATTTCTAGTAATTCTAGATATTAAAATCAAATCTAGATTTATAATTAGAGCTTTCTTATGCAGCCTCAACCCCCCACCGGGGCTATAGCCCCACTTGCGCTCCTTTAACAGCCCAGATTGCAATGGTGTTAGGACTAGGTTGGTTTACATTTCCTACAGTTTACACGCATGTCATTGGTCACCGTGTCAAATGGAGCTGACCCACCAGCGCCTGTGGGCCAAAGTTTCAAAGGAACGGAAATGTTAAACACAAATGTGAGGAAAAGGGAGGTAGCCAAGAAAATTACATACAGTTATAGTATTAAAACTTAATATTACTTCCCCTGCGTTAAAATAGAGCAGAATAAAGACAAATTGTAAAACTATCTAAAAAAAAAAAAAAAGCGTAAGTGTTTTAAATCGGTCTGTAATAAAATTTGTTTTGATGTAGACTAAAAATAATAAATCTGTGTGATTAAAAATATTTGTATAAATAGTTTGACGTACTATGATCCAATCCAGGGGCGGACTGGGTGTCGAAATCGGCCCGGGCTTTTCAATACAATCCGGCCCGTAACGTGTAGCCCATATCATATGGTGGCCATCCAACTCCAAATCTGTCCTCTAAGTCATTATGTTAAGTTTGATAATGTATCGCTGTGCATGGATACCGTGAACTCCAAATCTTTATAGAAATAAAGGCCCTCTGTTACTTTTTAATCGCTAAATGTGTAGGCCCTAAAAGGATGAAGCCTACTAGTATCACTAACTAGGGATGTAGGCTATCACATTATTTCTGAAAATGTGTTAAATTAAATTACAATGTGAGTCTGTGAACTTTTTCTTTTTTTTTAAACACATTGCTCAGAGGGCATTCTTATAAGGTTTTATAAAACCTTTAACAAGTTGATGCGTGCCATAGTGGCATCCATGAGGCCTTTAAGTGGCCCTACCAGCCCATTTGTGAACCGGCCCACCGGGCATTTGCCCGAATGCCCATATAGCCAGTCCGCCCCTGATCCAATCCCATTTTAAATACATTAGAAAAAAAGTTAAGCGACCTAAATTCGAACTCGAAGACTCATGCCTCATTAAGCTAACACACTAACCCCTGTGCCTGCGAAGTGCTTATGAAAAAAAATGTTTTATCGGTATCTACTAGTTTCAAACTTTAAAGCCTTGACCTATAAAGGGGGCTAATTCAGCTTATACTACAAAAAAGTCTAGTACAATTTCTTTCCCCTTGTTCGATACCAAACACAATAATTAATCGCCATTACTTAATTAACTGATTGGTTAATTTTTAAAAATTAATTATTGATTTTTCAGATAAAAGAAATTATTGTGCAAAATTTCAGTTATCTTATACAATACAGACGTTGCTTCAAAAAAGAAGATGATTACGTCCTACGCGTCATGCATTTAGTCATGCATACTAACCAATGTCTTAAATTCTGCCAAGTCACTAGTTTTCCTGGCTAGCTCAGGCAATCCATTCCATGCCCTAATAGCGCTAGGGTAGAAGGAGCTTTTGTACAAATTTGTCCTAGCATATGGGACGAGGAATGTGCCTTTTTCTTTGTGTCTTTCTGGGTATTTTATTAAGTTTTGTTTTTGAATTTGGAGATTATGGTTCAGTGTTTTATGCATAATCGCTACTTTACTTTTGAGTCTTCTGTCCTGAAGGCTTTCTAAATTTAGTAATTTTACCAAAGGTGTTACTCTAGTCAAATGTGAATATCGATTTGTTATGAATCTCACTGCTCTATTTTGTGTCTGTTCTAGTTTCTTAATGTTTTCTTGAGTTGAGGGGTCCCAAACAGAGGATGCATATTCTATTATAGGCCTAACCAAGGTTAAATAACATTTTAGTTTTATGTTCTTATTTGATTTATAGAAATTTCTTTTAATAAACCCTAATGCTTTGTTTGATTTTTTTTATTGTTTCATCAATATGGGGATTCCATGACAGTTTTTCATTTATTATAACACCTAGGTATTTTGCGTTTTTAGTCTGTATTATTGGTTTACCATGAATAAAATAAGTGGAATTAATTTGTTTTAGTTTTTTGTGTTACTCTTAATAACTGACATTTTTCTGGGTGGAAAGACATGCTCCAATTTGATTCCCATTTCTGTAATTCATCTAATTCTCTTTGTAAAATTTCTGTATCTTGTGTTGTTTTTATTTTTCTACATATTATGCAATCGTCTGCGAATAACCTGACATTTGTTCCTGAACTAATGCAATTTGGTAAATCGTTTATGTAAATTAAAAATAGTAGTTTGATGTTTTGATGTGTTGTCTGAGAAATAACGTGTACATATTTTTTACCAGACAGACAGACAAACAGAAAGACAAAATGAGTTGTAAAAAAACAACATGTACGGTACATTCATTCAAAGATCATGGCTCAGAAAGTAAGCCCACTTTATAATAAATATATTTGAAATGACTTCGAAACATAAAGATATGCAGTATAATATATTATCTTTGTGTTATCAGTTTGTAATTATCAGAGTTATAGTACGTCCTCTATAGTTGTAAAACGGAACAGAGTCCCTCCGAGCTGACAGAAACCAATTTGACATGACAAATTATTTTTTTTTTCGCGCGTCCTCTAAAAGGTCGTCAGCGAGGACAAGCCCTGGGAAACGGTGGCCGCAAAATGTAATGATCTTAAATTGCACTTTCCTTACCGACGCCCTGAAGCCCACAGCACTACAGTACTCGGCTCTCATTTCTTTTCACAAATCTCATATCAACTTATTCTGTCTGTCTGTCTGTCTGTCTGGTAAAGTGTGCACCCATTCTTGAACCAAGCTGAAATTTCGCACAATTATTTATCGGCAAGACATGAATCAATAAAAAAAAGTAACTAATTATATTATTTATTGCTGGTAATGCATTACTTAGTTTTACAGCAACAAGGGAAACTAATCCTTCAGTATTCACAGATATGGCTAAATTTGTTGGGTTTAGTCCCCTTAAATTTCTGTTCACGCTATTTCTCCCACACGCATTCTCATATCAAATTGATACTTTAAACAATTATTTACTGTACCTAACAAAACATGAATTAATACACTAAAGGCTTAATCAGTTAATAAATTATTGGCAATCAATTGATATTTTTTTGATATCGAATAAGAAAAATAGATTGTAGATTAATAATAAATATTGTTTTAGAACGGAGTACTTTCCTTTTTTAGATAAGCTTTGTTTGTTTGTTTCTTAAGTTTTTTTTTTTTTTATATTTTGCTAGTTCAATGATCATTTCGCTTTTGTCCTGTGATGGCTCTAAACTACATATAACCACTGACCAGTGCCTCTATTCGTGTGTTTAGATGTGTTTATTAGAGCACTGCAGAAATAAGCTCCCTTTTTATATTCAGTTATTGTCATTGGCTATGAGTAATTATACAAAATTTCAACTTGATCCGAGAATGGGAAGTGGAAGAACACAAAGTTTACAAAACGTAATAAAGGAAATAACTTCACATATACAGACAGATCTCTCAATAAGTATTATATATTTCCCTTTTTGAAGACCAAAAAAGCATGATTTATAATAATTAATTGTTTTGCTCTTATTGAGTCGTATTCAATTAGGAACAGTTAATAATTGGGTAAAGTTTCAACTTGACCCGAGAATGGGTTTGGGGGAAATAATGAAACAACAAATATAAATAAATAAATAAAATATGACCACCCCCAAACGCACATTTTGTACCAAGCTTCTCAGTCACAACACACATGTTACAACCATCTCTTTTCACCACCAATCTGGTACTTCATTCACACACCATAATACTGTGCGTATTTATTTTATTCAGACATACAATAACTATATATACATCGAGAAAATTGAATTTTAAAATTACAATGTATATATATATATATAACATCGTACAATAAAGGTAACAGGCATTACATGAACAAAAAAATTAGTTCTAAACGTTCTCTTAACCTTGGGAACTTCATGCTGACGTGGTACAAACCTTCTACCATTGTTAACCACATAGAGCTGTAGTAATTGAAGCGAGCAATGCCAGTCAAAGCTTAACAGAGTGGATCAGATCTGGCCGGTGTTTATATACATCTTATCATAGTTCACTGCGGTCTAGCTTGAAAAAAAAATAATACAAAACCAAACTTTACGTTTATGGACGCATGTAATGCTGTGTTCTAGTCGTTAGTTGGACTCCATTAAGTGATGTGTTATACTTGTGTAGTTTTCATTTCAATTGGAGATTATTTAGACGTATCTGTTAGTGAAGTGAATGAACGTTTTATATGTTGAAGGTAGGCCCTATCTCTCTCTCTCTCTCTCTTTCTCTCTCTCTCTCTCTTTCTCTCGCTTTCTGCCTTCGTCGTCCTGTCTCGTTCTATCTTTTTTCTGTTTCTCTCTTTTCTCTTTCTGTCTCTTTCGTCCTCTCTCTTTCTATCTTTTCCCGTTTCTCCCTCTTCTCTTTCTGCCTCTCTCGACCTCCCTCTTTCTCTGTTTCTCTCTCTTCCTTTCTCTTTCTCTCTTTTTTGGCTCTCTCTTTCTCTGTCTCTTTCTCTCTATTTCTCTTAATTAATTTCTTGATCTCAATATTTTGACTCTCTTCTTTCATCTCTCTCTTTTTTCTTCCTTCGTTTATTTGCCTTTCTCGCTGTCCTCTTCTTCCATTCTCCCTCTATATTTCTCTATTTGTTCTCTCTCTCTCTCTTTCTCTCAATCTTTTACTTCTATCTTTCTCGATATCTTTAATTCTCTTTCTCTTTTTTTCCTCTATTTTTCGTTCTTCATCTCTATTTTTTCTCTTTCTCTTTCTTTCTTTAACTTTCTTTCTGTCTCTTTTTTCTCTATCCTAACCAGCATCTTGCTCTTAGTAAATATCTGAAACCTTTTGTTTTCTAAATTATTTCAAAGCCTCCCCACCGATTTTATTTCAAACGATAATAATCAATACAATTCATTAAATCCCTATAAGAAATCTCAACAGTATTATTTAAAGGTTATACAATTTGTATACCAAATCTGTTATATTTTTAAGATGAAGCATAGATTTAATTCAAAATGACAGGATAAAATAGTGTTCGCAATCTATGACATTGGCAGACATGTCATAAGCAGCCATCCATAACTGAAATGAATATAAGACATAGACAGCATTTAAAGAGACACAAATGACACAGATAAACTCGATGTGTCGTAGACTATAGGTCTAGAGCTCTACATTCTATTCCCGTAATGTAGCGTTATAGTTCTAATACAAGATTGACATTTAAAAAGAAGTCCAGGTCTAGACAACTCTAACTTTCAAAGGGAAGTAACCAAAATAATTGTGCAAAATTTCAGCTTGAAATTTGGTGTGGGAAAACTACATGTATAAACTTTTTACTATAACAAACATATATATTGAGTTTATAAAAAGTTATTTAAAAATGTCTTTGTGGAATCCACCTTTTATATGAATAGTAAATAGCCGAAACCTTTTTTTTTCTATATTATTATTTATCATTATTATTATTATGTTCCTGTACCACATCAAATGCCTGACATATTGAATCACTATTATGAGTATTTTGTATCCGAATTATAAATGCCACTATGCACATCAAACATTCTTGTAACCCTGTTAAAATGTTCTTGTATTCTCTAGCTAGGTTATTCGAGAATATTTACATTTATTTAAACTTTAAAAAGACTATTATCACAGAGTGTAGCACCTTTAAAATATGTATCTAAATTCCACTTAAGTTATCCGAAGTAATTGTTTCCAAAATTGTCAGTCTTATCCTAAATAAATGAATTTGCGTCTAAATGATTGTATCCTAACTAATTGTATCTTAAATAATGGTATTCTAAATGAATGTATGCGAAAAAAATTATATCAAAGATTGTTCTATAAATTCTTTAAATAATTTTCCCGCATGTAAAATAGTACTTAAAAATTGTTCTGTGAGATTTTACGTCTCGAGAGACGATCTTTTCCCCTTGCAAGCTCTTGTGTGACTAAAGAGGCCGATCCTTGATACACAGCTGCGATCGCAGGTTGGGCATATGTAGTCACCATGCGCCGTTGCACTTTCACCCTTCTTTCTGCTTCTGTTGTGTATGGCATCTGCAATCAAAGACCCCTCCTTTATGCTCTCTCTCCATGGTAGATCTACTATAGACATGATATCTTCTCTACGACTACTGCAGGAGAAATTCATAGAGAGAGACAGACCCCTTTACATTGTTTTTGTTGATTTGACTAAAGCCTTTGATATTGTCAGCATTCAAACTTCTAAGGAAAATAGGTTGCCCTCCCAAACTACTGAGGTTCATTGAGTGCTTCCATGAGGAAACTAAATGCACTGTCGAATTTAATGGATTCCAATCAGCACCCTTTGATGTCTGCAGTGGTGTCAAGCAGGGATGTGTGCTTGCACCCAATCTATTTGGCATATTCTTCTCCTGTCTACTGTATTACGCATACAACGACATAAACGATGGTGTGTTTCTCCATACAAGATCCTCTGGAAAGCTATTCAATGTTTCAAGGCTGCGGGCTAAAACCAAGGTCAGGAGGTTACTCATCAGGGAACTCCTGTATGCTGATGATGCAGCTATTGTGGCTGATTCTAATACCCAGCTACAGTCCCTAGTTGACAAACTATCTGCTGCTTAAAAATGTATCGCACTATTTATAAGATTAAAAAAATTTAATATAAAACATATCACTATGCAATCAACAATTGTGTAGTTATTGTTATATCTTCTGTAACATTTGAACATAATATTTCTGTGTTTGCCTAATGAAATATTTTAGTATACTAAAAACACAATAATATGCATATGGTTTTTAAGTCCAATAGCTTCTTCTGGTCACCTGAAAGCATAAACATTTATATATGATTGATAGGTGGATATTGTAGACACTGACGTAGAAATATTATAAAACATTGTTTAAAAAAGATTTAATAGGTAATTAATATTAAGCAGCAAAGTATGTGTGTAATCTTATGTGTGATTACGACTGACTTGTAGGGTCCGCCTACGAGTTTCTGTGCAACCCGAACTCCTTTTATTATCTTCCTTCTTTACATTTCAAGAGGGCCTTTCCTCTAATTTGTACGAGCCTTGACTGCACTTCGTGAATCTTCACTTAATGCCAAATTTCATTGCCGTTGTTGAACGCACCGCGACATCTTCGCCTTCACCATTACATTTAGTGCTCTGACCTGTTTTCATACAGAAAGATCAGAATTGGCCCACATCCCGTAGTTTAACCTACAGTATTTTATAACTTGCAAGTGACGCGTTCCTGCGTTCGGCTGCTACAGACTAGACACAAACACGCACACATAATTAGATCCAGTCCTATCTGTCCCAATAAAAGCACTGATGCCAGCCTACGTATGATATATACTCGTAAATATGAATCACGGGTCAGAGTCACCTCCCACCCACCCACACACACACACACACAAACACACACTCACACATTGTGAATAGATTGTGCAGAAGTTAATAGAGCGAGCACAAATTTCTGTCTAGGTGTCTCTCTGGAGGTAATGGGCCCTACGAGATACAAACTTGAACGCATTTCTGAACAGAAGATGTGTTCCCTGGATGTAAGCATAGTCGTGCGGCTGATTGCGTGTGTGTGTGTGT
>JADKLZ010005465.1:4798456-4808623 GCA_021533235.1 Biomphalaria straminea | reverse complement strand
ACACCTATTGAGGCCTCGTGAAACACCTATTGCATCACGGAACACCTATTGAGGCCTCGCGGAACACCTATTGAGGCCTCGGCCTCGCGAAACACAGTTTGGTAAACACTGAAATAGTTTCGTTGCAGAATTTTTCAATCTTTCCATTTCGTTGTTTTTTCGTCTGTCGCCAGAATATTGAATCTTATTGAGCTCTATTACACCTATTTGTAACTGAACGATCTGGACCTCTATGACAGTAATGCACAAGTGTTTCAACGGATATTGGAGCCCGGAAATTGGTCAGTGTAGATTTGTTTGGTGTGTATGTTTTCGTTACTTGTTCTATCCACACAAAGCTCAGGACAAATTTCAATTCTGTTATTTACTGCAGTATATTAATTGCGTGCAGTGACTGGTAGGAAAGTAGATTATTTTTTTAGCAGCCCCCTAAAGTGGAAAAGCCTTTTTAGTTTTGTTGTTTTCTGACTGTCCGTCCGTCTGTCACGTTTACATCGCAAAATGAAAAAATACACCTCTTTTATTACAATACGTAGATGCTATATTATATTGATAAAGAAAAATAATATTGTCCCATAGATCTTTGAAATAATTTGTTAATTATGAAGAAAATGTTTTTTAAAAAAAGATAAATCTAAATTAATTGTGTTTCCTGGTATGCTACCTACGAAACGTTAATAAAAAACATTTATTTTCCTTTATGAATTCTAAGAGTACACAATAAATAAAAACTCATACACAGCTACCATCAAAAGTCTAAGCACCTTCCACATCACCTGCTGATGGGGATAAACTCCCATGTCACAAAATAACTGCCTACACCAGTGATGCCCAACCTAATTCGACCTGCGGACCATTTTCTCAATTTCCAACACACGTGTCGCGGGCCACATGACAAAAAAAGGTACATAAACATAATGAAATCGACCTGAATCTATTTAATTAGATTTGAGTTTTGGCACATCGGCACAATTTAGGCCATGTTGCGCCCCTGTTTGATAGTGGCTTCAAATGTTAATGTTTAATAGTGAAGGATCTAACGTAGGAAAAGATACATATTTCAACCTTTATATATATATATATATATATATATATATATATATAAAAGGGGGATTTTCTACACGTTTCCGTTGTCAGGATAAAACAACGTCGTGGGCCTGATGTGGCCCTCGGGCCGTATTTTGGGCATCACTGGCCTAGACTAATTACAAAAAAAAAACAACAACATATATCATTTAAACACATCCACAAACTCCTGAAGAACATTAACCGGAATAATACCTAACCAAAACATATAAATACCCCAAAGAGTCTCTAATAATCAGTTGTTTATTTATTTTGTTTTTGTTTTGTTTTTCTTGGTTTTATAGTGGCTCTGTAAGGTGAAAAATCGCTACTAAATTTTAACGGTCTTTCCTTGTAATTTTATGATTAGATTTAAAAAAAAATACTATAATATGATTTTACCTTTTTTGAAACAAAATTAAAGTAGTATAAGTATGGATTTTTCTATATCACAACATGCGTAGATAAAAATATATATAGAAAAACAACGCTAAATGATTCTCTGAAATCGCTCTTTCAATTATATTACAATTATATATTTAAAAAATTTTAAGGTAAAAAAAGTCTCATCATTGATTTCCGTGAAATCGAGTCAAGACTGCACATTTTTAGTGCATATCATATCATATCATTTTTTAAAACCAGTTATACACACTCGTTCATATTATTAAATATCTAGTACTCGTTATGTTTTTATGCCCTTGCGATATTAATTGTACCGATACAAATGTTACCATGGCTTTAATAATATTCAGTCAAAGGTCAGATGTTTGTTATAACTTTATAAGCTACTGCCTGTTAATGATGCTTGTGGATTTTGTTTGACAGTAGACAGTATATTGCGCCGTTTCAGAACCACTCGTTCATTGCTACTATTCATTCTTTTTTTTTTCTTATGTTTCTTCTTTTTCTTTTTCTTCTCTTTTAATTTTGTGAATTAAGTGAAAATATATTTCAAAGGTAAATTATGTTTGTGTTTCTTCACAGGCAGTTTTATGTGCACAAGAGTCCAGGCTTCGTGTTTCTCCATTCCGATTCAAAGACACTTCTTTCACATCTCTAAGCTACAGAATTAACACAGCAGTGAACACGAAGCTCTTACAATTTCAGGACATAATGAAGATATAATGGACAACCAGGTGAAAAGGCAAAAAGCCAATAAAATCTCTCCGAATGGCAAGAAGCTGTCTGGAGTTCAACAAAAAGAAGGAGTAACCAAAAGTTCTGACAGGGTAGAACGGCGCCAGGCCAACGCCAAAGGTCCTTCTCGAAAATATGAAGCGAAGCCTGCCCACTTTAGCTACTCTGGTTGTAAAGACACGCCACACACTTGCTTGGTTGTAGCTCCACCAGAGCTCGACAAGCCTTCAGAAAACGATGCCGAAGGTGAGGAAAAAGCCGACACAAAAGTGGCGATAGAATCCTTAGTTACGAAGCTGAAAGACGATCAGTCCTGCGACAAACAAAGCTCCAGCAAGTCCTACACATCGAGAGTGAAGCTCCTGACTAGCTTGAGAAGAAACACCAAGTCGAGGTCACCTTCAACTCGCGGTAAGAAGACGAGGCTACATTTTGAAGCGAAGGAGAGGAATGTCAGAGCTAACAAGTTTGTCAGAGCAGCTGTTAGAAATCTCAGCCCCAAGCTGTCCCGCGCACCAGCCGTCCCACAAAAGACGAATAAGATTGACAGCGAAAACATCATTCTCGATAGTGAAGCAAGCGGAAACCTTCGTCCGCTCTGCATTCCTTTTGGGACTGCTGCCTGCTCCAATGAAAGCTCTGCAGTGTATCCTCTGGAGTCATTAGAATCTATTGAGTCTATTTCGGATCTGTTTGACAACTGTGAGTCCTTCAGTAACAACATCCCTGCCTGTAACCCTCCGTGTTTAGCTGACAACCCCAATGACTACTGCCCTATTGAAGCCAAGGAAAAAGATTTCTGTACCCAAATGATTTGCGATAAGTTGGTAGAAGAACAGAAATTAACAGCAGATACATTTTGCATCGAGAGTTCGCAATGTAGTTACGGACATTGTCACGCAGATGATCGCTATATAAAGAAACTCGAAAATAGCAAATCGATTGATGACTTTAAAACTTGTGATGAGAATACAGAGTCAAAGGAAATCGTGATTGAAAGAATGAATTTTTGCTGGGAGGAGAAGGGGAAAGACTCTCAAGACATTCATAGCCATGGCGACGAGGTTTTGGCATTGGCGGATAGACGCCTCGCGAAGGAGTCTCTAGAATGCCACATTGCCACCAACCAGCCAAACGGAGAAGGCATCTCAGAGGGGATGAACCTCATTGAGGGGGAAGAAGACGATATCGATGAGCAGGAAATTCCAGAGAAACTTTGCTTGCAGACATACGCCAAGAGTAAAGAGGGAGAAGCCTTTCAAGTATGCAGGGGTTTGCAAAAGAAAAAGAATACGGAGCTTTTTAAGGTCCACGTCCATGTCCACGCCCGAAGCCACCAAACTGCGCACACCAAGTCACCAAAGTCTAATGTCAAAAACACGAAAGAACTCGCTAGATCCCATGGCGAAAATGCATTTCAGAAAAACTCTGCAACATCTCGAGGAAATCGAAAGGAAACTGTAAAAAGCAGAGACGCCACGAAGCTGGAAGCGAATGGTGATTATGGCAAAGAAGCATTTTCATTTCTGCAGGCTTACAAGATGTCGGACGTTCAGAAATGCGCTTATCGGTTAAGCCCAAGTCCTTCGATGGCCTTGAAACAAAAACAAGTGAACCTGGCCTCGTGTGGAACTTTTTTAAAGGCAAGTGCACCCGTCGCCCAACGAACTGCTTCGTGCAGGATGTCCAGGTCGTCTTTAAGTTCTGAAAAAAACTCAGACAAGTCATTAAAACCCAACAAGGTGACAGTTTTAGATCTGCCAAAAGAAAGCCCGAAGATTCAAACTGAGAAACCAAATATAAAACACGCGCAGCTGGCGGCAAGAGAAAAAAACTTCAACCTTTACGTCAGTGGAGTAGATAGAGATAGAAGCTCTCCAGAGAAAAGGTCAAGGCCCTATTCCAAATCTGTCGTTCCCAGCAGATGTCAAAATGAGACGAGTGGTGGTGGTACAAAATTGCATTCAGCTCCATACAAAAGCCATCCCATGTCCTCGAAGACAGCGCCCCAAAAGTTCTCTCAAAAAACATCCACGAAAAATCAATCTTCTTCCGTTGTGAAAATCAACTACGGCCGCGGAGGGGATCAAAAAATGAAGTCTAACGCTGGGGCGTCCCTGCACATAACTCCGCTTTACGGCAAAGCTCAATCTGGCTCAGATAAATGCGGGCCGCATTTTCTAGAAAATTTGGCCCACCTGACAGCTCAGAGTAACGAATCTTCTAACAAGAGTACAGAAGGCGTTTTTTCTAGAACCAGCTTCCAGCCTAGAAAGATCCCAAACATGAGTGGCCACCCCAAACAATTGAAAACAGCAGTGTGCTCATCTAGCCTCCAATTGCTGAAAAGTAAGTCCCTGGTAGCCCAGAACTCTCATATGGACAACTTTAGTATAAAGAGAGCAAGCTCTGCTTGTTCCACGTCACGGGCAGAAGGCGAAAGAAAAGCCTCCAGAGACAGAGACCCAAGAGCTGTGGTTACATTGAAAACAGCTCGTATATATTCAAACGAATCCATAGGCATCGAAAAAAAGGAAACAAGTAGAGTTGAAACAACTTGTGCAGAGAAATCTAAAACGCAACTATCTAAAAACAAAATTCCTGCGACCAAAAACATTACATCTACTGTGAGAATCAAAGATGCTTCTTCGGAAAAACGTAACGTTTCTAGATCAGATAAAGTCAACGATCGCAAAGGAAAAGAAGCCACACAATTGATCAAGAACGTTCGCAAAGATTATTCAAAAGAGTTTTCTCACGAAGAAACCCAACACTTGACCAAGCACTGCAAAAGCACACGGGACTTTGACGGAAATCATGCGGTTACTCAGTTGGGAAGCCAAGAAGAGTTGATGCCGCAATCTGTAGTTCAGGAAACTAAAGAGATGAAGCAATGCTGCATACGAGTCTCCACCATACAGGAAGCTAAAGATGTCGCGAAATCCCTCATGACATCCGCCTACAAAGACCTGATGACAGCCAACCGCTGGGTGACATGTAACGAGGACGTGTCCATGGTCAGCACCGAAAATGTGGATTTCATGGAAGCTTTAAGAAAGTTTGAGCTCGCCAGCCAGGTCAAGCAGTCGAAAGACGTGGAGGACAAAATGCCCCCAAGGATATCCGCAAACTCTCATCTCTCTAAAGACTTGACGAGGAAAGAGAGCTCAGATGATGAAGAGAGACCGCCTTCAAGGCAAAAGCATTGCAGGAGAGCCACAGCATCCTTGGGTGAGATAAATCTACTGGACACATTGGTGGACTCGCCCCTTCAAAACACTGAGGAGAAGCATACAGTCAACGTGAGAAAAATTGACTTTGAGCCTATGATCTGCATACCTTTGGCCAACTCAGAGTCGGCAATCAAAGTGGACCATCAGGACATTGGTACAGACTGCCAAAGTCTTTGTTTAATCAAAGATTTGTGCAAATCCCCAATCGGGGCAGAGATGAGTGCCAAGGGGAATAGCAGTCAGAGTTTACTAGAAGCGTTTGCCCAGAAAGGGAATGAGAGCGAAATGTGTCCCATAAGAGATGCTTCGGATGATCAATTAGAACTTTCAACAACTAATAAACAGCTCTCACTAACTAGTACGGATAAGTCGCAATTCAAAGCAGCTGTTTTGAGCAATCATGATGATGCATTTAATGCCTTACACGAGTCTCCATTACATAACTTAATGAATGCTGATGTTGATGAATCGGATGGCCAGCGTAATATGGATCCGCCGACTGATAAGGACTTCCCCGAAAGTAGCAGTTTAATCGCTAATTGCATTAACAATTATGACTATGTCACCGAAGTCGAGGCTAGTGCTCCCAACACATTTCTAAGTGGAAGTGAAAAATTAACTTCTCTAGCCAAGAAAAAGCAAAGTGATGAAGACACTACAAAAATGTGTAGCTCTGGGCCGGAGACGTTAGTTTGTCAAGAACAAAAGGAAACATCACCCGCTGCCTCGAATTCATGCAGCACAAATTTCAGCTGCCATTCTGTAGAAGAACGCTCGTCACTCTTGGCACTAGGAGATCAGGACAAGGAAGTTGAGGACTTTAAAAGTGACGATGCAGAAATAGGTGACTCTGATGAAGGCATCAGTAACGCTGAAACCACTGTGATAACAGATCCCCCATCCTTGGAGGAAACATTAACAGTGACATTAGTCGAGAAGGGGAACAATGACTTGGTCAATGTCAGCCATAGTCTTGAATGGAGCAACAAAACCTTAAGCTCAGAAAGCGGGGCTTCTCTACCCCTTGAGCTTTCACAGTCTCAAGCAACGCTTGCCAAGAATGGCTTGGACTTGACATGCTCTGGGGCAAAATGTGCTGAAAAAATTAGATCTGATCAAAAGCTGAAAAAAACGAGTCCTTCCTCTCACAGTGTTGGTAACACACAATCTGTAGTTGTATCTTCAACTGATTTGAATACAAATCCTGACCAGGGCTGTGCTTCCAATAGAAGCTCCTTCATTAAGTCCTCGGAAGCATCTTTCCACTCGATCGTGTCCTCGTGCGGGGAAGATGAATCCCTCGCCAGCAGTGTCGTCGAAGTTCCAGTCAAAGACTTCCCCTGTGAATCCTCGTGTGTCTCTGTTGCTAACCCTAACCTTAACCCTTCCCAGCACACGGCCGGCAATCTAGACTACGCCCCCGCCACCCCTACACCGAATCGTCCAACTTTTGATGCTCGCAAGCTTAATCTGGACACCACTAGCAATCACAGGACTATGGAGATATACCCAGAGGAAAGCCCTGAAAGAGCTAGCAACACCTCCGCATCCTTACCCTCGTCACCCAACAGAGCAGCTCTGATTGTAACAACGGCGTCACCTACGTACAGGTATAGCCCGAGGACTAATTTCCCTAGCTCTAACATAATAGTGACATCCATCAACAAGTCACCCAGGGACAGAAACAGACTCGAAGTTTCCGAACTGCAAGAACTTTTCGAATCCTTATCTTCCAGGAAAAGTCCGATCATCACGTTTAAAAATGAAACCAGAGATATGCCAACCACGCCTAAAATCTTAAAACACACCAAAGGGGAGTACAAGGGGAAAGACAATTGTCCGCCCCACCGATCGCCGCGTATGTCTGATGGAGATAATCTCACGACTTGTACCAATAATTCCTTAGATCTGACCCGCACAGCAACTACGACGGATCACACCCTTCCCGTCAGCCAGGAGAGCGGCAAGAAAATCAGGCTGAACATAACAGACCTCTCCACAGACAGCTTCAATTCTCTGTTCATAGAGAACGCCATGTATCTGGAAGACGTCTCAAGACTCAATAGAGGAGAAAGCCAGGTAGCCTCCAGATCCACCGTCCCTCGCAAGCTAAAAGTCAAGAAATTATCCTTCCACAAGAAAAGGTGAGTATATTAGACTACAGACAATCTCACGATACAAATGACATCAGCTCTAGTTACTATCTTAAACGTAATTTGAAAAAAAAACAACGTCATTTGTTATAGAATGTTCACGAGTACAGTGGCTTAGATAGGGATTTAGGAGCCCGAGGGGGTTGACATTCGACATTATTACACAAGATAATCTACTTAATAAATATATGTCTTAATTCCAATTGGTACTGTAAATATTTAAAATTAACAAAAAAATAAGTGATAAAAATGTCAATAATTATCGTCTCACGTCGTGCTTTCTGTGCAGCAAATGTCATCTATAACATTATTTAGTCTAGTGTATTGACTCCGCGTGGGTAGCTGGATTATATGGCAGTGGCGTAATATTTAATATTTAATTTAAAAACAAAAATTAGGACATTCATTAGGGGCCCAGGGTAACTTTTGGATTTGGCCCCCCCTCCCCTCCCCTAGCTACGTCACTGCAAGAGTAGATATAAAGATTATATCAAATATTTGAGCACCTATTTCTACAGAGATAAACGCCGTCGATAGTATTCTTCCAAACGTGTGACTCCCACTGTAACAAAGGCCATCAATAGCATTCTTCTTTATCTATAAATATAATAAAAGGATTAGAAATTTTGTCTTCGAGTCCGAAGATTTATGAGGAGCTGAATATTTCACGTGGCCACACAGCCTCTACTGCGACTAAACGATGACTATGAGGCCTCTGGAATACCCATCGCGCGCTTCGACAGTACATTAACTCATTGACCTCAGCACACACTATTATAAGGTCATAGAGTTTGGTAGCTAAAGAGAGAGAGAGAGAGAGAGAGAGACTGTGTGGAAAGATAAGCATGTAATCAACAAGTATTTATTTTGTCATGCTTGTTTTGAAGCATTGGCCGTCTGTTAATATTTTCAGTGGTTCTTTGAGTCAAATTAAAAGAAAAAGTTTGGAGTCTATCTATCTATCTATCTATCTATCTATCTATCTATCTGTCTGTCTGTCTGTCTGTTTGTCTGTCTATCTATCTATCTATCTGTCTGTTTGTCTGTCTGTCTGTCTGTCTGTCTGTCCGTCCGTCCGTTGGTCCTTCCATCCATCCATCCATCCATCCATCCATCCATCCATCCATCCATCTATCTATCTATCTATCTATCTATCTATCTACCTATCTGTCTATCTATCTATCTATTTATCTATCTATCTATCTTTCTATTATCTATCTATCTACGCGATTTTAAAAACCTCATGAAATATTTTTTACTTTGATATTGGACAATTAAATTTGAGAGGGGGTAGAGTAAATATATATTTTATTATTTTTAATCTGGCTTTAAATATTTTCAAAAGAGGAACAAAATATCGAACAACTCAAAAAATTTGCCAATTAATGAAAGAGAATTTATTAATTAATCTAGTTTCATATAGAAAATATAGTAAGCTGAGTGGAGATAAGCCTTTTATGGAGAATTAGTCCGTTCGCTAACAATCACAAATCACTAGTATAAACCCTTCTAATTTTATAAGTACTTGAATAGCACAGTGGCTAATGCGTCAGATGTCATCATGAAGGCTCGATGCCTAAATTTCGAAATATAGAATTTTAAATAGTTATTCAAAAAGGAGGAACTGATATTTTCTACCAGTTAGCCCCCCTTCCCAACTGATCCTAAAAAGTGATTTGACCATAACGCACTTTGCATGCTTTAAGCATAAATGTTGCGCTAAACAAAATCCCTATAAAAATACTTTAGTTTCCAATCACACAAATTGTATTAAAATTAATTACATGATTGGTTCCAAATAATTGATGCGATTTCGCTCAATATAATCTATGTTGTTTTCCTTCGAAGTATTTATATATACGAGCCGACCAGCGCCGCGGCATACGCCGCTATTTAATGAGATTACTTTGTCCCCCCCCCGCCTGGTTTTTTTCTGAGCCGCGCTCTGTCATCGCGAAAGTTATGTGGGATAACTCTAGTCCGACTTGCAGAAATAAAAGAGTTATCTTTCCATGACTTTTCAAGAGAGTCGGCGTACGTGCCTGGTGTCCCGCATGTTTGGGCGACGTAGAGAATAATATATAATAATAATCATAAGGCTTGTCTTCGAGTCCGAAGATTAGTGAGGAATGCAGTATTTCCCGTGGCTGCGCAGCCCTAGCTGTGACCTACATATTTTGCCACACCCATAGACAAAAAGATACATAGATATATATTTCTTTCCCTTTTAACATTGGGCCAGGCCTACAATATGGTTATACAACCCTGGAATTAACGTTATTGGGTTTTCTATTCTTAACTCTTTCTCTCAGTAATTATTTACCACATTCTAGTGAAATCAACGATGATATCGTCAGTTAGGAGGGAAAGAGTTAACGTAGACACTCCAGGTCAACAATGACAAAAGCTAAGTTTTGAAATTGAAAAAAAAAAAAAGGAAAAACAAAAAGAATGGTTCTGGAGGAGACGGCACGGTAGAAATTTGAGAATCCGTGATTTTTTTTTTTTATTACACGTTCGCAGGTATGATAGGGTGTTTATTTAATGCGTTTACAGTTCAACTCTGACACCCCCCC
>JADKLZ010005465.1:4776015-4788247 GCA_021533235.1 Biomphalaria straminea | reverse complement strand
CTTTGGGGGCCCCTGCATTTTGCGTAATATTTAATTAAAAAAAACCCCACTCATTTGGGGGCCCTTGGAGATTTTCCATTTCTCCCCCTCCCCTCTCCCACCCTAGCTAGGCCACTTCTTAAAGCACGTCGGAAACACGAAACGTTAAGTCAAAAGTATTTATTTCAAGAAAACAAAGTATATAGAGAAATGTGTTTTAATTGTGTAGGATTCTGCTACATCTTCTATAGGCCTGTCTTTTTTTTTCTAATCTTATATTTATTCACTCCGTCTGTCTGTCTGTCTGGTACAAATGTTTATATTTTTTTCTCACTTCCAATTCTTGGATCCTATTGAAATTTCACACAATTATTCATGGTCGCTGACAGTCTAGGAATCAATCGATTAATTAATCGATTAATCAATAAACTAGTGGTAATTAATTATTTTTGTTTATGTAGAAAAAGGAAAATACATCTATCCATTATGAGAGAAATGACAGTAATTTAGCGTTTTTTTACTAAAGTAATTTAATTAAAAATCATATTTTTATATATTATTTGTTGTTTCTTTTTTAAACAATAATTCAAACTAAAAAAAATTTTTGCTAGGAAAGAATTTTTTTTATTTAAAACGACTGTCTTTAATATACATTTAGTACAATGTTTGACATGAAGACAGTATTGTTTTTTGGCGTAATCTACTGACCCGACGAGCGTATTAAGAATGTTTTTGTGTATTGTTTTGTTTATTTTATTAGAACTTGTTCCACTTTTTTTACCTGCTCACGTCTGACTTTCCCTGACGATCCAGATCTGACTGTTTATACCCAGGAGATGACGGGATAGGAGAAGAGTAAGTGGAGAGAGAGAGGGAGGGAGGTACTGACTGAAGAACGGGGTGAGTGAGAGTTTTTCCTGGACTATATCTCTCGACTCACGAGACCGATGCCAGACTTACCTGTGCTGTCTTTCACTCACCTTATTTTGTTTCGTATCAGATCTGGAACATTTTTTTGTTTCTTTTCTTCTTCCGTTTTGTGATTTGTGTTTTTTTTTTCCTTGTATGAAATTCGTCTGCCTCTTATGACGTAAGGCAAAATGTGGATATATATCATGCCATGATTTGACCGCGTTTGATATCAGGGAATGGCCGATGTAGAGGTTTGTATGAAGTTTATTGCGTCTCGTGTGTATTAGAGATGTGTGTAATTGGATAAAGTGATTAGCGTATGCCATTAGCTTCGTTTTAGATGTGTTGTTAGTTCTTGGAGTAATAGAAACACGTGGACACTTCTATAATATAATATCACAATGAAATATAATATTAATGCCTTTTAATATAAAAATTTTTCAGAGGGTGTCTGTTTGTTTATTTTTCTGGTCAAATATTTATTTTATTTATAATGTATTGAGGCAACCTTGTGTGTTGCTTTTTAATTAGAGTCCTAGACATTGATATGTTCATGCGAAACATTTGTCTGGTAATAATGATGAGGAATAATGATGTCTATTGTTTAAAAAAAAAGATTGGCGTTTCTTTGTTTTTTTTTCTTTTACTAGAAAATTACTTCCTCACTTCTTCACGTGTCCCGTAAGTATTTGGTACGTTGGGGTACCACACATAATCTTTTAACCATCTCTCTCCATTAGTCTCACCCTATTACCGTGATAAGAGTCTGTGTCATTGACGACAGGCCTTGGAGTTGTTTTTACTACTTTTGTCTGCCTCTCCTTCTATCCCTTGAAACTGTTCCCTGTATGAAAGTCTTTGCGAGCAATGTGTATGTAGTGATTTGAATTTAAAGTTTGTAAATCCTTCATGCTCCCAGAAAAAAAAAAAACGTCTTCAAAACAATTGCGCATATTTATTCTTTTGCAACTGATTCTGTCCTGTCTTGGTGGATTCTTGTTATTTTTACATTTTCCAATCCTCAGATCAAGTTGAAACTTTGCATAATTATTTACTGTCTATGACAACACACAAATCAGTCAAACAATTAACCAAAATACTAATCAATTAGTGGTTATTAATTAATCTTGTTTTATATAGAAAATGGCAGATAAATCGTGCATTATTTAAAAAAATATGAAAGCATTTTTGACGTTGTTTCCATTATATAAGTTGTTTTTTTTTTTAACGTGTGTATTTTGCTTTTTTAAATGGATAAATTTTACACGAAAGATTAATTGCAATCATAGGGCGAAGGGGGGTGATATTGAAAACCATTTACCTTGCTTCGTTGTCCTTAATCGTGTACCGTGAAGAAGTCGCAGCGTGGTACATGGTGGTAGATTAGTGTAATAGTGAGATCCCACAAAGCGTTTAATCTTGTAGCTACTTTGCTTGCACTCCAGCAGGTCATTTTGTTTACTAAGTTAAAATCGACTCACTCTGCCTGGTAGATATTTTGAACACCCGATCTCAGATCTAGTTCAAACTTCGCACAAGTATTCACAGGTGAAGACAGGCCATAAATTCGATTGATATGGAAAAAAGGAAAAAACTACTACGTAATTGAGAGATATAGCTGTATGTGCCAAGTTGTTGTCTTTTTTTTTACAGTTTTGTTCAAAAATGTATAATTTTCTTCGCCTTTCCATTTTATTATGCTGGTGCAATCTAATTATTTGCTGGTGGATATCTGCAATCTGTTCATTTTTACTGAGTATCAGTTACTGTACGCTGATAATCTTTTTATTTTCGCTGAGTATCTGCTGCTGTATGCTTTCATGGCCGATAGATTGGAAGACATTCTACTTGGTCAAAACCTAACCATTCTTCTTTGAATCAAACTTGTATTGATAGAGATATCTTATCACCCACTATCCACATGCTATCCCTCCCCTTATGCGATCTGGTCGATTCTGGTTGTTCTTCTCGGCCTGTTCTTCTCGGCCATCTTATTTGTATCCTAAATCTTTGAAAAAGTTTCCCCAAAGATATTGAAAGCTTAACCTCTATTATCCTAGCACGCTTGTACAAAATGCTGAGTGTTATATACCGTTTGCCATTTTTGCACCATATCTATTGCGGTCATATTGACCTGGTATATTTCGTGTTTACTAGTAAACACCTGGACACCTGCGCGAATTTAAAAAAAAAAAGATATGTTAATTATTTATCTTTTCTGGTTTAGAAAAACAGTTCTAGCACTATGCCATTTTTTTTTTAAATTTCAAGGGCTATAACCTGTTTGCTTTATAGTTGTCGGCTCTTGCAATCAAGGAAGTTCTTCCCTCACATCGTATATTTCAATGATTATGATAGGGGTGGTTGGCAGAGACGGTTTTCTCCCTGGATAGGGATCTGTTACGTGGTAATGCTTTGTACAACATAAGAACTATTTCTGTATATGGCCTTTTGCGTGATCATTGTTACCATGTGGTGCTATTTATAGAATAGTACTATTTTTGTAAAAGATATAGTTTCAAAAGTTAGAGGCTAGTTGCAATATAAGGCTAACTTTTTCATGGTGTATGTTGCTGGAAAGGGCTTTTTGTTGGATAACAAGTGTCCCGGGATGTGTCTTTGTGTAGGTTAAGGTAATTAAATTTAGTTGAAACACTATTTTACTTTGGGGCACTAAAAACAATTAATATGATAGAATTAGTTATAAACTTTTGTTACATGGTAAGAAAAAATCATTTATGCACCATTCCTTCAACCATAAAGATAACAATGTTAAATCCGCATATTAAATATTAATACTATTTTTACACAGTGGGGTCATACATAATACAATTAT
The DNA here is from genome assembly GCA_021533235.1 of Biomphalaria straminea. Taxonomy (NCBI): domain Eukaryota; kingdom Metazoa; phylum Mollusca; class Gastropoda; family Planorbidae; genus Biomphalaria; species Biomphalaria straminea. Next base: position 4,784,520 of record JADKLZ010005465.1, on the reverse strand, counting down.
TATAAACTAATACCTCTATTCAACTCGTGCCTTTGTGGAGACTTTTGGAAAAAAAACAACAGACACGTATCTAGAAATTTGGCAGTTGATGTAAATCGTAGAGGCCATCTAGCTCATTGAGCCGAACTCTTAGTTTCACCGTAATAATTGATTCAAAGTATTAAAGGAAATAAATGTAAATTTAGAGAACCAGGAAATATTTATCTTGAATGGGTATTACCTCATTCATCAAAGAGTATACTGGACCTCATTCACCAATCATAAGGAAACAACCTTTAGCCACATGATAAAATTGATGTCACAACTGATGTTAATTGTGGTGCCGGGGATTCTATCTTGATTTGTATGTATTTTGAACTAAGACAATCTAGGATTCAAAATGAGTAATACTTCGTTGAAATAAAACACAGGAACTTTATTCAAACTTAATATAAGTACAGCTATGTACAAGATCTGATTCAATAGAATGAAAAGTAGAACATAGGCATCTTTCTTATAAAAATACAGAGCTACTAAAACACGTCTGCTCACAAGAACATTTCTGCATAGACTAATTTTTTGCCGGGACTTTTTTGCCCGCGAACTCTTGGCGCTAAGACTTTCAAAATTGTCTTTTTATTTTAAATTAACCAACAGATTTGAAACATGTGTTTGCCGACAAGCTATAATTAGGTCTCGGGTAAATCCTGAGGCACATTTAAAAAACCTAGATTTCTATTTGCACACCAGTTATTATAAAATATGAAATATACAGATAAACCTAGAATGGCATATGTGACAATTGGTAAAACAACGAAAAAAAACTGTAACGTGATAGCCTTTGTGTATTACGTAATTTTATAGAAGAGATAGAGAACCACATGGCTAAATGTTGTTTGTTTACCATAAGTGATGAGGTTCATAAACTCAAGTACAGGAACATTGCAAATAAAGTCTCGATGTAAAGGACTATCATTGGAATGTTATAAAGTTTAATAGATGTATACATTCGCTTAACCAGAATTGTCTCTCGTAAGGGATAAAGATGGGGGGGGGGGGGGTTACACGTAACTCACTCATAGTCTGACACCATACTCTTAGCATCATCCCATGCAACGTTGAATACCTTTATGTCATTCTTTACAGTGTATAGAACTAGACGTGCACAAGTAGTTCTAGTTTTTTAATGTGCTTATCATTGAAATCAAATGTCAGTTTTCACTCTTCGAGTTGTCATCATAGAAGAGAACTCTTTCCTTATGAAAGATTGATAAGTTTAATGAATAAAAGTATTCATTCCTTCTGCTTAATACAACATACAAATGGCTTATTGAAGAGCTTCGCTGGATCCAACCATAGTCCTAGACCAAGAACACAGATGTAAGTCTGATTGGAACTCCATTCTTTTTCTTCTTCCTTGTTCTCATTTTTATGTTGGAGCGTTCAGATGACTAGACCAATACATGAGATGAACTGCGCAGTGGTTTCCAAATCAGGGAGCTCTCCATGTAGTTTTCTTTCTATTGGGGTGTTTTTGGGCCAGTGTCTTGTTTTGGAAGACATGCTCAGCATTTTCTGGTGACACTCCACATGGGCATATTTCGCTGGTTCCAATTTTGAGCTTCCGGTACATGTGTTGTTTCATTCTGTTGTGTCCTGGAGCTGCATTGAATTCACAATATTCACTGATCATATTGGAGGTGAGGTGGATGAGCTGAAAGCGCTTGGGTTCCTGGTGAAGACTAGAATTTTTAGTTTCTATATCTTTAGGGCGCCTCTGAGTCAAAATGCTGACTTGAATCGGGAAAAATTAAAGGCAGTTGGTCGTTGTGCTGGCTACATGACACCCTCGTTAACCTTGGGCCACAGAAACAGATAGCCTTTACATCATTTTCCTTATAGATCGTAAGGTCTGAAAGAGGAACCATACTACTTTCTGATGATATTCAAGCACATTCTTTACTCTTGTCATTAAGTTTTTAAAAAAATGAGAACCGCTTTTCTAGATACCCGTCTGAACGGCTCGGGAGTGAAAAGGGGGGGGAGATAATAGTATTTGGCTTCTGCTCATGTCTTCTCTTCAAACGTCTCTGGGTTGCTGCTCCTTCCCAAAAAGAATGTAATTATGAAATATGCGTGCAATCTGGATAGAATGCATCTAGTGATACTCCACGAACTAAGCGTCATCATTTCTTGCATTCTTGTTACTGTAAAACTGAGCATATAGTGAAAGCATTATAGTAAAAAGCTAAACCTCAGAAAATACTTTTAAAAAACATATACTAAGCGTACTTGTATCAAGAAAGAAAGGAATATCTTGATGGATTTTAATAGTACTTGATTTTTAAAACCATTTTAAAAAAAGTGAATGACCTAGATTTGAACTCGTGGCGTACGCCTCCTCGGGCCGACGAGCTAACCACTCTGCAAGCGACGTACTTGTGACTACAGAAGATTTGTTTGGTAAATTAGTATTTCTTTTTTAAATTTAGAGCGGCGACCTTGTTTAATATTTAATGTTTTCCATGTTTCGGATGTTCCTTCAGAGTTGAAGATAATTTACTTCCTAGTCAAAACCTCCTGCAGGACGACAGGGGATGGAATCAGGCAGGGTTTGAACCCGGGACCATTTATAAGTCCGAACGACAGTCCAGCGCGCAGACCGCTAGACCAGGGACAAGGAGATCAATTTATCTCACACCACCACTTCAGTGAAGCACAATTTCTTTGCCTTTCTCGTGATACCAAAACGAAAAATACTTAATTACCAATAGTAATTAACTAGTTGGTGATTTTTAGCGGCCCCCGTAAGGGGAAAAAGCCGCTATTAGGTTTGTGCAAAGTGTCCGTCTGTCCGTCTGTCCGTCCGTATTGCGATAGTTTAAGGATGGGAGCATACAGGAATTGAGCCAGGGACTTAGAAGGAACATCCGAAACATCTTGCGAATAGGCGGATATGACAGGGATCCGACTTCGACGGGGGCCGCCTCTGAGTTTGTGTATCACACAAACTCTCTTTGTAATCTTGTTTTTTATTGATTCTCGTGTTGTCAGGTAAAAGAAATAATTGTGCATTTCAGCTTGATCCGAGATATGGCGTCGGAGAAAAAAACGTGTACAAACTGTTAGCGATAGTTTAGATGGTGTGAGTTGATATAAGCTTTGTATAAAATAAAGTCTTCATCATTTAAACAAGATGCAGGTAGTGGACAGAAAAGGAAGGCAATTTACCATAATTTTAGACCACAACGTATTTCAAAGTCTACTACCTAAACAACTACATGAAAATGGTTACATATTAGAACTACCAAACTGTAAGCGTATAGGCGTACGATGAACCTGTAAACATCTAAAGCAACGTTTCTCAAACCATTGCCAACTCTACTTCCCTGTAGTATCTTCCCACCTTGGTTGTGACTTAAAATATGGACGCGAAGAAGAAGACGAAAAAAATCAACATAATATTTGAATATTTATCATGGAAAAATAGACGGCAGTATTACTGATTAAATTAAGTGTCGTCTTTTCATCTCCTTAGTATGACCCTTCATGTTATTACCGTAAGCGCTCCCAAGGCGGCCAATACAAGCGCTACAAAGACACCCTCAAGAGCTCTCTCAAGGAATGCGGTATCGACATTCATGGCTGGGAAGCACTAGCTCAAGATCGCTCCGCATGGCGAGAAGCTGTGAGTCTCGGAGTCTCAAGTTTTGAAGCAAGAAGAGTGGCCAGTGCGATAGAGCGCCGAACCAACAGAAAGCAGAGAGAAAAAGCAGGCCCACCTGCAACTGACAAAACTCACCCATGCCACATATGCGGCCGGCTTTTCAAAGCGAAGATTGGACTATACAGCCATCTTCGAGTCCATAGGAATTGAGAAATGTGCTCATCTTCGAACACGAAGGAGGAGCTATATATATATATAAATATACCGTAAGAGGCGTCTGCAACAAGATCGATTTAAATAGTTCTGTTAAAGAAGATATCCCAATACGATTGTACAGTCTTTTTCTTTACTTGAGCGGCCAGTTACTTCCGTGAGACTTACCATCGTTCCGATGATGTCCATTATGTAAGCAAAACATTCTTACACTTTGTGTAAGCAAAACATTCTCACACTTTGTGTAAGCAAAACATTCTTACACTTTGTGTAAGCAAAACATTCTTACACTTTGTGTAAGCAAAACATTCTTACACTTTGTGTAAGCAAAACATTCTTACACTTTGGTATAGGCGCCACACCTCGCATTGTCTTAGTTGAACTTTCTTTGACCTTTTGCGCTTTTCTTATTAGGAGAGATACTGCGTTGTAGAGAATGAGTTTCTGAGCTCAGAACACACAATAAAGCTTGACGCGGGGCTCCTCCTCCTACCCTTCTGCGACACCATAAGTAAAAAGTTTGAGAAACACTGGTCTAAAGTATCAAATGGTATTATAATGAAGTCTTGATCAGGGATTTCTAAACTACGGCACGGGATCTTTAACCGGCCCGTATTGCGTTGCTATCCAGTCTCTCTAAAGAGGCGTAATAGAGCCTCGGTTTCATAGCAATCGACGAGTTTTTGTGAATAAATATGTGACATTTATACGACCCTCTTGTCAAAAAAAAAAAAGGTTGGGCATCACTTGACTAAATAAATTTAAAATATATAGGTCACAGCTGGGTCTTCTTAACCAGGTGAATCACTGCACTCTCCCTTTATCTTCGGAGTGGAAAACATCACCTCATAAGTATTATTATTCTTCAACAAACCGTGATGTTGATAGAATATGAAATATTTTATAGGACCCGCTCTAATTTAAAGTGTAAAAATTATTAAATTAAGCCATTTTATTACTTACAACAGATTCCCCGCGCCATCCTGTCGATTTAACATCCCTATAATTATTTGTCTGTTAAGCTATTGCTTTAAAAGAAATCAAACACATTTTTAACATTTTAAAATATAGTCATTTTGTCTCTCTAACCTTGATAATGCTTTTTTTTTCCACCACAATTGTTCACAAATACTCGTATTAAAGGTCTTTTGCAAGTCAATGGATTTTTTACTAAAGAATTATAGAGTATTTGCGCTCCTGAAAACTTCTCTCTTTGACTATTAAATACATAAATAATTCGAGTTTTAAATATGGTTCTAATTTTTCGCATTATAAAATAAGTAAAGACAATGCGTTAGAAAAATGATTAATGGAGCTAAAAATAGATTACTCGTTGTTGCATTGTGTTGTTGTTGTCTGGCCTAATTCTTTGAGGAATATATATATAGATTAGAGGCAAAAAAAGCGGGGGGTTAGAGGATAGACAGCTCTGCCCTGGTCTGACATCTCTTGTTCTCTCTAGCACCTTAATCTCGTCTGAAAACGTAGCAACATTTTTTTTTCTTAGCTTTTTTTTTCCCTCTCATTTAAAGTGTCAAAATGTTCACACGGTTAAAAAAAAAATTATCTATTGAACAATGAAGTTTTTTAAAAAAATGACATTTGTGAAAAAAATATTAAAAGGTAATGTGGAAAAAAAAACATGGATTGGAAAGAAATGCGTGAAGAAAATATTAAGATAGGAAACTAACGGGAAGAGATTTTTTTAGGGCAGAAGAAAATAAAAAAGGTTGTAAGAAAGGTTAAGAGACAAGTATATAGTGATAACTGGGGCAACTGTTTCTAGATCCTGTAGTATGATTTGTTCCATTTCGAAGTTCTAGCTTGAAGATACTAAATACTTAGGTCATTTTCTATACAGATTGGGAGATGTCTAAGTCACGGATCAAAACGAATGCCGAGTGTAAACATTTTTTTTTATTCATTAAAAAAACGATCATGTAAACATTCACCAAGATACCCCTTTATCCCCTCCCCCCTTTCACAACTGGACCAGACAAACGATAGATCCTAGTGCATTGAGAAAGCTTAAAGCTAAACAAAAACAATTGGCAAAATATTTCTAATCGCAGAGATATATTATGTCTAGGTCAATAGTGCATCTGACTGATCCGAACTCATTGATACAATTACACTTAATATAAGCTTTGTTTTTTAAAAAGTATTTTTATGCTTTTCACAACTATACGCGACAAGTCTATACGACAGTGTACTGTATATATATAGCTGTATGGCATAGCCTCGTTCTTATAGAAGATAGAAGTGCTGATACATTCAAAGGGTGGGTCTTAACCGCTTACCCTGCTAACCAAGAAGCTTGAGGTTGAATCCCAAAGTAGAAAAAGGTTGAGCTCGAGCTTTAACTCCAGCTGAGTTGTGCTTGCACGAAAACCTTCTCCTTCATCCGCCATCAGAAACTTGTAACTAAAAAAAATAGATCGTTCTGAGCATGCGAACATGAAGTAGAAATAAGTTATTCAATTTAAGAACAATTAAACCAACAGATAATAAACGCAACTATATACGTTTGTGGACATTGTGACTAAGTGGTAAAGCACATCGCTTACGAGCCGAGGCCTGTCGGGTTCGAAACTACGTGAAGACGTAGAGTTTGAATTTCGTGATTTTCAGGAGGCTGCTGAGTCCATCCAGCTCTAAAAGCCTTCAGACACCATTTGGGCGGTTGGTCGTTGTGCTGGCCACATGACACTCGTGTTAACCGTTGGCCATAGAAACAGGTGATCTTTGCTTCATCTGGCTTATAGATCGCAAGGTTTGAATGGGGTACTTGTATAATGTTCACAAAAAGCAGTTCTACATGACTTCACTGATGTTGTTTGGCATTTACCATCTAGCAGAGCTAGAGAGGAGGATCCTAGCGTTGGAATTGAGATGCTACAGAAGGATCCTAGGCATCACATTCAAAGACCGCATCACAAACCAAGAGATTAGCGACAGGGTTACTGCAGCGATCGGACCCCATGATGACGTGCTAACTACTGTGAAATAACGCAAGCTTAAAATCTATGGCCATATAACAAGATCTTCGGAACTCGCAAAGACCTTCCTCCAGGGAACAGCACCAGGAAAAAGAAGAAGAGGCAGACAGAGAAAGCGGTGGAAAGACAACATAAAAGAAAGGACGGGCCTACCATTGAAATAAGTTCTAAACAGGGCAAAGGATAGAGGCATGGAGAAAGACGGTCTATAAGTCTTGCTTGGTGCCCCAACGGTCCACCAGACTAACAAGGTAACAGGTAATCTAAAGGTCATTTTGACTTAATTGTTTTTCAACAATGCAAGGTCATATTGAATCAATACGTTCTTGAATAATGCAAGGTCACGAATATCGTTTTTTTTTTTTTTGTTAAACCATCCAAAGTCACGTGTCGACGCCATTTTGTTTTCAAACCGTATTAGATCTACTTACATGCCATCTTGGTTTTGCTGATTGGGAAGTTTCGGTTACAAAAAAGAAATAAGGAAAAGTGTGTGTGGGGGGGGATGGAGGTTGGGTTGGGGGGGGGGGGTAGGGAAAGTAACCTTGAACCAGAAAGATCGGTCCAGCACTCAGCATCGCTTTCTGTGAAGACATTCCACGAGGTCAACGCAATCCTCGTTCTACGCGTTCACACACCTAGACATCAACCTGGTCTTCGCTCTCTCTCTCTCTCTCTCTCTCTTTTTAACGTCTTTCTTCATCCCTCTCATCTTTCACTTACCTGAAGATTCCATGCCTACCCTGAACGCTGTCTGCCTCCTCATTCCCATAGTACTATTGATTACCCCCCCCCCCCTTTCCTATTGCAGGCTTCTGACATGGTATTATTGAAATTCCAGTCTTCTAGTTCTCTCCCCATCAAACCATAGGACAAGGGGAGATAACGACCAAGAGAAAGGGGGAAATAAAAAACAATATTGCAAGAGAGAGAGAGAGAGAGAGAGAGAGAGAGAAACTCAATCAAGCTAGTGTAGGCTAGGCTAACATCTTGTTAGTTCAAGTCTTTTTATTTATTCTTTAAAATCAGTCTTCATTATAACAGCGTTTCTTGTTTTTGCTTTTGCAAAGCTTTTACAATGCTTATATCAACTCTGTCTGTCTGTCTGTCTGTCTGTCTGGTAAAAAGTTTGAACATGTTTTCCTCCCATTCTCGGATCAAGTTGAAATTTTGCACAATTATTCATTGCACCTGACAAGACATGAGTCAATCAAAATAAGAAACCAATTAGATAATAAATTATTGGTGATTAAGTATATTGTTTGATATTGAAATAATGGAAATAAATTCTACTTGATGAGAGATATGGATGTATATATGGATTTAATCTCTTTATTACGTTTTGAAGTGTTTGACCTGCAACTTCCCATTCACGAATCAAGTTGAAATTTGGAATAATTATTTATAACCGATGGCAATACGCGAATCAATATAAAAAAATAAGTTAATTAATTATTAGTACTAGTATTTAGTACTAATAATAATTTTGTTTCGTATAGCAGAAAGGGAGCTAAACCATGCCCTTTTCGGATAAAAGGCAATTATTAGCGGTTCTTTCCAGTAGCTTTTGTTTTTAAATTAATCTTTTTTTTTTGTTTCTCCTTCAATCTCTCGCCTTCAATCTCTCGCCTTCAATCTCTCGCCTTC
>JADKLZ010005465.1:4749837-4762191 GCA_021533235.1 Biomphalaria straminea | reverse complement strand
ATTTACTTTGTGAGTCTGGTACAAAGCTTATATCCATTTACTTTGTGTGAATGGTACAATTTTTGTAAACGTTATATCTCCCACTCTCCCTTATTGGTTCAGGTTGGAACTTTGCATATTTATTCCTTGTCCCTAACAAAACATTAATCAATCTAAAAAAAATATACTATTAGCTTATTAAATAGTGATAATAAAGTTATTTTGCCGTTTTTTTTTTTGGATATCTTAAAAAAGGAAATAAATTATACATTATTGGAAGATATGGTTGTAAAAGTGATCTTATTCCCCTTAGATATTTTTTTTTAATTATTTGTTTATATTTTCCTTATTACACATGCACAATTATCCCTTTCCGAAATGAAAGTGTTGCTCAAGTCCTTTGTTGATTTTTTTTTTGGTTGATCTCCTATACAAAGTGCTAATTACATACATTAAACAAAAAAGATACACAACTAATATGCGTAGATTTTTTTTTTTTTCACTATGATATCACTCTCGGTGTGTGTCCCCCGGTGCTGTCCGCACCCCGTACCCGCACCCAGCGACAGCGCTGCGTTAAGAGCACCTTATTGGTCCCTCACATGGGTAGCCCTAGCCGTTTAGGTTTCACCTACATTGAAATCTCTGTTCATCTGTGAGGAAAATAAAATATGTAAAAAGAGGAGAAAGTTGAATTTTTGGGTGAAATATATTATTATAATGTATTCTATTTTGGTCAGAATCCTTTTGAATGTCTACTGATGTAGTTGTCACACTCCAATGCACCATTACCTACAAGTATGCATACATTACAATGTGTGATAATCATCAGCCTTCAAATTTAGCGCCCTGGGGCGGCTTGTTGAGGGGATGACATGTCTTATTTATCTTCCTCTGTCTCCCGCGGGGCGAAATGGGGGGGGGGGGGGCCATCTGTATTCTGTAGATCGTTTCATCAGTTGATAATATCCGTGTTTTTTAAAACGTGCGTTATATAGAATGGGCAAATATGAAAGTGAATGTTCCTCTTTCAGACTTAGCGATCTACGGGGTCAGATGATGTAAAGGTCAACGAGGATGTCGTGTGGCCAGCACAACGACCAACCGCCTTTACTTTTTCCCATCTAATGTCAGGTACCCATTAGAAAATAGATCTGGGTGGACTCGGAGGCATCGAGACAGCCGAACGACAGTATAGCGCGTATAGCGCACGACTAGCCTGCTCGAGTTCGAATCCTGACTGAGCTAAATTGTGTTCGCTGAGCGCATAAAGGAAGCACGAAAATTTTCTTCTATACACATCTTCCTGCGTAATTCCTTTTTATTGTGTATGACCCACTGTAAGAAGAGAGCAGGTCAAAGATGAATGGACCTTACTCACCAATCGTAAACAAACAACATTTAGCCACGTGATAATATTGATAAAACAATGGGGGAAAAACGTATCACGTGACAGCCTTTATGGACTACATAATTTGTATAGAAGAGATAGAGAATCGTGTGGCTAAAATTCGTTTGTTTACGATTCGTGAATGAGGTCTCTTAAGAAGGGTTGCGACGGGACGATAGTAAAAAGGAGAGATTATTGAGTCAGTGGTGTGTGTACGTTGGTGATGGGTTTGATCGACCTGTGATCATCGTCATTCTCTTGCTTGGCCTGGGTATTCATTGTCGATAGAAGTTTCCATAGCAGCATATTTTGTTTTTTTATTATAGCTAGGATTGTATTTACAATAACGATAGCGAGTACTTAAACTTAGCACCAACTCTTGTTTGGCATCTGGTACCACTATTAAAAAACAACAACAAAAGCTCCCTTGTTACTTTCGATTTTTTAATTTGATTGGAGCACGTGACAGGATCAAGATCTAAATGCTGTGCTTCCCTACTCGAACTCTCTTGACCTTCTGTAGCGAATGGGGGGGGGGGCCCTCATTAGAAAACATTGAGACAGAACATTACCTCTGCTCCTTGCATGTCATTCCCATGGGTCGCTTTCCAGTTCTTGCCGGGTCATGACCTCTGAGTGTACCGGTCACGTGATGTTTCGTCTAATTAATTGCACTGCGATTACTCCCGAGTCCCCCCGCCCGAAAAGGGGGGTCAATAGTTCCTCGTGAAGTGGTCAGTGGCGTGTAGTGAAAGTCACTAACCAGGCTGTTGGTCTTGTGTGACCTCGAGATCCACTCCTGGCCTTTAGTAAGAACATCCCAGTGCACGAGAGTTATCCGTAGTACTAAGATCAAGAAGAATGCATAATAATTTAACAATTTCTAAAACACTAAATACACGAATAATTGAATACCACATATAAAAATAGACAAGGATATCAGATATAACTCAACTCAGAGGCGTCCTCATCGGATTCGCCTATTCACAAGAAATTGTCTAAGACATGATTTTGTTTTGATTGTAAAAAGTAATTCTATTTCAAAGATTCATTTGGCGATGTAAAAATGTTTTTGTTAAATGTTTGACATGTTTCTTATGTTCTGATGATGATGATGATGTTCCTTCAAAAATGAAGATAATCTACTTCCTAGTTCAAACTTCCCGCTGGATGACGGGAATGGCAGCGAGCAGGGTATGAACCCTGGTCCATCGAGACAACCAGTCCAGCGCTCATACATATATAATAGTGAAAATATTCTTGCAATTAAAATGAAAATGATTCTATTACTTGTGGTAGTTTTTTTTTATTAAAAATTAATATTTTTATGCAAGAATATGTAAATACATATTAACTATTTAAAGTTATAATAATTCTTACTGAAAACATTTCGGCATTTAATTTCTTTGATTCAATCTTCCTCATTAATTGGTTTAACATCTACAGTCCTATAAGCAAAATGATAATAAATTAATGACCAGTCACTACTTCACTAATTGGATTTTCTTTCTTTGATTCATTTGTTGTCATCGACAACTGATAATTGTTCGATATTTCATATTGATTTAGTCAGTTTTCATGCGAGATAATTGGGTTAAAATATATTCATCTTTTATGCTGACGGAATATCCCTAACAAAGAAACAAAATGTGAAATACTGCACTGCTTCTTAATCTACAGAGTCAAGACAAGCCTGACTACTATGACTTTTAATAAAAATATTCTTTTCGCTATTTCTTCCACATGTTTTTTTTTTATTTTATGGATACAACATCAAGCGTCTCGCTTCATCTTTGTTTTCCACAAGTAGGCCAACCTCTGTACACTTGCCTAATACCAAATAGCGTTCAGCTCTACTTACTGAACAGTCTACATCGTTGAATGATCCTTTTTTTTTTGAAACAACATAGTCGATTTTTTAAAAATCTGGCCAAACTTGTGTTCACATCTCAACTAATTACTTAGCACTAATTTTCCGTATGGTTGCCAATTTAGCTTATCCTCAGGCGTTTAGAAAAAAAAAAATCATTGGATTTGGTATGTTTTAGGCTAAGCGAGTGAAGAGAGGTATTTTCTCAAAGTAACGTGGGGTAACATCGTCCACGAGACCGGCTAAATTTCTTGGTATGCCCACCCCCCCCCCCTTTTTATCCAGAACCTAGTATTTCAAAAGGTAAACCACTTTCGCTCTCACCTCCACCGCCAAACCATTAAACTTTCTGGATCTATAGATCTAGATCTAGCTCACGTCGCACACACGCACCCTCGCCGTTCGATGGAGAGCTTCCATTAACGTGGGGGTAAGGAAATAATTAGTGTTAATTAAAAAACTCTGAGCGTGTTGGTCGAGGAACGTTTCCCCCCCCTTTTTTTTTTAGCGCGAGAGACCAAAAATAAAACAAAAACACACTTTCCCTAATTTTGAACTGGTTTCTCGTTCCTTTCGCAGGGACACACACACGAAGACATGCGCACTTGTTGACACACTTTCTCAGATGTAACCTTTCCTGCACCGTAATGACGTCATAAGTAAATAATCTCCAAACCGCGAGAAATATATTTTTTGTTGGTGTTTATGTACACTTGTATCTAGGTCAATCAATTCGGTCAGTGCTATTTACCTATGTTCAATACGTTGGTGCCGTCATTTCCATGTCAGAGTCTACAAGGAGGCTTTTAAATAGATGCAAAAGCATCTGCGGGTCAAGGTCAAAACATGCGGAAATTTCCATTGCACTCTGACCGGTGTTGGGAAGTTACTGATTGTTGCGTTGTTTGTTTGTTTTGTTGTCTATGGGTAGCATCGTCTTAAGTAGCATGTATGTTCATTTCCAAAGCGACCAATGAGCTTTTAAGAGTTGAGAACCGCTGATATGCGTGGTTGCTTACCTTTGAACCAGCAGGGAGTCAGGTGTGCCGAGGGTAGTGTAAAGGGTAGAGACTGCATTGGCAATAGACTGATCTAGTTCTATGCAGAGTTATCGCTCGTCTAGCTCATTTTTCTTTTCTTTTTTTGAATGAATTCTTCTTTTTGTTTCACTACTTTCCTTTTTTTTTTCTGTCGCTTCTTTTTTTTTTCTTTTTCTTTGCTTTGTGTTTGCTTTCTCTATTTCTCTCTCTCTTCTTGTATAATTCACTTTGTTATCATTTTGTCTCTTTTTTTTCATCACGATTTTTTTTTCTTTTCTTTCGCTTCTCTTTCTTCACTTTCTCTTCTCATTTCTCTTCTCTTAACTTCTCTTTATATTCATTTCATCTTTCCATAATCTTCTTTATTTACTCTTTTTTTTCTTTCCTCGTCTTTTCTTCCCCAATTCTTCTCTCCTCTCTTTCACTTTCTTTCTTTCTACCTCTTTTTTTCTTCTCTTCCGTTTTCTCTCTTTTCCTTTCTCTCTCTCTTTCTCTCTTTCAGTCTATCATTCTCTTTCTTTTATTCTCTCTATCTTTCTCTTTCCCCCTTTTTTGTTTCTCTCTCTCTCTTCTCTTTTCTTGTCTCCTTTTGTCTTTCTCCTTTTTTCTTCTTTAATTTTTGTTTTTTCTCTTTCTTACCTTTTTTTTATTTCTTTCTCATTCAGAACTGATTTGTATTAGATTACAATAAGAAATACAACAACCAAAAAAAAAACAACTAAATAAACTCTATAAAACAATTGTGTAGTGTGTGTCTAGTCAGGGGCGTAGCTAGAAATTTTCCATCGTTTGGGGGGGGGGGGGACTGACCTCTTTGAGGGCCCCTACATTTTGCGTAATACTTAATTTTTTTATGTAAAAAACACCCATTTGGGGAACACCCTCAAGTAAGGGCCCGGGGTTTTTTTTTAATTCTCCCCCCTTCATCCCCCCACTCTAGCTACGCGATTGTGTTCCATACTACCCAGTATCCATACACTTCTATTTCTTTATTTATTTTATTACTCTTGTAAGCTTCTGATCAGTTTGCATGTTTTTTTGTTTTTTGTTTTACAACTGTAATAGTTCCTTCGTTTGAAAGCGTCGTTTCCTCGCATCCTTATTCCAGTGCAGTTTCACGCACCGAGATACCAAACAAAGAGATCTACCACATATTGGACACGCAAAGAAGGTGACTGCTCTGTACCAGTGGGTCTAGGTTCAATCTAATCGCCAAGTTCAACTACTACCTGCAATTCTTTATACCTAGTGTCACCTAGTGAAAGATTTTTGTTTTTGGCAGGCTTACAGTTGGCGCTACTTAAATCCAAATTCTCGTCTGCAACAGCTGCCGCTTTAAACGGGGGGGGGGGGGGGCTTAAAGAAAACAAGATAGTTTTTGGAGACTCTGGGGAAATGTTGGTTTCACTTTTGTTTAATCATTAAGCGAACAATATTTATGTTAATAACTCACGGACAAAATCTCAGAAAAACACACAGATAAAGGCTCAGTTTCTTTTTCCATATACTAGAACACATTCTTACAAGTGCCTCTCCTTCTCTATTCGTTTTAGTGCGTGGAACGCTTTGACGGAATCATTCAGAAAAAAAAAACAATGACTTATCAGGTTTAAAGTTCCTAATTAACATTTACGACTGGATTAGCATATGAATATCGCCCGCAGGATGACGGGGGATGGGAGCGGGCTGGGTTTGAACCAGGGACCATCGAGACGGCCTGAAGACAGTCCAGTGCGAATACAGCACGACCAGGCTGCCATCCTTTATAATTGTGTTACCTTGCTCTTTCATGTTCGCTACTGATATGAATATATAAATGAAGCTATTCAAATAAATCGAGTAATTCAATCCATCCATCCCAGTGGCGCTACAGCCCATGAAGGGCTCTGACCTGCTCGCACACATCTTTCCATTCAGATCTCTCCTGGGCCTTTCGTCTCCACGCCCTAACCCCAAGCTGTTTGCAGATCTGCTTCCACATCATCAATCCAGCGCATTCGGGGTCTGCCTTTGGGTCGCCTGCCTTTTGGTTTTTGTCGGTATACGATTTTCGCACCTCTGTTATCTGACGTTCTTTCAAGGTGACCTGCCCAACGTAGTCTGTTCTATTTATTTCGGTCACTATTGGTGGGTCCTCATACAGTTGATTAATCACATGGTTAGTGCGTGTCCTCCACCCTGTTTCATCCTGTATGGTACTATAGATTTTTAAAGAATTTTCCGTTCCCAAGTACTGAGTAAATTTTCAGATGATTTTCAAGTAATAAAAGACAAAATTACTCGCGACACACAAACTTGTGAGTCGTCAAACTTAATGAAACTGTTAGCGAGGGTATGTGACTCTGGATCATTATTGTGATACTTTTTTTAACGTATTTATGAAAGATGTAAAGTGTCATTATTTTGTTGTACCTAAAGAAATATACATCTGCCCCATAGATCTTAATGTCTGATGGGGACACTTTACTTTTTTTAAAAAGAAAATTGTTCAAGTTGTTTCTACAATTAAAAATATACACCTGCATCGGGTTAGTTGTACTGGCAATTTAATGATGCAATCCATTGACCGATTATCAACTTATGGTGTCAGAAGTGTGAACTATCAACAAGTCTTGTCAAAAAGTGAACAAATCTGTCACTACTCTTGTCAATTTCTCCAGGACACAGCTCAGCTACAGTTAATTGTGTGTCGCCAAAGGAATTTGAACTCCTCGATTATGTAGATTGTATAATTTTGTGGTTTAAGCCATCCAATGGCTCGCACCTTACAAACACAAAGTTTGTAACATTATCACTGGAGACAGTGGAGTTACACACTTAAGGAACTCTTCTGGTGAAGTTGTAGCCTGGCTCCTCTTCCAATCACAACTACGTGACAACTTCACCTAAATTATGACAATAATCTCCTGGCTTCATCGTTACACACAACCGAAAACAATCCCTATTGTTTCCTAGGAAACACACACACACATACACCATTATAACCAAAGGGCATGCCAATGAGCAAAGAAACACCTACATAGAAATAAATAATTAAACAAAATACAAAATGGAGCGACGCATGTAAGGTTATTGATGAGTCCTTGACAGGCTTTGAAAACCGAAATTACGACTATATAGATCTCAGGTTTGATTTTTTTTTAAACAAGTGCTGAACATTATGTTATGTAATGTTATAGTCAATGAATTTTTTTATTATTATGGTCTGACTACCACTTACAGTTTAAAAAAACAAGGTGTCTAGACATTTTGAATTTTCGAGTGACGTTTTACCGGAAGAACTTTCAGGGCATCATGAATAAATTTGTCACATTGACGTCATGATGCGATACTCTCGCTTGCATTGTAATCTTGTAGTCTGTGCCTTTTTAAAAAAAAATCTGAATTGTACTTTGGTGACGTCAGATTGTATGGCTGTTTTTAAGTTTGACCTACTTACTATTTCTGTCCTTAAAACCAACTAAGGGACATCATCTGAACTTTAAAATAAAAAAAAAAAAAGAAAAAGAGCAATGAATGAAATGGTGTTTAAACGTCTATTTGTATTGGGCACATCTAAAAGACTAAATTATAAGGCCTCAACAGCAGAAGGCAAAGAGAGAACAGCACATTTTAAGGAGCCATTTACATGTTTATTTTTCTGTGTTACACCACTACAATGAAAGGAAAGAAAGTGTATAATTGGATAGCGTTATAAAGTACTTTTATTGTATTGAAATGCACTTTTGAATAGATTAATTCCCTTGCAAACAAAGGGAAACTTTTTTGTTTTTATTGTTCCTATCGTTATAGTAGGCTTGAATACTAGACAGCAACCAGTGGGCAGTGAGGACCAATGGCCCGTTTCCATGCCGCTGGTCGGTGCGACTTGGCAACAAGCTATTGATCTCCACTGCCCATGTGTTGTGACGTCGCAGGTTAGTGTCGAGGGCTGCTATAACGATTGGCTTCGTTCAAAGATGACGCATGCATGATCTAGCCTCTTCTCAGTGACGAGTTCAAGAATATCAATGGTGGGCCTTCCGGCTGGAGGTTGATGTGTCAACATTTGAAAGGAAATCGAAGAGAGAACTATGGGAAGCAGCTTGACAGGGGGGGCCTGCATGCTCTCTCTCTGGTAGTCTCATTGACGACACATTTCTATCAGCTTTGTAGACAAAACAACGATTACAGAGATTGACGCAGTGTCTCAAGTTGAAATACAGTCTAATCATGCTAATTGTAACAATGGTTAATCGGACTAGTCGCTTATTAGGACCGTTCATAACGTATCGAAACAAATCCTATTATACAGTCGAATCCGGATAACCGGACCAAGCGATTATTAGGACCAAAACAGCCTTGTCCCAATTAACAGGATAAATACATCTCCCTTTGTTTAACGTTGTAAACAACACATCTCTGTCACGCAGGGTCGGATCTAAACAGGTGGAGGCCGTGGTAGCATTTGTATCTTACCATTTTCTTCGAAGATTTTAATGAAAATGCAATAATTCATTAATGCTAGAAAAAATGGAAGTCGTACATTAAATCAAATTTCCCTCCATTGTAAATATTTTTTTTAAGATTTGAGTTTTTGTTTGTTTGGATTGCTCCTTTGAAGTTGAGGCCCTAGGGGGGGGGGGGGGCTGCACTGTTTGCACTGCCGTAGATGCGTTCTTGGCCCTGGTCGTGTAGGGTTTCAAAACTATGTTTCTAGCAGAAGTATCCAGCATTGCTCTTGCTGATTCCAAAAGATGAAATTCAGTCAATACAATATACGTAACAAGAAAAGAAAAAAAAACAACATCAAAAATAATTCAGAAGAAAAACCCACAAAAACTCACAGCTAATATTGATTCATTAGTTTCGATCAGTCATGTCATTAAATTTGTAATCGATCGATAGAGTCTAGACAGTCTAGACCAACAACAATGAATCTGTGCGATTAATATTTTACCAATATCTTTATTAAGCTCTATTTCATGCTTAATGCTCTCTCAATACGCTGTGATCACTTACCTGGACCAATTAGGAAAATGGGGGGGGGGGGAGGGGAGATTTGACCGTTATTGGTTTTTAAAAGTAGTCACTGACAAAAAAAAGGGAAGGGGTTAACGACCTGTATTCGAACTCGTAGCTAACGACTCCTTTGGCAAACGTGCTAACAACTCAGCTAGTGAGGTACTTACGACTTTTGAAGATTGATACATTGTTGTTTTTATTTAGAGCGACGACTTATAAAGGGGACTAATTCATCTTATACCACCACTTCAGTCAAGTACTAATATTTCCCTTGTTCGAGATTCCAAATAAAATAATTAGTGACCATAAGTTTAATTAGCTAATCGGTTTTTTTTTAAAACTGATTCTTGTGTTGTCAGGTAAAAGAAATAGTAATTCGAAATTTCAGTTTCATCCGAGATTTGGTGTCGGAGAAATAACGTGTACAAACTTTTTACCAGACAGACAGAGTGTGTTGATATAATCTTTGTAAAAACATTTTTTTATAGGTTAGTGGCTTGGAGAGGAAGACGAATGATCTGATGGTCAAATACAGGCTAGCGACTATTGCCATCTGTCCCCTATAAATGTCTTCTCAAGAGTGGTACATGAAGCCGGAGAGGTTCAGTTCCAGTGGACTCTAGAGGATGTGAGGGTGGTGATGAGGCTTGAGTCACGCTTTTCAGAAATGCATACGCCCCCCCCCCAAACAACATGTCCAAAACAAAAAGGTGGCTCCCCGCTGGTAAATCATTTCTAGATACAGTGATTCTGTCACGTTCCTCATTTTTCAGAACCTAGTGACAATCCTTTGTTATGGTTTTTTGAGTAGTATTTTGGTCGTATCTACTGTGAGTCATGAAGTCGGTAGAAGATTTTGAAAGCCGAAGTCTTTTCCAGTAAAAACATGGAATCGTTGAAAATCTATTTATATTAGGAATAGTCTTTGAATGCAGTATTTACTTAATCCTTTACTTAAATAAAGCAACATTATTTATTGCTAGTATACTTAAGATCCCCCCCTCTAACACCCCCCCACACACACTCACACACATCATATGCTTTTAAGACCAACACTTGATTCACGTTTAGTCCCCCCCCCCACCGCTTTTTCCACGGTCCATTTTTTATTGTTAGTAGAGAACCCCCCAACACACACACACAATCAACATATGCTTTAAGACCATTGCTTAATTTTCGCTGAGGCCCCACTTCCACTCTTTTGAGGAGATCTCGGATAAGTGTCGGGATAAGTTTGTTATGAATAAATATTTGTAGTTTAAATTGTTCTATTACTCTATATATTTACTTGTAAATTAGGTTTCTGAAAATTGTATTTAGCCCTGACAAATAAAAACTAGTCGAGTAAAGGGCTCCACTTCTCAGATAGCTTAGACTCCCTTAAAACCTTTTTTAAGCTCTTGTGTTTGTTGTTTTTCCTTCCACAATGTTAGAACCACTGGCCCAGTTCGCACGCGGATACAAAACAAAATGAAGGGAGCTCAATGGTTGAAAGCTCTCTATTGTTGATCAAGTTAATGGATTGGTGTGAATGGCATATCAGCTGGGGGAGGGGTTCTATGAGTGCCGGAAACAAGTTGAATGAAAAATGTTAATGCGAAGTTTATAATCCACCAGGTGGCGCCATTTTATTTCCTTTGCACGACAATACCAATCTCTAGTTTAATCGATGTTTACACTGTACAGTAACTAATAGATATATTTACCGAAGCCATTATAACTTTATAGTGTGTTTCTAGTCAGTGATATTGATCAATATATTATACTGCAGTTTAGTTAGCTATTAGGTGTTTTTAGTGGCACATTCTTGGTTCCATATGCTAGGACTAATTTGTACAAATACTCCTTCTTGCCTAGTGCCATTAGAGCATGGAATGGGTTGCCTGAATGTTTGTAACAATGGTTTACGTGTTTCGGACGTTCCTTCAGATTTGAATATAATTCACTTCCTAGTCCTACGGGAGGGGAGGAGGACAGGGGGTGGCACCGAGCAGGGTATGAACCCAGGACTATCAACAAGCCCGAACGACTGTCCAGCGCTTACCGCACGAACAGGCAGCCAGGAAAACCAACATGTAGGCAAAGTTTTAAGTTATATGGGATGTCATGTCACAACGAACAATCGCATTTACATTCCCTAACCAGTAATTATCTGTTACCTGTTACCTATCCCTTAGTCTGTGGACCGTTGGGGCACCAAGCATTCCTCTCTATCCTTTGCCATGTTTAGAATCTCTTGAAATCAATGACAGACGAACACTCTGCTGATACATTTACCTAAAACTTTATCTTGATGTGAGCTGTAAGCTAGATCGTTACCTTTTCGTGCATGAAAAGTCAGGAGTTCTAGATAAACACGCCGAAGCCGTGGCAGAGAGTCGCAGTACCCACAAGCCAGCTCTTTGTTTTACTTCCCAAAGACGCAATAGGTCCGGTCATGTATTCACAAAAATCACCCTTCCTTTCTTCTTTATTGTGTTGGCGGTTGGTGGGACTGGTAATCCCACTTGTATTTATGGTTAGCCATTGATGAGGGTGTTGTGTAGCCACACCTAACTCACCCAGTGGCGTAGCTAGGAATTCGCCATCATTTGGGGGCCTGGGACTTGATATCTTTAAGGGCCCTTGTATTTTGCGAATCGCTTAATATTTAATGTATAAAACACTCTTTTGGGGCCCTCTCATGATCTCAAGTTATGGCCCGGTAGAATTTTCAAATTCTCCCCCCCCCCCCCAAGCTACGCCTCTGAAATCACCCAAAACGCACATAGAAGAGCTGAGAGGACTTGAGTGCAGTGCTGGAGTTATCTAAATGCAACATAAGCTATAGCCTTGGACCCCTCCCCCCCCACCCGCTTGCTTCGGGGGTCCCCACAAAAATGCGTACAGTATTTTCAATCATTTAGGAGAAAAACAAAACAAAAAAAATGCCTTCCAGGAGGAACCCATACCTTTAATATGTTAGGGCCTTATCATTCTAGGGAGGTGCGGCAGCTGAGCTGGAGTCCCGGGTTCGAATCCTGATGAAGACTGAGATTTTTAGGTACGGGATCGACGACCAACCGCCTTTA
>JADKLZ010005465.1:4734349-4749827 GCA_021533235.1 Biomphalaria straminea | reverse complement strand
CAGTCTTCACCGAGATTGGAACCCAGAATCTTAGGTTCGGAAGCCGAGTGCTTAACCACTCAGCCACCGCGCCCCTCCTTACAGAACAATACAAAGCCTCTATTATATTTCCTTGTTGTCTTGTTATTTTTCCCCTAGCTTGTCTTACCATTTAACCTTCTTGTTTTAGCTCTTCACTTTGTATAATCACACCTTTTCCTTTTTGATGTTTGTACCCTCCTCACTATAAACCCCAACCCCCTCACCTTTCTTGTTTGTTCCCTCGTTTTGTTTCTGCCCTTCATTTGACCCCCAAGTCGGCGATTAACGCTCGTCCTAAATATAGGATTCATATATACAAATCTTTTGGGGGGACAAATGGGAATAAACCGGAAGTTGTGTTACACTGTCTGACCTTAGGGGCTAAGGTAGAGGTGACAGGAGGCAGTCTGGGGGAGGGGCTGTCGAGGTATGAGGAAAGGTGGGATTACACACAGCGAGTCCAGGCTTTAATACACTGAGGGGATAATCTGCTGATTTATCTGGTCACTACTATGTCTGAGGGGGGGGGAGAAGAAGGGGAAGCAACTAGCTTTTTATCTCTGGCTTTCTTTGTCATTACCATTATTACTTTTTATCCATTCTCTCAGTGGCGTTGCTAGGGTGGGGAAGAGGGTGGGTAGAATGTGAGGATCCCCAGGGCTCACTTGAGGGGGGGGGGGCACAAATTAGTTTTTTTTTAAATTAAATATTAAATAATTACGCAAAATGCAGGGGACCCAATGAGGTCAAGCCCCCAGGGCCCCCAAATATTGGGAAATTTCTAGCTACGCCCCTGCATTGTCTCATCCCCTCTCTCTATCGATTAACTCACTATATCTAATGTTATTGTAGCTATTAAAACTAGGAGTTATACACATTTGCCATGTCATTTGCGAAGAATGTAACAAATAATAAGTTTTGTAAAAAAGAAAACATTTATAATTATGATTTATTTATTTTTTTTTTACATATAAGACAATGGAAAGTAAATAAAACACATTATAAATGCATGTACCCTGGTAAATGTAACGCTATAGTTGATAATAGAGTACATGAAAATTACTCCATAAAATATGACGGACCTCTGTCACACATCAGTGTCAAAATGTCATTTCCGTACAATGGGTAATAACTCTAAACAATAACTTCAGTAGATATGAACAGTCTGGAGCACGTTATCCTGCCTCAACGTGGCGCTCCCGTGGAAACGGCTCACTAGAGGAAGTGGCTAGGCGAAAGGGTAACAAATATGACTCCCGTGGGGGTGCCCATGGGTGGACGAGAGTCTGCCCCTTCACGGTGCGGAGTTGTAAGAAAGCTCCCACAAACTGTCACAAATCCATGCGCTGTTCCTCAAGGGACCGTCTCATCAATGGCGAATCCTGCACAACTAGCTTGGTACATTGAAGGTATATGGTGGAGGCCCCCGGTACCACCCAGTGGTATAGGAAACAGCAATGCCCTATAGACATTGACTCGGGTCGCTCCCAGACAGGCCTGTGGTCCACAGGTTTGTTTTTTTTTTTTACTGTTTGGTCTTTTGTTCTCGGACGGAAGTCAGACATTTTTTTTCAAACTTAGTGCTCGAAGAGCCTCGGCTCAGCACTTAAGACTATCCAGCGATATGAACAGTTATTAACGTACCTATAACTAGAATCTCACTTCCACCGAATATGTCGTCTTCAATCTGCGCATTCTAAATGTGTCAGCAGGTTAATATTTAATTTAATGAATGTTTTTCTCGTGAGACAAACTGAATGGCTTAGGTTCGAATCTCAGTGGAAACAAAATTGCACATTAATCTCAATCTGGACTGAGTTTGCTTGGCACCATTGGGGCTGCAGCTCCTGGGCGTGCCAAAGTAACCCAAGCAGAATAAAGTGGTATAAATAGAATAAGGTGGTATAAATAGAATAAAGAGACTATGGGCGGAGATAAAGGGAGAGAAAAAAACTTTATTACTTTACGTGTAATTAGCACATCATTGGCGGTGCTGATGCTGATTGATATGCCGGGATCATTATTCTTACCTGTCAGTGGTCTGGATATGTGATAATGAGCTTCATTCAACACAAGTCATTACTATTCCATGACCTCTTTTATCCCTTCCCATCTCTCCTTAGACGACCGCCCCCCCCCCAAGCTTAAGCTGCTCCAACATCCAAGCTGGATAAAGTTATTGCGTTTTCTTATGAAGACCACATGCCAATGTAATGGTCCTAAGAGTTGAGTCGAAGACTCTTGGAACTCTAGTCCTATGCCTCCATCTGCCTGTCTGAACAAACCTCTGTCTGGGAAAGATCCAAACAGATATTCATTTTTACATCCCTATTACGGATGGCTCGTATCCCAGGACCGCTTGGGTTAGGAGCGAGGCAGAATGCTAAGCACACCCGGGAAAACACCGCGATTTATGTTGAGGGTCGCTGTAGCACCAAACTACTGGTGGACAACTAAATCACTGTAGGCTTAGTAAGTTTTAACTTGTAAAACTTGATCTGACTTGAATAACGTTTCGTGAACAAAACAAAATATAACTTTTGTTATGGTGTTAACAAATTCAACTTAAAATAAACTGAAATCAATGTAGTAGACTTAAGTAATACTATAAAATGGTATTCTTGACAAAATCGAACTCACTACAGTAACACTTCTTTTCCGTCTCACGTCTGGAATCGTCTGCTTTAAACCGCTGACGACAATGCCACCTCTTTCTTGCATCATCCAGAAGAAATCCCAAACTTCTTCCCAGCGTCACCATAGAAACACACACACACTCCATAACACATATGTTCCTTCTGTGTATCAAGTCCGCCATGCAGGTGTCCGCATTAAAAAAAAAAGGGCGTGTGGATAGTGTCACAGTGACATGCTTTTTGGAGTTTTCTCTCATCCCCACCAGTGCAATGGACTCGGTCCTTAGGCATCCCAACGGGGGGGGGGGGGGTCTAATTTATCTTATTGGCTTAATCGTCTTCTATAACGACGTTACTTAAGGAGCACCGCGGTGAGGCTTAGGAGCATTGCCAGGGAGGCTACATTCCCGATACGTCAGAAGGCAGTTAATAGTCTAATTACAATCTTAACATTGTTATGCAGTGTCAAAATAGTTTTTAGTGTAGTTAGAACACTTGAAACTAGAACCGTAGCTGTAGATCAATCTGTTGCGAAAATAAATATATATGTTTCCAAGTAACTAACGTATCCCAGAATACCTCGTGTTTAGCCAATGTTTTGTACGGGTGTTTGAAAGAGGGTAAATCTTCAGAAATCTCGCGTTGGGCAACGTAATGTATCTGACGCTATCATTCTTAAGTAAACATATTAAAAAGAGTTTAAAGACAACGCAACAGAAAGATCTAGAACTAAGTGAACGAACAAAAAATCGTATGAAGTGGCCACTGGTGCGGAGAGAAGGGAGATTGATATCAATGACCTAAAATAATGCAGGGAAGTGCGCGATTTACGCTTTGCGAACAGTCTGAAAGTTCTAAACAAAGTTAAGTTTACAAGGTTTTCTATTTACGATGCTTCTAGCCATCTTTTTGCTGCTGAGCTGTAAGCTCTTTTGCAGACTGTGCCAAGGAAAAATAGTGCGTTGTACTCTTCAGTTTTTTAGCATTGCCGAACAGGGGGTTGATTATGTTGGGCTGTAGTGGTGGTGAGGTCTGCCTAATGTGGATAAAAAGGGGGGAATTCAAAGAGGATATGGTTAACGGTTTAGAGAAGGGTGGGCGCAGTGTCTACAAAGGGGGAGGTAGATTCATTCACGATGCTGCTTTTGCAAAGAGAGACGATAAAATTTTATTTCTAAAATGTATTTCCCTTTTTTTTACTTTTAAACCACGGATAGGTACCAAATTACACAATATCAGAATTTAGGTCATTGGTTAATATGCATGGCTAAATGCGTGACTCGTAGGACGTAATCATCTTCTTTTCTGAAGTAGCGTCTGTATCATATAAGATAAGAAGTAGTTTGTCAAACATAGAAGAAATTATAATGAGTTGGTCTGTGAAACACAGATATATCCAATAGCTGAATATACAATCGCCGAAATCATATATTTTTTTCAATAACCACTAATGTGGCGTTAGGCAATATTATTATTTACTTTAGGGACACTTAGTGTAAATATAAGCGATGCAAAATTAACTTTGGAACCACTGATTTAGAGAACAACAATACCCTCGAAAGACATGCTCCAAACTGTGCCAGCCGATTGGAGAGAATGAGATATGGTGGTCCCCCAAAGGAACATTTACTTTCGTACAAACTGGTAAGGTCATGTCACGGGGTTATCTGTTCTTGAAGTCAGCTGCCCCGGACAGTGTGACCTAACCTTTGCTAGCCTCGTCCGCTTCAACAGTCAATGTTTTATCGTTGTTAGCCTTGAACTTCCTCAACCAGGTGAAATGTCGGCTATTTCTCTCTCTCTCTCTCTCTCTCTCTCTCTCTCTCTCTCTCTCTCTCTCATCTGTCTTCTTTCTTTTTTTCTCTAGCTTCTCATTATTATTTCACTGCTTCGCTCTGTCTTTTCTTTTCTTTATCTCTCTTCTCTCATTCATCAATATTTAAAAGAAAAGTTCCCTTTTCAGACTTTGTGGTCTATAGGGCAGATGATATAATGGTCATCTGATTCTGTGGCCTACGGTTAACGAGGGTGTCATGAGGCCAGTACAACGACCAATCAATCGCCTTTACTTTTCCCCAACAGATGCCATGTATCCGCTGCAGCTGGCTGGACTCAGAGGCGCACAAGAATCCCGAAATAAAAATCCCAGTCTTCACAGGGACTCGAACCCGGGACCCCCGGTTCAGAAGCCAAGCGCTTTACTGCTCAGCCATCCATATTTTGTTTTCTATTATCTCTATCTTTCCCTCTCTTTTCTCTTCAATTTCTCTTTGACTCTTTCATTTCTCTTTTTTTTCGTCTCTCAGTCTCCTCTTTCTCTTGGTATCTGTATCTCTTTTTGTCTCTGTCTCTATCTCTCTCTCTCTCTCTCTCTCTCTCTGTTTCTCTCTCTCTTTGAATCTTCTCTATTTTTTTGTCCTGGTCATTTCGTTTTTTCTGTCTCTTTGGTCTCTCTCCCGCTCATCTTTCTCTTGCTGACTATTTTCTCTCCATTTCTTGTCAATCTGTCTCGTCTTTCTCTTGACTGTCTCTCTCTTTCTCTTGAATGTCTCTCTTTCTCTTGACTGTCTCTCTCTTTCTCTTGACTGTCTCTCTCTTTCTCTTGACTGTCTCTCTCTTTCTCCCTGTATCTTCCTCTCTCGTCTCTCGTTGTCTCTCGTTGTCTCTTTGTCTTTTGTATCGTGCTTTACATCATTTGTATCATCTATCTCTATTTTCAATTTGTCCAAATCATTTCCTTTGTTTACATATCTACATACAAACATAGTAGCATAGTAAAGTAAAAAGTTCCCCTTTCAGACCTTGTGATGTGAAGGTCATCTGATTCTGTGGCCTACGGTTAACGAGGGATTCACGTGGCCAGCACAACGATTAACCGCCTTTACTTTTCCCCGACTAATGTCAGATATCCATTAGAGCTGGGTGGACTCAGGGGCGCCCGAAGATCCCGAAATTTAAAATCCAAGTCTACACCAGGATTCGTTCTTGATTCACACGCTTTACTGCTCAGCCTTCGCGCCTCTATAGTAGCAACTTAAAATCTAACTCACTAATCGGGCTTTTTTTTATCGACCAAACCACCAAACCTGTTTTGCTGCTTGCCTACCTTCCTATTCGCATACTGTAGTAGCAGCCTGACTTTATACATAGCAACTTACCTAGATCAATGTGCCTGTCTTGATATTGAAACAGCAACATTTTCCACGAGGGATTGTACAGTGAACATTCGATTTATCCGACCAGCTTAATTCTAAAGCACCGAAATAAATCCTATTATTCGGCTAATCGGACCAGCCGGTTATTTGCAACAAAAGAATCTAGTCCCGATATGGTCCAGTTAACCTCATTCGATTATATTTACTATGATCTTAAGTATGATTTAGGGTGCAAGGTGTCCTCAGAGATGTAGTCATATAGTTTTTTCCTCAGGGGCCCTATACATCTCCAACACTTCGGTTTTGCCGAATCCCCTCAAAACCTCTGCATCTCCATTATGCACTGTCATCTAAGTTTCTAGAATCTTGATAGTACCGCAAAAAAAATGGGCCGGATAGGATCCGAGTTCCGTAGTACGTGCATCAGTCGTCTAGACTAATTCCATCGCAGCTGAAAACGTCAACAGAGTTCAATCTCTTTCGGGCTCATGCACTGAAGATAAAAAGTGTTACTAGTAGTTCTGTATGTGCAAGAATGTAAATTGAGATTAGCAACAGAGAAATTTGTACTGAATGACTTCTTGTGCGATACTCAGGATCAGGGGCGTACTGGTTGTCAAAATCGGCCCAGGCATTTCTATAACACTCCGGCCCATAAATTGTATATTATACGATGGACCTCCAATTATAGGCCTACCTGTCCAGAAAATATTTATGTTAAGTTTATTCATGTATCCATAACTGTAAGCATGCTCTATATTTTTTAATAAGAAATCTAACCCTTATGTTGCTTTTTATCGCTAAGTGTGTAGGCCCGAAAAAGATGAAGCCTACACTAGCACTGTCTAGGGATGTATAAAGAAATTAGTAATAGGACCTACAATGTTGAGTCTGTAAAAGACTCTTTTTAAACACGACGCTCAAAGGGCCACTTTGTTAAGGGAATATTATAAAACCTTTAACAATTCAATGTGTGACCAAATGGAATTCATGAGACCCTTTAGGTAACCCTACCGGCCCATTAGGGTACCGGCCCACCGGGCGTTTGCCCGAATGCCCACATAGCCAGTCCGCACCTGCTCAGGATACATAACTATGTTTATATAAAAAAAAGGTAAAAACTAGCAGTTATCTTTTCTTAGTTTTTTTTCTTTCTTTTACTTACATACATCCCAGTGGCGCTACAGCCCATGGAGGGGCTCTGGCCTG
This sequence comes from Biomphalaria straminea, assembly GCA_021533235.1. NCBI lineage: Eukaryota > Metazoa > Mollusca > Gastropoda > Planorbidae > Biomphalaria > Biomphalaria straminea. Next base: position 4,742,806 of record JADKLZ010005465.1, on the reverse strand, counting down.
CTTCAACACATTTCTTCTACTTGATCACCCAAATATCATAGTCTGTTTGAGAGTTTTTACACTTTTCTCTAAAGAGCTCAATTTGTAATAACAAAGGCTTATTCTTAAAATGTAAAAAACTTTAAACGTACGCGATTCACTTAGTTAAACTTGTTCATACATATACTAGAGCAGTGTTTCTGAAAGTGGGATAGACGTATCCCAAGGGATACGGCAAGAGTTTGACGAGGGCACGCATTAATTACGCTTCTCTTTCTCATTGATGCAAATTTATGTTATTTATAATAGAAAATTTATTTATAATTTGTTGAACTATTTCAGTTTTCGGTTATTATTATAGATTGTATTTTTTTGGGGGGGAGGGGGGGGAGGATGCGAGGGGTACCTAGAGTTCGAAAAATTATTGAAAGGGTACGCATATGTTGAAAGTTTTTGAAACACTGTACTAGAGAGACCCTAACTTGGCCCTAGAGATACCCTTACTCTAAGAATGTGTCTGATTTCAAACACAAAAACACCATTAGTAACACCATTAGTAACACCATTAGTAACACCATTAGTAACACCATTAGTAACACCATTAGTAACACCATTCAAATTAAAGAATATTTTTCACAACGGACACGTATAAAAGAAGTCGCTGGCATGTAGAAATAAATCACTCTATCACTGATGTATATAAATGCAGTATTTATAAAACATTCAGAGAGACGCAGAGATAAAAACACATTTTTGTTTCATTTGTTTATCTTTGCAAAACATACAAGAGCTCATTCTTTTCATACCACCATTGAAAAAAACCTGGCCAACAGGAAAAAAGAAAGAGAAAAAAAGTAAACTTTGCGCATTGAAAATTTGCATCTCACAAGAACGACTTGACATGGATCTGTCGCTATAAGAACGCTTTAAATTGTACATAGTATGGAGATTTTTATATCTGAGGGATATCTATAAATAGCTAGAATTTGGTGTACCCAGATTAAAGTAATAAAAAAGGTTTAATGAGCTAGATTAATTTTAAAAAATGTGTGAATACGTTCGTCCTTTTTTTACAAAGCTTATATCAAGTCACTCTGTCTGTCTGTCAGTCTGGTAAAAAGTTTGTACGTGTTTTTTTTTTTCTACCGTTTCCCCAATCTTTGATCAAGTCAAAACTTTGTACAATTATTCGTTGATCCTGACAAGACATGAATCAATTAAAAAAAAACAATTAGTTAATTAATTGTTGTTGATTAATTATTTTGTTTGATATCGAAATAAGGGAAATAAATGCTACTTGATGAGAGTTGTGGATGGATTTAATCCCCCTTATTACTTTTTCACATGCTTTTTTCTTCCACTTCCAATTCTCAGATCAAGTTGAAATTTTGCATCATTATTCATAAACGATAACAATACACGAACCAATCCAAATATTATCCAATTAGTTAACCATTTAGTACTAATAAACTAATTTTGTTGTATATAGCGGAAAGGGAGCTAAACCCTGTAATTTTCAGATCAATGGCAGTGATTCGTGGTTATTTCCCTTAGATAAGCTTTGTTTTTTAAAAGTATTCTTTTTCTATTGCTTATTCTTCCAGCTTTCACTGAACGATGGCAAATTTCTTTATGCTATATAGAATGCACTTGCCATTGGTAAGGAATGTCAGAAAGGCTTGCTCCCTTAACAGTCTGTCTCCACTGTTTATCATAGGGCGGTCATGATTACTTCGATAAACACTACCAAACAATATAGGAATATGGAGTTTGTCCCATCCTAGGCTCGAAGCCCTCGGTCGCATAGGATATGGGAACCCATTCCATTGGCTCAAGGGACCTTGACCCATAAACAAATGGATGCGATTCATTCTTCTTGTTGGCATGGACGTCCAGACGAGACCAATCGTTATAGAAGGCCTGAACTGAAATGGGGCAACATGTGGGCAGCTCAGACCACTAGCTCATTGCCGCGTCACAGGGCTGTACGACAGGACGACGAGCTATTGGTCCCCCACTGCCCACAAATTGTGACGTCGCAGGTCGGAGTTCAGGCCTCCTATTACGAATGTCTCTCTCCAGACCGAAGGGTCAATGAAGAGCTAATCCTTCAGTTTTGGCCACGGGATAAAATCATTTTTTTCGGGTCAAAGGTTCATGAGATGAATTAATCTTGAAACTTTTTGGACACGTCGAAGAGGAGCTACAAACTTGTGAAAAAAAAAAAACAATGACGAACGTTTTTTTTTGTTTTGTTTTTTAGTTGTAGCTTTGAAGAGTTTAAAGTTCAAAGATGGTTGACCTCAAGTGTCCTCAACGTCAACGTGGCATTTGCTCGTGCATAAACCAGATTATAACAACTCGTTGCGGAAAAACAAAAAGAAGGGATGAGCCGATCCCGCTGTGAGGATCCCCTGTTTCAAACTTTTATCTCTCCCTAGTGGTCTCCACTACAATAGGCTTTTATCAGACCCCCCCCCACACACACACACATAGACACTTTTTTTTCTCGTTGTCGACATCAACACACACACACCCACATACGTTGACTATCTCTACTGGGGGTGGAATGTGCAAGGACCTGCTGTGATAACCAGCAGAGGTGAACTTCAAAGATGGCAAGTGTTTTCAAGCTGGTAAGAGGAACAGAGTATGGAGGAGAGGCTTTTGTTGTTGGCGGTGTTAATGACAGCGTATCAATGTATCGTCTATTTTATTTTAAAGGTGTCATTAGCACCTGAGTACATTAAGCTACAAAAGCTGAGGTATGCTAAAAAAAAAAACATTATGCGGCCGTTGCAAGCTGTAGGCTAAGACAGATAATTAATATAAGTGTTACTACATTCCCCCTCCACTTGGGGGGGGGGGGGGGGTCGGATTGGCCAGGATTTTTATTTCGATCAGAAGGGAGCGGTGTTAAATTGTTTTCCTTTTTACACAACTTCTATCATCTCAGTCGGTCTGTCTGTCTGTCTGTCTGGTGCAATTTTTGTACACGTTATTTCTCACACACCCATTCTCGGATCAAGTCAAAACTTCACACAATTATTTATTGTGCCTAACAAAACATGAATCAATAAGAATAAATAACCGATTATTTAATTAATTATTGATAATTAATTATTTTGTTTGGTATTGAAAAAGGGAAATAAATGCTACTTATTCTGAAAAAAAGGGACTGTATATGTGGATTCATTTCTGTTATGACATTCTGTACACGTTTTTTTTTTCCCCATTTGTCTATTCTCGGATCTATTCTCGGATCAAGTTGAAATGTTGCATAGTTATTCATAGTCAATGACAATGCACGATCAATAAACATACATTGGCCCATTAGTTTATCAATTAGTGGTAAATAGTTAATTGAGATAAAAGACAGTGATTTTGTGCTTCTTCTTTTGGATATTTTTTTTTAAAGTTTCCTTTTCTTTGCACATAATCAAAATTCTATGTGTTGTCAAGCATTGTACTGGTGGCGTATTTCATGTATCAGATTATGCCGACTATGTCTTTCAAAGCTGCATTCTATACCGAGAGGCCCGAACACAAAATACAGCATAGCAGAAAAACCATATAGAGAGTATTGGAGCCTTGTCTGGAAAGTACTGCCTGGTGTGGAAAGTACTTCCAAAAGTACTGCATGATCTGGAAAGTACTGTCTGATCTGGAAATTGCTTCCAAAAATACTTCCTGATCTTGAAAGTACTGCCGAAAGTATTGCATGTCTGAAAAGTACTGCCTGATCTCGGAAACGACTGCCGAAAGTACTGTCTGATGTGGAAAGTACTGCACAGTTCATCTCAGATATTCTACAAGCTATCTGCTCCCTTTAACATGATAATGTGAATGCAGAAGAAGTGGAACTACTAATTGCAGTTGATCTCAAACTAGAATTATTGTAAGTGTCTTAACGATATTTTGTTTCGTTTAATTTCTATGATTTTGTATACGAAACTACTGTGGTTAGGTAAACTCAAAAGTTGAAGCCTCGACTATGTTAATAAACAGAAAATTGATGACGGGAGATGACAGGCAATTAATAAACAATGAACCTATGACCTGAGGTGTTCTTAGCGGCAAGCGAAGCTGACAGGGGGAAGTAACTGGCGAAAAAAAAAAGTTGATGTAATAGTTGTCTTACTTTAATTTAAGTTCTATTTGTGACAGTGACATCAGAAAAAGAGAGCGATAAAGAGAATGAGAGGATGAAAGAGAAAAACAAAATAAGAGATACAGGGAAAGAGAAAGAGAAATAATTCAAGGACTTTTTTTTTTATTTTGAGAAATAGAGGGTGAAAAGAGTGAGCGACAGATGGAAAGAGAGAGAGAGGGGGGGGGAAGATAGAAAGAGAGAGAGAGAGAGAGCAATGTCTTAATATTTCATTGTTGTAAGTCTGTCAAACCCGATTGAAAAAAAAATCTCTCCAAAAGGCCAGTATGTATGACATACAGATGCTAATAAGATGTGTCATTGTTGAAAAGAAAAAAGAAAGCTTATGTCACCTAGAGATGACTACGAACCTTTTCTTTCTGCAATATACATGATTAATGTCCTCTTCCCTCAGATAAGACCAGCTGTGTGCCACACTCTCCCCCCCCCCACCAATATGTCGGTCATTTCCCCTCCTCCTTCTTGTGTCACCTTAAAAACAAGGTGAGACAACCATAAAAAAAAATCGCCAAGGGGGAGAATGTAAAAAAAAAAATCGAGATGGGGGTAAGGGGCAGACAACTCAGTTACAACTAGCAGAAGGGACAGAACTAGAAGAGGGTTAAACTTGTGTGCACTTCTGTACAGTTTGTGACCTAGTTATGGCCTGAACCTAAATTACTAGCACATATTTCCTAACACATTAAAACGGACATCTATCTGTGATTTATGTGTTTTATTGGAGCCGGTGTCACTGTAGTGTGTAGAAAAGGATATACCTTACTCATTTCGGTTGTTTAGTTGCGAGTTGATGTTTTGAGATTTGAGTCCTTTGAATTTTTTACGAGACATTGGTGATTGGCTACACTCATTTAGATCTAGACCTAAGTCTGCACAGATCTATGTCTATGATTCATTTTTATTATCTAGACATCTAATTATAGTTTTGATTCGGTCATTCGGTGGAGTGAGTTAAATATAGATCACTCATACGTCATCACCTCGTCTTTTGACTGTGTTAAACCGAGACCAATCGTCATAGTAGGCCGCAAAACTGACCTGCGACGTAGCTGCCTGTGGGCATTGCAGACCAATGGCCCTTTGCCATTTTCTCCACAGCCCACAGGTTGTGACGTTGCAATTCAGTATTCATGCCTTCTACGACGGTTGGTCTCGGTTAAATGTAGATAGTCTACTTCACTTAAGGGAGTTAATTTACAACAAATTTTTATAATAATTTCCTGAAATCTATTTTCAACTGGCATTTTTGTTTAAACCACAATTACAGATTTTTTAGACTTATTTTTTTTTAAATTTTGAAATATGCATTAACACTTGCTGCCTGAAATCACATTTAATTAAAATTTCAGAAAGATCGCTAGATTGCCTTAATTTGTTAAATTTTCTTTAAAAGATTCTGGGACTATGGGTAACTAATAACAATAATCATGTATTTTTTTCATACTGCTACATTTCTATGAGATCCTTCTGCGTATGGCCACCCCTATTTTGTCACATATGTTGTGATGTGTTTTATGTCCAAATTAATTACAATCGTTATAAAGTAATACAATTGGAATGTTTAGTTTGCTCTCTCTCTCTGTGGCATTTTACGTCTCGTGAGACGATCTTTTCTCTTTGCAACGTCTTGTGTGGCTAAAGAGGCCAATCCTTGATACACAGCTGCGGTTGCAGGTTGGGCATATAAAATCACCAGGAGCAGCTGCATTTTTAGCCTTCTTTCTGCCTCTGTTGTGTATGGCATCTGCAATCCGAGACCCTTCTCTTATGCTCTCTTTCCATGTGGATCTATCCAGTGCTACTTTTTCCCAGCTGCTAGTGTCGATTTCAAATAGCTTCATGTCACGTTTGCACACATCTGTATACCGTAAAAGTGGGCGACCAGCAGCTCTCCTGCCTTCAATAACATCGCCATACAGTATATCTTGTGGTAGTCTACCTACTGGCATTAGTTTGCTATACATTATTTAAATATATAGTAGGAATGGATTCTCCTCCTCTCCCAATTTTTATATAACTTCTGAATTAATTATAGTAAACAATGTTGAAGATTTCAAAACGATACATAGGTGTTTCCTAAACGTATGTTCCACGGAACCTTTGTGTAACGCGAGGCCTGGATAAATTATTTAGTAGGCCACCACATGAATTGATCTCTGTAAAAAAAAAACAAAAACAAGCAAAGTGTTCCACTAAATACCCAGAAAGTGCGAAGTGTTCCAGAAAGGAAAAAAAAAGTTTGGGAAACACAGTGATAGATCCAGCACATGAACAGCTTCGGTTCTGGTGTGGATTGATTTGTACAAAGTGTCCTTAATTGACCCCAATAGTGTGGCAGACGATCCAGCTTACGGCAGACGTCAAATTCAGACGAACTATCCTAGATCTGTTTGTCCGTCTGCTTCTGTCGACTTCCGCCCTCCCTCTCTCTCTCGGGATAGAACTGTAGTTATCGGAATGTCACTGCGATTCGTCTCATTCATGTGTCGTGTGTAGTGTGTACCGAGGTGATAACGTGTGTTCCGTGTTCTAGGCACCGGTGCGTAGTGTGTCCTTCACACACAAAAAAAAACAATAACAAACTGATAGTGTTGAATATGTAGTCTAGATCTAGAGGAGATAGATTTTAGAACTAAATTTCCGATGTAGATTTATTTCTATATTATATATTTTCATGAGATTACAGTTGTGTTTTGATTGATACATTCATCGGACGTATGTGATTTATATTCACCCCCAGCATCTGTTCTCTGACTGATTGTGTTAAATATGTAGTGAAGATCTAGAGGAGATATATTTAGAACTCAATTCTGATGTAGATTTATTTCTAGTCTATATATTTTCATGGGATTACAGCTGTGTATTGATTGATATATTCAGGGGACTTTTGTGATTTATATTCACCCCGAGCCTCTGTTCTCTGACCCCCCCCCCATTCCTCAGGGGGACATCAATCACTATGTGTACCCTTCAATCTGGAGGATTTTATCGATCCAGTTACACGCACGTGTTTCAGGCCAGTGAGTACCACATACATCTGTAACTCTCTTAATGATATAATAATGCATTTTAGATATCAATCAATCTATGTCTGTACCAGATCTACATTTATAATTGTGTCTTATGTCTATCAGCTTTTGTTGGTCATAATGGTTACTCATCGATATTGTTGGACACTGTGTCATCCGTTATCATTATATAATAATGCATTTTAGATATCTATCAATCTATATCTATCAATCTATGTCTATACTAGATCTACATTTAGATTGTGTCTTATGTCTGTCAGCTTTTGTGGGTCATAATGGTCACTCATCGATATTGTTGGACACTCTGTCATCCGTTGGGGGGTGGGGGGGATGGCCTGTGCCTGGCCCTGCATTCTTTTTTATTCTCATATTTCTGGTGTGGATCAATGCTGGTGGAGTATGTGTCTATATTCATTACTAGATGACTTCTGAAACACGTTATTTGGGGTTGTGTATTTGTTTGCCTTTATGAGAAGATCTACAAATGAGTGACCCATGTTATCTTCTTATACAATACAGACGTTACTTCAAAAAAAGAAAACGATTACGTCCTACGCGTCATGCATTCAGTCATGCATATTGACCAATGACTTAAATTCTGCCAAGTCACTGGTTTTCCTGGCTAGCTCAGGCAACCCATTCCATGCTCTAATAGCGCTAGGGAAGTTCACAGCTAAATGTCTGCCAGAATGTGTTTGTTTAAATTTCATATAGGACCTAAACACCCGACCACCCTTTTTTTCACATATGTATAACCAATACAACTATTTCAGTTTCTAACTTGATATCCAGGGAACATGATGACTTAGACTCGGTGTCTGTTAACTTAATACAGATTTATTATTCATAACAGATTTTATATATCATGTACTGAGTGACTGACTTTGAAAGGGCCCAAGACTGACTTTGAAAGGGCCCAAGACTGACTTCGAAATGGCCCAAGACTGACTTTGAAAGGGCCAAAGACTGACTTTAAAATGGGCCCTAGACCGACTTTGAAAGGGCCCAAGATAGTTTGGGGTATAAGAACATGCTGTCTCTTTCTAGTCGTCTCGTCTATAACGTTCAGACCAGCAACTTTTTATCTTACAACAGAAACTGTTCAGTCTACACAATCAAACATATCCGCTCTCCTTTTCTCATGGTTACTTCAGAAACACGCTCATATACCCCATGATGTATGGGAGTCTTAACTCTTTCTCTCCTAATGAACGATACCATCGTTGATGGACCCCATTAAATCATGATCTTTTTCTGTCTATCTGTCTGTCTTTCTGT
>JADKLZ010005465.1:4704776-4730659 GCA_021533235.1 Biomphalaria straminea | reverse complement strand
TATATATATATATATATATATATATATATATATATATATATATATATTCATTCAAGAACCTCTCAGAATATTTGTATTACATGAGCATTATGCAATACAAACTAACATGTTCTGCACATTGATAAGAGCTCATATTCAAAGTAGTTGCACCATATACGCGCATTAAGCAATTGTCTTGTCGTTCGCGTTCTGTATTTAAACATCTTAGTGTCTTTTGTGCATTCTCCTCTCATTAACACGAAATGTGTGACTTTTATTTATAAATCTATTGAAAAAGTGTAACTATTAAAAGAACAGTAATTCTTCTTTAATTCAAGTGTTTCACACGAAAATAATGTGGGTTCTTTCCCTTGACTTAGGAAGTTTTATTTATAGTGCTATTGAGTTAAAAAAAAAAAGAGAAAAAAAAAAATTGTTTTAAGCAATTACTGCACAATTACCAATCTAGCAAAATATAATATAAGTTATTATTAAGGAACGAATAATTTGCATTCGTTGTTGCATTACTGAAGTGTACAGCATGCTCCAGTGGTTGTCGCCCGTTTCTCAAGCACCAATCCCGATGATTTCGTCTCAGTAATTGTCTCACACTGTAAAGCAGAACTATTTATAAAGTCCCAGATATTAACTGTTTATAATGTTCTACTAATTAATATTGAGGGTGCGCCATCTATACGCACTCTAATCCCCGCCCTCTCCCTTATTTTTTTTTTTAAGATTCTCATTTCTAAATAGATGTAATAGATAATAATTTGTTCTAGTTCCATATACCCACGTACCCACAGGTCCTATGTGGTCAATGCGTAACGGATCTAGATATAAATTGAGAGTCAAAACATTGAACTGTATCGCGGTAATCGTATAACAGAATTTACTGAAGACAATTCCATTGTCTAAGACACTCCAAGAGATATTAACTTCAATTGTAGAATAAATATTAAAAAAAAAGTGTCTACATCAGATTTAATGGTACAATATAGATGAATTGAAATAATAAATTCACAATGATAATTGTATTTCATATATATTATAAGCTATAGATTTTATTCCAAGAATCCAGCCTAGTTTCCTTTATATCGACCTTAAAAAATGAACATGACTGTTTTGGTTTTGTCTTTTTGAATATTTTAGAATGGTTTTTCATTTCTGTGTATTTGTATATCATATCTATCTATCTGTTAATGCATTGTAATAACCGATACTAACATTAACCTTTTACTCCAAGAGTACACATGTTTTAAAAATGTAGGTGTTCAACTCTTGGAGGAAATAACTCTTGATGTTTAAAATATAATCGTCAGAGAAACAATGATAGACTAAAAGTCATATTTTGACCCTAGAGTCACGGGTTGAACACCATCGTTTTAAGGCGTGTACTGCTCTTGAAAATACGCTGGCACTGACTTAGCAAACACACTGTATTGTTGGCATGTCATGATGTTATTCTGTTGTAGGAAGGCTCCGTGGTGTCCCAGCATGCAACGTTTTGGGAGAACCCGAACCCACAGCACGCCCCGCCGCCCTCTAGAGCTCGAGCTAACATCCCGACCAGGTACATGGGAGACTTGTCAGCTAAGGTAACAGACGCCTTCCTCTAAGGGGACCTATTTCGTTTTAGTCTTACGTTCAGATTTGATGCCATGAGGAGGCCAGGCTGTTCTTCAAGAACTTATAATGAAAGTATTGCTATTTATTCATGGCCTGCTGCCTCGTTGAGGCAAGTGCTCATGCTTACTATCTCGATCTGGCTCGGTAGATGGCATTTAAATGACATTTCCTGCTTTTTATTATGTCGTATGGGAATGTATATTAGATGAAAAACAGAGAAAAACATTTTAGACTCGTCATAAGTAATATTTCTTTTATGAGTATTGAAGACCAAACCACCAATGAGAAAAAATAATATTTAGATATAGATGTAGGTATGCGTACTGTGTAAGTTGCCAACCTTAAATTTCTATTTCGTGTCAAACAATGTAGTGAAATGAGATGTAAAGCCTTCTTTATTTGAATCCGTTGATTATATTTGCCACTCGTAAATATTTTTTATTTACACATAAATATGTATTTTTAAATAAGGATTGTTTTATGCATTGAAAAAAATTGAGCTATGGGAGACAATTTTTTTTTATTTAATAGAATGTGACAACCAATTTTAAAACACTTACATGTAGAATATAAACGTCCAAAACTGAAGTCTGTTAGTTCTTGGTCTTTCTTCTGCGAGTAAATTTTAATGCATTTAGTACCAAAAAAAAATGTAGCAACAATGTAATGGTAATTCAATATCTCGGCGTAAAGAAATCGTGGCGTTGAAAATGCAACAACCTTAAATGATCCGATAAAATAATTTATACGGAAACTGTGCATCTCTTTACCCTCCAACTAGATCCTACCATCATCTATAAATTTGTCCCCACTTGAAGGACAGCGATTACCTGACTCGACCCATCTATCCCCCACACAAACACGCACACAATGCCCCCACTTAAAAAGACATGCTCATATGCTTGAAGTAGTCTTAACACAAGAAACATGCTCATTATCCTCCTCTGTTTACAGCCCCTGTTTACACCCTGAACAACGAAAACAACAAACAAACACAACTATAAAGTATAGAAAGTCACATTTCATCCTCTCAGATATTTTCGAGCTATCAGTCCCATAATTGGAGGCGCCTCGGCTGAGCGCCATAGCGTTTGACTTCCGAACCGGGTCCTGAGTTCGAAACCTGGTGAAGACTTTTAACTTATAATTCCTGGATCTTTGGGTGCCTCTGAGTCCATCCAGCTCTAATAGGTACCTGACGTTAGTTGGTGAAAGTAAAGGCGGTCTGTCGTTGTGTTGGCCACACCCTCTTTAATCGTGGGCCACAGAAACAGATGACCTTTGCATCATGTCCCATAGATCTTATATGATACAGACGTTACTTAAAAAAAAAAGAAGATGGCTACGTCCTACGCGTCATGCGTTTAGTTTAGTCATGCATATTAACCAATGACCCAAAGTCACTGGTTTTCCTCGCAAGGTCTGAAAGGGGAACTTTTTTTTTGTTACTATAAAAATCGTCGGCTTTTTCTTAAAAAAAAAAACAAAACAGAGAGCAGGTAACTGTGATTTAGTATGAAAATCCCCATTATCAATTAAAGAATTTGAGGGGTCGTGAATAATGAAAGAAAGAACAATATCTGTGCATGTAATTTATACTTATAATTTCAGTAGCGATGACGCCGATGAGTATATAATATACGACTGGTTCTTCGTCATTACATAAACACTAACACATATTTACTGAGCACAGATGATAATACACAACTTCAAGTTTAAACACTCTCACTGAGCCAATTAAAAAGATAAGATAAGATAATTTTATATATCTAAACTAATGGAAATTCAGTTTGATTACAATTGACAACCTCAGTGTAACTACTGTACAAAAACAATATTGATGAAAAATTCGAACGACATTCACATACGGACACACATACACATTCACAACCAGCGCTTTATGAATTTGACTTCTATGTGCTTCTCGATGACGGCAGCTGACCTCGCAACACTCTGACCGAAAGTGGGACAAAGGAGTTTTTATATCGTTCAGTTTTAGTCTTGATGGAAAGGAGACGACCACTACATTCAGATCTTATGTAAAAAACAAAGTATAGTTATATCCCTACAAAATAACAATATTCACTTTGCATACCTTCCATTCTCCTTATAAAGTCTTTACAGAATTTTTTAAGATTTCTAAAATCGTGACGACGCACGAATTTTCAGAACTATTTTCGTCTGTTCCAGAACGAGTCGCTTTCGTCTTGAAGGATAAGGCGTCATGCAAGGCGTCATGCAAGGCGTCATGCAAGTTACATTCGTGTCGTGTTATAATACCCTCTTTTTCCCTCTTAAAGCAAGATGCTAACAAAAGAACTAATTTGTTTTCCTTGATTACTAAAGCATTATTTTTATTTTTCAATTTTTATGAGATAGATGGCATGAAAATGAAAATGATGCATCCTAACCCCCCCCCACCCCACACGCACACCTTTATCTTTCTCCACACTAGTTCTGATCTTCTCTAACTTTCAAAACTGCCTTCCTCGGGACCCCAGTGAGGTCTGAATAGGTGTTTCACGAAAGACTGAAATAAGTAACAACTAAACTAGTAGGCTACCACGGGAATTGATCTCTCTCTAAAAAAAAAAAAAAGGGTTCTGCTAACTACTCAGAAAGTCCGAAATTTTCCGTTAGAAAAAAAAAGTTTGGGAACCACTTTTCTAAATAATACAAAGAAGAGATGCCATGGATAAGTCATGCCAATACTTTGGAAGGTAGAGAGTCAACCTCTCCAAATCATACAAAGGATAAGCCTCCCCTCGAATGTACAACGCCCACGTGATCTGGTGGTTTGAGTGATGCCCTATCTCCTTCCGATCAGAACAATACTTCAAAATTTGGATTCCCATGATTCTTTATAAGTAGAACTACTCACTGTTAATGTTCAGGCATTAGTTCAAATTGAACACAGAAGTATGGTTGTCTTTCTCTTAGAGATGTTCAGAACTCAAACAATGGTGGAGTAGTGTTAACAGTTTTTATTTGGATTGTCGTAAAATAGTTTGCAGGCTGATTATTATTGTCGCAAAAATGCATTGCTTACAAGTTTGTTATAATTGCCGTGATATAATGCGTAGACTATAATCGGAAAATTGTGTTTTTATATATAAGTCGTGATTTTAACTATTATAATGCGTCGTTTAAATTATATATTAACATTATTTTAATCATCATACGTGATTATTGTTTTTGCCATACGTGATTTTAATCATTACAAATACGCCGCTTTAATCATTATAAATATGTGAGTTCAATCAATGTAAATAGGTGTTTTTAATCATTATAAATATTTGATTTTAATCATTATAAATATGTGATTCTAATAATTATAAATACGAAATTTTAATCATTGTAATATTTCGCTTTTAATCATTAGAAATAGCTGATTTTAATCGTTATAAAATACGTATTTTTAATCGTTGTAAAGACGCGATTTTAATCATTAGAAATTCGCACTTGTAATCATTATATGCACGCAGTTTTAAGAATTTAGATACGTAATGTTGATCCTTATTAATACGTAATTTTAATCATTAGAAATACGTGACGCTAATCATCCTTTGTAAATTCACGTGTGAACATTTTTATTGTTCAAGTCCTATTCTTTTCACAGATTAGCGCTAGCAGACAAAAGTTTAGCCAGCAAGCCACTGAGCCTGACAAGTCTGCCAGGTCCAAACTTGACACAACCAACGACGTCCACCTCAAAACGAAAAAAGTGGACCTGGGTCAGTTGATTCAAAAATTCTCCGGCTCCGAGTCCAACTCCGAGAAATCAGAAACAGAAGCGGAGGCTACGACCTCCGCCGTGCAGCGGCCGTGGGTCCGACGACAAAAGGCTGAGGAGATTCACAGTTCCAGTGAGGACTCGGAGAGCGCAAGACGGACACCTGAGAGAACCCAGAGCCTAAGGCGCTTTGCAGACAAGACGGCAGATGTTTCCGTTAGCAGACTTGAGAAAAGTGCCAGTTTCAGGTCAGACTTTATGTCAAGGAGGCTAGCTCAAAATGCATCAGAACTAACCAATCAATTCGGTAAAACAAAAGAAGCCACGCCTCCCCCAAAAGAGGCCACGCCTCCACTTAAAGACACACACTACCATAGAGAGGCTTCACCTCTTAAGGCCACTCCAGGCGTGCCTTTAGCTTCTGACAGAATTCTGAAGCTCGACAACAAGACCAAAGATCTTTCAGGCTCATCCTCTGTAGGAAATGTCCCAAACCATGCTTCAGAAAACGCACCATCTAGGAATGACCCTTCATCAAGAGCTATTTTTAACTCTATAAGAAACTTTTCGCCGGAGCCAGGCTCAACGTTACAAAAAGCACCTTCCAGCATATCTCCAGAGACTAAGCTCACAGATACCACACTAGCATCTCTGGGCAACAGGGCTTGGATTTCTGGGTCATCCAGGAGATCCAACGCACCTCCCCAAACTGAAAAACTTGAAGACGAACTTAAAAAAGACAACGCGCTTGAAACTGTTGGATTATCCGGTAAAGAAACTTCGACGTCTCTTACCCACCCACCAACCAGCACCACGAAAAATGATCTCGGAAAGGCCAAAAAGCCCGTCTTGACCACACTGGACAAAAGCCTTGAGCTCTTGTCGAAGGTCACCGAGGAGTTGGACCATCCGGAGCAGCCTTCTTCAATGCCCCCATCTCCGCTGGACATCACATCTCCGAGAGATAAGTCCAAGTCGCCCTCCATCGATGACGCTCAGAGGTACATTCGAGAAGTTGAAACGTCTATCTCTTCCATTTCACCCAGAAGTTCTCCCGAGAAAACGAAAGACTCGAATTCTGTTTCTTCGAGATTTACGTATAAATATAAGGAAGAGAACAGAGCCTTGAGTGACATACAACCGCTGACAGACATCCATTCTGTACGTGATACAAAATCATCTGATCGTGAAATAAAAATGGTTGATAAAGGCCTGAATGAACAGACAGTGAGTGATAGATTTCGTGACCTTAGTTCGCGAGAACGTGACACCAAATCTCAAGAAATGAAATCCCAAGAACTTAACTTCAAGTTACGAGATCGTGACATCAAATCGCAAGAACGTGACATCAAATCGCAAGAACGTGACATCAAATCGCAAGAACGTGATCCCAAATTACAAGAAGCTGATATCAGAACACAAGAACGTGATATCAGAACACAAGAACGTGACATCAAATCCCAAGAACTCAACTTCAGACAACGAGTTCGTGGTATCGAATCCCATGATCGTGACACCAAAACGCCAGACCGTGACATCAAATCACAAGAACGTAATATCAAATCGCAAGATCATGATATCAAATCGCAGGATCGTAATACCAAAACGCCAGAACGTAATATCAAATCGCAAGATCGTGATATCAAATCGCAAGAACGTGACCCAAAGGAAAGCAATCAAACCAATATGGTGAAATCTATAAATATGCATGATCCCGAGAAAAAGAGTGATCTAGTATCACAGAAAATCCCTCTACAGCCAACCCCTTCATCGATGACTTCATCCACCGCAGAAGTACCGTTGAAGGCAGCCTCCGCTCAGTTCTCCGTCTCGTCATCCTCGGGCATGAGCAGATCGTCCTCTTTCAAGGACGCCACGGAGCTGACGGAGAAGAGGAAAGGCATTTTGAAAAGAGCTTCTTCGCTAAAGAGCTCAGAGGGTTCCAGCTATCCCATCCTGGATCCGCAGCTGGCCAAGATCCTCCAGCAGCGGAAACACCTGGTGGGTGATGTGCTGGAGGAAGAGGAGGACAAAGATGACAAGGAGAAGAAGAGGACTCTATCCGCCACCGAGGAGATACAAGAAAATCTCAAGTAAGTAAAATGCTTAACATATACGTAATTAGAGCCCGCAGAGTAGATGCCGCTTATTGCGACAATAGCTTGGATGGCATAAGGTCTTTCACACTGATGCACTTAGATCTAACATAGTTCAAAGACGCTTTTTTAAATTTTGTGGTGGATCGTCGTTTGGCCTCAGCCGAGAAATATATAAACCAAAGGGAAAATCCACGGCTTACATTGTGCTATAATCAGTCCATAGACCAGCAGAACACCCAAAGAGATGTACGTTGATTGAGGCGTGTGATTGTGGGTGTCACGTAATTAACTAGATTTTCTTGGCTGGTGTTTTAGAAGCACTCTGCGACAGGATGGTTGAAAAGTATGTTAGTTTTTTGTTTAATTTTTTAAATATTGATTTTTAACTAGGACCGTGAAGTGGGTGACTGGTGATGAAAGTAATCAATAGGCCTACCCATATTCCTTGACTTGGAACTGTAATTATAAATAATTATCCACAACTGGGAGAGAAAATAACAATAAAGGAGCTAATTAAATTTCGGCCACCACTGAAGAGTTACAGTAACCCTGACCAGAAGAACTAAATCGTTTGTTTGTAGAACTATCACATACTTATAGAGCAATGACTCAACGTTGTGCATAATATATAAAGTGCTGGAGGGGGGGGGGAAATGTATAATTGGTTTGTCTCTGTATAAAATAGCCTGGTGTTGTGTAATGTTAGAGATGTAACAATAATTAAATATTAAACTTAAAACCAAAATAGCGGACACAAATATTTCATTTTTTTTATTTTGTAAGTGAAAGATGTCTTAACACAAAAACAAATGCAAAACATAGATATGTATAATTCTTTTTCCAATAAATAATACAATAAACGTACATAATGTATTTCCCGCCAAAATTGCGGCGCCAAAAGGGCATCGCCAAAACGGCGGCACCAAAACAGCGGCGCAATAACGTCCTGCTTCGAATTTACTTCCTAGTCAAAACCTCCCGCAGGATGACCGGGGGATGACCGCCGGCCATGGGTGTTTTACATTTATATACAGTACCGCCTGGTTGTCTTCTCCTGAAAATATTGATATTTAAGTTGGACTCAGTTCCTCTGGGTTTTACTTTGGTGAGCTATATCTGGACCACAATAACCACAGTTTATTATTTTCTTACTTTATCTCGCGAGATTTCAAAAGTATTTAATCTCAATTTCTATCATTTGTATTGCAACATCATCATCATCATCAACACCATCTGTCTCTTGACTTTCGTCGTAAGGGTGATGTGGTGGTTTGTGAAACCAAATCCCTCCACATTTCCTGGTTGGCAGCAAGATAATCGAGAGAGAATAGTCCATCTTTTTTTTTTATTTGTCCAGCCATCTTTTCTCTGAATAGTGTAATAGCGGTACAATAGCACTACGCATAATGCAACAGAGTGTATCAGTATCAGCCAGCTTTTTTTTTATATTAAAGAGAAGGGGTAATTCAATGTTTTTTCATAAGTTTTGAATTTAAGCCCGCGTTAACAAGCAACGCTTGTGAAATCTTTATTCTTTCCTGATAAGGGGACACTATCGAATAAAATTAAAACGAAAACAAAGTGGTGAATTTTTACTTCGTTATTTCCCTTGACTCATAACAAAAAATAATCCCCCCCCCCCCTGTTTTTTTTTCTTCACGTAATTTCATTGTAAATAGAACAGAAATTTTACAACAATTTTTGAAGGTAGATAACTCCTTTAACACACAGAGTTATTTGAAACATAAAGTTTGATTCCCGTTTTTCATTATTGCAACAATTGAGAGTAATTTTTTATTTAGGTACTCCATGCAGAAGGCCGCTGAGCAGGGCAGGAACCCAGAAGAGGACGAGGCCCTGAAGAGAATGAGCGTCGCCGAGAGGGTTCAGTACATGCAACACAAGTTGGAGGAGGAGAAGTATGCAGCCTCCACCTCGAGGTCCAGGTCCGGGATGTCAACTCCTAGGTCAAGGCCAGTGTGAGTACATGAGTATGATTTTTACTTTTAATGGCATCCTATTTGCAGTTCCAGATACATTTATAAAATTTTTTTTCCCGCCATTTCCTATTTTATCTTATATAAACATTTTCCAAAAAATTTCACTAAAAAAATAGTGATTTTATTTTTGATGCCTTATAAATGTTGCATTCAGAATCTTGCCTGATGCTAGAAATTGATATTCGAAATTCTGTGGATACGCAATTCAACGTTATCAAAGAGCATATTGATATTTTTCTTTTTGTTGCTTTATGTATTACTTGACCAGCTATTTTTCTGGTAATTTTGTTCTTCCCTTCAACGATGCATATTTTTTGAAGAATGAATAAACGGACACCTCTTGAAAGCGACAAACTGTATGGAAAACTGCATGTTCTGGAAATGGCTGTGCACTTCATCTCAGATCATCCCATTTCCTTTGCGTTCATTGTGGAACATAAGGCCTCAGTAAAAACGCGTCACACTCCACGGTTTCTTGTTAGTTTCTTAATGGCTTCCCAGCTCTTTCCTGTCCTACTTCATCTAGTACACTGCATACCACGTTCTTTTTTGGTCTTCCTCTAAATCTTGTTCCCTGGGGGTTCCACTCTAAAGCCTGTCTAGTGTTAGGTACTCAATTCTTAATTATACTTATTTAACGACGCACCATAAAAGACGCATAGTGAACGGGACTAGTGACGTTTGGGATATGTTGGGTTAGAGACTAAGAAATCAGTTAGCGCTAGAAACTCTTAGGGTGTAGACGTAGATTTATTCTTATTAGACATTTGACTGTGGCCTATTTCATTATTAAATTTTGTATTCAACGGTTCATTGGCATTCCTCAAGTCTGTTCTGGTTAAAATCGATGTGTCTTGTTTTCGTGTCAGTATTGGTTAGTTAACTGCATCGAATACACCCGGACAATAAAACTCAAACGCCTGCAGAGTAATTTACAGTTGACTCCAGTGCAGCCTGAAGACAAGCATCGCATCACACTAGCTCTGTTGGTGTCTTTAACTATGGTCGCGACCAATCTCTCACTTTCTCTCTAGGAAATATATATTTCTCTGTTAACCCATCGTCCTCTCTTTAGTGTTTTCTACTTTGTCGTGCCAGTGTATGTATTTCTTCAAGATATCTCTCAGACATCTGTTGATGAAGGTCTGAACTTCAGTAATTCTCCGTGTTCATCAAAGACCCTAATGAAGATGTTTATCTGAGCCTAACAACTTTGCATTGATAATACAGGAGAAAATTAGAAGAATTCATTGTGCATTGCTTGTTGCCCTCTGTTTATTGTGGAAAAGTGAATAGCAAGTCATTATTTATGGCCGGAAACTTGTCGCCCCCATATCATTATTCTTTTTATTGGGTACTATTGCTGTGGTGGCTGAGTGGTATCACGCTTGGCCTTGAAACAAGCCACTCTCGGATTTGAACCTCGGTGAAGACTGAGATTTTTGAATTTCGGAGTTTTTTTTTTAGTGCTCACCTCCTGAGTACACCGAACTCTAATGGGTACCTGCCGCCCAACTCTAATGGGTACCTGCCGCCCAACTCTAATGAGTACCTGCCGCCCAACTCTAATGGGTACCTGCCGCCCAACTCTAATGGGCACCCGCCATCCAACTCTAATGGGCACCTGCCATCCAACTCTAATGGGCACCTGCCTTCCAACTCTAATGGGTACCTGCCACCCAACTCTAATGGGTACCTGCCACCCAACTCTAATGGGTGCCTGCCGCCCAACTCAAGCGCGCCTGGCATTAGTTGGGTAAAAGCAAAGACGATTGTTAATTGGGCTGGAATCTGACACTCTCGTTAACGTTTGACCACAGAAACCGTTGGCCTTTACATCATCTATAGATCGCAAAGACTAAAGGGAGAACTTCACTTTTTTTTTTTTTAGTAGACTTTGAAATTATTTGAAATATGTTTCATTCATGGTTATCTTGCACGTTTTTCTTGCTCTTTCTTTGATTTAAGGGTGTTTGAAAAAAAAAAAAAAAAGAAAAAAAAAACAATAAAACAACAACACCCTTCTGCTACGATTTTCTGTTATCATAACATTATTGGAAAAATTGGCGCGGTTTAAGGTCAAAGTAAAAACAATTTTTTTTTTGGAAAGGTGTCAACAGTGTCAGGGCTGGTGATGTGGGAAACAGAAGGTTTCGAAAACATATTCATTCTTTTTTTGATGCCCTATTGCAGAACGCATGTGTGGACAATCTATTGACTCTCCCATGTTTTGGGGGTTTTAATTCAGAATTCAAAATTATTTACATCTTTGCCCGAATCTCCCGTAGGACGGCACAAGATGGACAGGCAGGGTTCGAGCCTCGGAACCATCGAGACGACAGTCCAGAGCGCAGACTACACGACCACCCAGCCGCCTAGTTACAATAACGTCAATCCCACTAAAATGCCACTGCTAGCAATTCGTAAAACTACAAGAGCAGCGAATTAACTTAGATAAATGGTGGGGAATGTAGAAAACGTATAGAGAGAGAGCACGTGATAAGTTCCACTGATTACTAATAAAAACCTACCAGAACTCCCCCCTCTCTCTGTCTTGCTAAATTTTCCCTCTCTAGTTTTCTGATACAATCTCTTTATACCTCCTGTTTCTAGTTGTCTAATCATATTATGTGAGTCCTGGTGCACAGGAACTTACGCACACCGGTTTACATTCTGCTGACTCGTTAGTCTAATAACTGACTCTTTTTTCTGTTAACAGGTCTGGGCTCATTACTCCTACTCAGTTTAAGTACGAGGGCCCTCACATGTCCTCCTCATCCTCCGCCTCATCCATCTCCGCCCTGGCGGCTGTCCCCGTGGCGAACAGCAGAAAGAGCAGCGTCACGTCCGTCGCCTCGGCGTCGGACGATCGCCTGTCGGGCCCCGCCTCGCTGTCCGGGCCCCAGCTGATTGAGAAGCTGACGGAGATTGCCGAGGCCAGTGAGGCTTTTCAGGAGCGGCGACACAGGTTCCAGCAGCGGAACAGGAACGACTGGCGCCACCAGACTCAACCAGTAACTCTCGAGGAAATCAATGCTGCTGACAGGTGAGACTTACCTATAAATATTGTCAAGATTTCTCTGATAATAATAGAACAGAGATGAGAATTTGTTAATGAAATGTATCTTACGCATGTCATTGTCCAATTATATTTTATTTTGTGCTTCTCTGCATTGTTAATAATTAAAGGTTATGTTTTTCTATTTCTATTTTATTGATGTTGTTGTTCTCTTTTCGTTTCGAGTGTTATTGTTATTATTCCAAGTGTTTCTCTTACCATCTACAGTTTTATTGTTATTTTCAGAAGGCTCTCTTTAGTAGATTTAGTGCCTCTGTAATTATCTCAAGCATTAATGCTTTTTTTATCCCCAAAATTTCAATGTTGTTATTATGGCAGACATGCCTACCGTCCCGCATTATGCGGAACCGTCCCGCAAAATCATCAAAAAAGCTCGCATGTCCCGCCGTTCCGCATTCGCGATTTTTGTTCCGCCAAGTCTGAATCCCGACAAAAAAAAAAAAAAAAAAAAAAATCGCCGTTTTTTCATTATTTATTAATAGTGCGAAATGAAAATGCCCACTGCAAAATAAAATATATAGGTCTGTGTTTATTGTTTACATTTAATCTCCACCCGAACCTGATGTGTCCAAATTACGGAGATATGGTTGAGCTAGATTAGATCTAGAATCTAGATGTAGATATCTAGATCTAGATCTATGCCATCTATGTAGTACATACATCTGGTAGTCTAGATCTAGATCCATTTTTAGAATCTAGCAAGAATAATCCAAATGCTTCATTCAAATCCCTTTCCTTTCTTGACAATGGATCCAGATGACCAGATCTAGTTTAGTACTAGTAGTACTATAATAAGTATTATAAGTAGTAGTAGTTATTTACTAAGTTAACTAAGTTTAAAGTTACTAGGTAACTAGATCTAGGTCTAGTAGTACTAGTAGAGAGAGACTAGACATCTATTTCCAACTCAAGTCTCATTCAGTCAACTGATTATTTAGTATTATTTACTTATATTAATTTTTTAATAGATCTACTCACCTACTAGATAGATCTATTAAATCTATACTTATAGTTGCTAAAAAAGGCTAAAAGGATTTAAACAAAAAAATGTATAGATTCTAATCTAGATCTAGATCTTTTACTAAAATACTTAACAATACTTAGTCTTAGGCTAAGTCTAACTAGTCTAAGTCTAAATTACTTTCTAGATCTAGATTCCAGAAGACAAGTCTGAGAAGTATAACTAGAAATAGACTTTGACTTAGGATTTAGATTTTAGATCTAATAGACCCTTTAATAGTAGAATTAGTCTATTAGAAGATGATAGATCTAGATGTAATAAATTTAGTTCTCAGTAAGTCTGTAGATCTAGATCTATAATTAATTATTATAATTTGTGTCCTTTTAGACTTAGAGCCCTAATAGAGGACTGTTAGTTCTAAATTATTCTAGAACTAGAGACAAAATTTAGAGTAGAGGATAGCTCTAGACACTAGAGTCTAGAAAAGGCTGATAATCAAGTCATACAAGAAGATCTACTTCTAGACTTTAATATATAATCTAGTTTAGTTACTAGATTTAACTAGATCTAGTTATATAGTTCTAGTAGTAACAAATACAAAATAGAAACATTAGAATCCATTTTGAATGAATTCATGATATGGAGCATTATTATAGAGTTAGAACTATTGATTGGATTGCATGTTTAATTGTTTTCTGACTTTGAATTACCGGTATACTATTTACATGTCATGTATAAAAAGCAAACCAAGCATGGTTATTAAAGTAATAATTACAATTTTATTTATTGCCTGCAGCACGGCTGCCAAATGTAAGTTTACGCGTTTATGTTCCACATTGGGGCCCAAAGTTCCACATTTTCAACCTGAGTGTTCCACATTCTGGGTATTGGGGGTAGGCATGTCTGTTATGGATGTTATTGCTATCTCAACAGTGCTTTCGTTTTATTCAGAGTGTTCTTATTGGAAGTGTTTCTGTTCTTTTTGAAGTGTTTCTGTTCTTAGTACTAAGGCTTCTGTTTGTTTATGTTGTTAACCTTAGTGTTTCCAATCGTTTTTTTGTTATTATCTGAAGTGTTTAAGTTACTATACCAATTATTTTTATGTTATTATCATCCAGATCGTTATTAATATCCCAAGCGTAATTCTTAAAGAATGTTGCTGCTGAAATGTTTTGTGATTATACTTTGTATACTTTGGTCACACTTAAAGCGTGTTTCTAAATACATCTATAAATACTGCTCCTGTAATCCATACTTATCCATCTACGGTAGCATTTCTCAAACTTAGCGGAACACTTTCCTACACCAGATAAAATGCGAGATAAATTCACATGGTGGCTCATTAATTAATTATTCCAGAAGTTCGTGGAACACCTATTCATGCCTCGCGGACAACTTAGGGCTCCGCAGTACAAATTGGGTAACACTGCTCTACGGAAATGCTATCGATTTGTACTTAGCCCTATTCTAAAATAAAGCCCCGAACCAATTTATCAACCCAGAGGTGTGGTGACTAAAACGTGCGCCCTGGGCATGGTACTTTATTGGCGCCCCCCCCCCCCCCCCATTTTCCATGAACATCACAAAGAAATATAGGCTGAGTGTGGCGCCCGAGTTGTTGTGCCCCCCCCTCACCACTTTTCTCTATCTACCCTGACCTGAGAACAAGTTCCATCGAGAGGTTGTAATACTGCAGTACTGAGTAAAGATAATTCTGATTTTATTGAAATATTTATTTTTTTTTATATAGGGAGTCCATTAGAAAGATTCACTTCAAGACATTTTCTAAAATAATATTGCTTATTAAACATCTGATGACTGCAATTTGCAAACATATTATAAAATTGACATTTTTAACGTCATTCACTCTTTGTCTCAATAATTGTTGAAAGGTTAATATAAAATGTACAATAAATGTGGATTACATTTTCATCTCTTGGCAAACTTACAATAGAACATTAATTTATACTTTATACATGAAAAAACGAAAGACCAAACTCTTACATATAATACACAGAAAGGGCGGTAGCCGACTTGTTAGGGGCATGGCTTCCGAACTTGGCTCGAATCCTTGTGAAGACTGGGATTGTGCATTTCGGGATTCCAGGGGCGCCCCTAAGTCCAACCTACCTTAATGGGTACCTGACCTAAGTTGAGGAAAGTAACCGCGGTTGGTCGCTGTGCTGGCCAACGAAACGGACGACATAGTTTCTTTTCTATTTTAAAAATTTCCTGAATCTAGAGAGAATTTGGTCTGGTACATAGTCGTTCGCTAATTATTTGATCAGATTGAAGATGCATGTTTAATTTTTTTAAACCACAATACAGATGAATGTTCATCTATGAAATGAATAGAAAAATGTTTTTTCAGAATGTAGTTGTTTAATTTTTTAATTTCATATTGCAATTAAATAAGAAATTGGCTTCAAATTGGTCTGAATTCCTTAAAGTGCAACAATAATTGCTAAGTTGTGAGGGCAAGGGAAAATATACAAAGGGGAAAAAAACTTTTATTTAACTTGAAGGGGAAACAAATTTAACACATGCACGCTACGCTTGCACGAATTAAAATTTCAAGTTAGACTTTTTATCATGCCACATTGCCTATATTACAAGCAAAATAAACAAAACTATTTTTTAAAATATATTAATAAATAACCAATACGAACGTAACCAAACATATATACTGTTTTTCTGAAATAAATATCCATAAAATTATAGTTCTTCTATTTAACAACTATTCCTCCATTCCATGAATTGTATATGGTACAATTGTTTCATTTATTTTTACAGAGAACCGAGAGTCAGTATTTGTCGTTATAGTAAATATTTAAGTTATTGAGAATCTTATATGTTTTCTTCTTTTGTATACAGCTGGCATTAAAGTGAAAGCTGAAAGCTTCTCGTTATATTGTCGCATAGACGACTCGCTACTGTTTTGATTATAAAAAAAAGAAAATTTTAAGTTATTACCAGGGCTATAACAACTTACTCTGTCTGTCTGTCTATCTGTCTGTCTGTCTGTCTGTCTGGTACAAACTTTGAACACGTCGTTTCTCCCACTTTCCCATTCTCAGATTGAGTTAAAGCTTCCCACAATTATTTCATTGTCGATGACAACACATGAATCAATTTAAAAAATTAACCAAATTATTAGTTAAATAGTGGTCAACAATTAATTTTGTTTGATATCGCAAAAAGGGAATAAATCGTATAGTATTGAGAGATATGGCTGTAAATATCTGATATTCTATTATTAGTAAATATAAATTGAAAGAGGATAGTCGGTACCAGGCTGGACAGTGGTAGGGATGAATTTCCCCCCTCCCCCCCACCTCGGACAGACCCTCAACTTTTAAGATCAGAAATAACATAATTTGTAAAAAAAAAAATCCGTCCTATAAGTTATATATTTCATACAATATCGACCCGCCGCCCCGTCAAGTTCTGGATCCTCTAGTGGTCTGTTGTGATCTGCTTTGGTATTCCTCGAGACTCATCAACTGGAAGATCGGAGCTTATCGTACTAGAAAGTCATCACGTGATTTAATCTGATAAATTGTTCATTTATTAACATGTTCCAACAGTGGCTTAAACATTCACTCTTTAGTCTTTGGTAATTGGTACACAACAGGGGCGTAGCTAGGAATTTTCCATCCTTTGGGGGCCCGGTGGGACTTGACTCTTTGGGGGCCCTTGCATTTTTCGGAATATTAAATTTTCAATGTAAAAAACACTCAATTGGGGCCCCCCTCAAGTGGGAGCCCGGGGGGGATTTTCAAATTCTCCCCCTTCTTCCCCCCCCCCACCCTAGCTACGCCACTGGTACACAATGGCTTTCTTGTTTGTATTTCATTCTGTTGTTTTCTTCTGTTTACGCTTTCAATACGTTGCTGTCAAGTTGTGAAGCGATTTAGCTTGGTGTTTGTCTATACACACACACACTAGGGTAGCTGGCAATGACTCTCTCTTTCTCTCTCTCTTTCTCGTGTTACTATAGCAACAAAAAAAAATCGCGTTGAACGTAAAAGTTATCATAAACGACGTAGTATATCCCAGGTGAAAAACACAGCCATTTTGTTCCCTTGTGAGTATCAGGTGTGGTGATGCAACCCTGTGATTAACAGGTGTGTTGCGTGTTATAACACTGCCACTAAAGATGATTTATACGTTTAATGGTAGAACGATCGGTGACATTATTTCTTGAATGGATGTGACATAATCCATAGCGGGTAAAGAGTAACCTGGACCTTCTGATATTTATACCTAAATATGTTGATCATTTATATTCATCGTTATTTAGTATCTATATGTATGAAGACATGAATTTAGTAATTAGTTTCTTACCTAGGTTTTATTTAGATCTGCATTGTTGTAATTAGATAAAGTCGTTTTCCTGACACATAATACGCATAGTACTGCATATTAGATAAAATTACGCTGTTGCACTTGCTTGTTGATACACAATGTAACATTACACTGTTTCATAGATACATAATGTAACATCACACTTATTGATAGATTGTGGAGCTTTGCCAATAGACCTCATTCACCAAATGTAAATAAACACATTTAGCCACGTACTAAGATTGATAAAATAATGAAAATTACGTATCACGTGACAACCTTACGTATTGCGTAATTTGTATAGAACATATAGAGAAAATGTTGTTTGTTTACGTTTTGTGAATGAGGTCCATTAATGATTAAATATTTGCGTCTAGTCTTATACATTACAGACGTTACTTTAAGGAAAAGATAAATACGCCCTTCGCATTTCATAAGTCAATTCAGACAATAATATTAATTAGTGACTTAAACTTTCCTTAGTCGTTGGCTATCCTAGCTGATTCATGCAACCCATTCCATTCTCTATTTGCACCAAGGAAGAAGGAGCACTTTTACGAAATGTGCCTTTATCTTTGTGTCTTTTTGAGTGTTTCATTAGTTGTTTTTTTTTTCTATTTGTAAATTAAGGTTCCGTGTTTTATGTATTATTGCTGCTTTATTTTATATTCTTCTGTCTTGAAGTGTCTTTAAATTTATGGATCTGTTGTCACTCTGATAAACTGCCAATGTTGTCTTGTTCTGTACATGATTCATCTGGAAAGTTTAGATGCTATTGCAGACTTTTCCCCTCTCATAAGTTTCCCTTTTAACTCTTTCTCTCCTAATCGACGATACCATCGTTGCTTAGACACTATTACATTAAATAATTCTGTTTAATTTTTTTAACTTGACTTTGTTTCATATAAAAAGAGCATGCATTTCTCTTTAATACTGTACCAAATACAACATTTTCTGATTACAAACAACAAAGCTATGGAAGCCCAATCATAACAGGGATAGTGAAATAGTAATGAGAAAAATAAACAATTCCTTCCAAACGTGGACAAATAATTACGGAGAGAAAGAGTTAATTATCTAAAGAATGGTGGTGTGTTTGGGAAGAGATCTAATGACTAATTGTGTCGCCTTTAATCTGCTCATTATGTGTTCGTTTCCTTTAGTAAGATACGACAGTAAGAGAGACATTGCTATAACACTTACATGATTACCATTCTTCAGGCTTGGGTTTTAAACCTAAAACTAAGGGTATAGTTTTATCCCTAGAATATTGGGTTTAGGTTTAACCATGGACATGATCAATAGTTAAACCGACAATATGGACTTGTTTAGTTTTTATAAGTCTTACTGTGCTTTTATTTTCTTCTCTCATACTGTTCAGCCTCGAAACGGTCAGCGCCTTCCGCGCACTGGTTCGCAAGAAAACTTCCATCAACGCCTTTGACCAGCTGAAGGACCAGAGTGTCAGCAGGCAGCCCCTGCCCCTGGGCGGCAAGAAGGCTGAGTTCCCCCAGCATCTGACGCCATCGCCCAAAAACCAGAGGCGTGGCCGAAGATTGCGGCACCGGACGCTGCCCGTGACGGCGGAAGAGCTCAACGCAGTGCCGGAGAATCAGATGCTCATCATGCACCCGGAGTGGGCGAAGGTCAGCAGCTTTGCCATACAAAGGGCCGATTTATAAATGTAGAACAGAGCATAACCCTAACAGAAAGACATGATATGCTCTTTCTTTCCATATAATTTTCTTTGGATATTAAATTTCTTTTCATATTTAAGTTCTTTCCATATTGATCCCCCCCTTTTTTTTATGCTTCTAATATATAAATGTCGGTTATAAACAAAAGTGTTCCAGATATTTAAATACAAAAATAAAGAATAGAATTTAGTAATAATATTTTTTTGAACCAATGATTTTAATTATATATTTTTTTAATATCGTAAAAGGAATATTTGGTTTCCAGTTTTGAACAATTATGGCTGTCTTACTAGTTCTACTAGTTCTACTTTCCAACTTGTGCATCTTGTCGGGTTCATGTTGAAATAATTTGAATCCTGATTAGTTGTGTAAAATCACCAATAAAATTTTAAAAAATTTGGTTCTTTTTAAAGTACTAAAATTTAGTTTTTATATGTTGTTTTTCTGCAATCGACTTTTCTATATAAATGTATTTCAACTGTCCGGGTACTTAATATGACTACTAGGGTCTAGATTCTACCTCTACTATCTAGGGTCTGGATTTTAGATCTACATTGGTCCTTTTGTCTCTGGAAATTTTTCATGATATTTCTCTATTTGTCTTGTATAGCATCTGTCATCTAAAGTATTTTTTTTTCTAATACATTTCTTTTGGTCAATAACATTTAATACTATTATTATTATTTTTATTAATATAATTTTACTTTTTATTTATGTATAGATATCATTACTGTTTTTTCTAGCATATGATTTTCATCAAATTTGTATACGTCTAAGAAAATTTAATTTGACTTTAAATTGGACCTTTCTCATTTGATATCCACTATTTAATACATCACATCCCCTGACAAGTATCATCTAAAAAAACATCATCTCTATTGGCCATTTTCTCTTCATAAACACCATGTATTCTGGTCAATGTCATATTCATGTTCACCATTTCAATGGATCAGTTTTAAATTTTTTTCAAACAATGTCTGTACAGACAGAAGACACTGAAGAGAAGAGGGACTCGAAGGCAGACTCTGGAATACTGTCTGGTTCTGATGTGGACCTGCTTCACGAGCAGTCTGCTGCTGTCCTAGCTTCTGACCTAGAGTCTGGAGACAAAGAGCTGTCCAAGATGACCATCTCGGCCAGGGCCAACTTCTTCAAAGGTCTAGAGGAGAGGTCAAGGGCGGAACGCGAGAAGGAAAAGTCAGCCAGTGGGGCGAAGAGGTTTGTCGGACATTGGAAGCGAATTCCTTCATTTCTAATCGCATCACCATTCATCATCATCAAACGCCATTTCAGTGATGGCTTGAGAATCGTACATCTTAATCTTTCTTGCCCACATTGAAACCATCGGCGTCTACTTAATTCTATTAGAGTTTTGTTACACAGACCATAAAGCTTGCTTCCACAGGCATTTACCAAAATTTTAGCTCTTGTGTTTTCTTATTGAGAAGATAAACCCCCATTAGGTTGAATCTATGGGTGGTTGTGATGTGGCTGCCTATCTTAAGGTTCAAGGGTTAGATTTGTAACAAAGACCCAAGTTTTTTGTTGTTTTTTTTGCACCTCAGTCTGTCTGTCTGTCTGTCTGGCTGGTAAAAAGTATATTCCCCCCCCCCACCCATTCTCGGATGTAGTTGAATCAATAAAAAAAAGTAACCAATCAGCCAATTAATTAGTGGTTATTAATTATTTCGTTTAATAGCATCAAAGGAGACTAATACTTCATTCAGTAGATATGGCTAAATTTGTTGGGTTTAGTCCCCTTAAATAATTGTTAACTCTATTTCTCCCTCACACATTCAAGTTGATACTTTAAACAATTATTTATTGTTGCTAAGAAAATATGAATCTATAAACTATACTCAATTAGTCAATTAATTATCGGTCATTAATTATTTCGATGATATTGAATAAGGGAAGTAACATGTACATAATTGGTAGATATAGTTTTGGGACGGAGTTTTCCGGTTTAGATAAGATTTGACAAAAAAAAGGATTTATAATATTTTGCATGCATATGATTTTATATGTAATGTTCATGAGTCTATACATCATCAGTATATAATTGGTAATTTTCTATCTCTTGTCGACCAGTTATGTCCTATGTATGTGTGTCTGTGTGTTGTATCCATTCACTGATTCATCTTCATTATCTCGATGTCTTCTCCATGTCTGCTTGGCTTGTGACATCATCAAAGATGACAGGGGGGAAAGAGGAGGGAATAGGGGGAGAGAGAACGAGAGCTTACTGACCTGGTCTTAGTGTCAGTCTAGTGACATCATGGCGTGACATGACTGGATAAATCAGGCGTTCAATCTCGTCACATTGCCTCACATTGCCTCAATGAGTTTGCCTATTATGATATACACTCCCCCCCCCCTTCCAAATGTTAGCGTATTGTTGCCCAGTGGAATGTCGGCCAATGAATAGAAAGGAATTCGAATCCACAGCAATATTATAGAAAAACAATGAGTCCAGTTCAATGTATGTCTCTTATTTCAACCATATTAAGTTCACTTAATATAAGTCATTAACCCTATATTTGGTCACACCTCTATACGTACTAATTTCAACAGAAAACTTAATATCAACTAAATCGGTCTGTCTGTCAGTCTGTCTGTCTGCCTGTCTGGTACAATTTTTGTCCACTTTATTTCTCCCACACTAATTCTCAGGTCGAGTTTAAATTTGAGACAATTCTGTGTTGTAACTAATAAAACTCGAATCCATCCAACAATTTGACAATTAGGTGGGAAAATATTAATTAACTCACTGCGTCTGTCTGTCTGTCTGTCTGGTACACATTTCGCACACGTTGTTCTCCCACTTTCCATTCTCTGATCGAGTCGAAAGTTCGCACAATTATTTATAGCCGATGACAATACATGAATCAATACAACAAAAAATCATTAACAAGTTAGTTATTCAATTAGTGGTACTAAATTTTGTTTTATAAACAAAAAACTACCACATTCGTGCAATATTCAGTTTTAGGGTAGAGATTTTTGGAGCTATTCCCCCTAGTTAAGCTTTGCTGTTGTTGTTGTTATTTTGCTTGTTTTAATGTTGAATTATAAAATCTAAATATATAAAAAAAAATATAAAATAATGTTTTAAAAAATCTAAATATATTCAGTTCTGGCCTAGGAAGTCTTTAATATAATTCTTATTTGTATTTGTTCTGTTGTCACAGATTAATAAACTACTGTAGACATTACAATTTAACAATAAATAATATAACGAGACTGTCTTCAGCAAGGTAGACATATAGAGAACTCTTTTATTTCCGCTCTATCTTTTACGTTCACTCAAAAACATAAACAATAAACAATGATGTAATATATTTTAAATTAGGCCAGTATTAATATGGATTAGTTTGTAAGTATTTTATAGCAGTCTACAGCATATCCCATAAATTCTATTGTTATTATTTGGTACAATACAACAAAAACAAAACTCTTTACATTTGTTATGTTTTCCAACATATCTCTAGCATAGAGAAGTTACAAAGTACTTTTTGTTTTTTTTTTATATAACATACAATATAGTACTGCCATGACTCACACGACATTGATTTCAAGTAATAGGCATATCCATTCATCTTTAAAGCAGTGCTTCAGTCCGGGAATATAAAGTGCCCGGCATTTTTTGTTTAAATTCTCTTGTGTGTCATCTCCCCTTCTCTCTCTGCCCACAGGTACATCATGAGGAAGAAGCGAGAGCGGTCCCAGACGATGCCCGTCACAGACGACGAGCTGATGGATGCCGCTGAGAGTGGCGATGGCAGCAACGACAGCACGAGGATGACTCAGTCGGAAATGGTCAGCAGGTCCAGGTCCACGAGCATTAGCGAGGCTGGGGAAGGTGGCCAACACGAGGAAGACGAACTGACCAAGTAAGTAGTCATACGAGATGTAAGCGAGATTTAAGCGATGTAAGCGAGATGTAAGCGCATGTTCATATAACAGAGTGTTCCCATTATTGTTATTGGAAGCAGTCCGTGTAAGACATGAGTTATGGTTTGAGAATAATTTTCAGAAGCGAAAATGGATAGACCTGACCATGGTACGAACCGTGTGCTCTCCAACTCTGCTACTCCACCTAGGAGCAAAACTGGTATAGTAGAACAAGCTATCCAGATTCTTTCTCCCTCCCCCTCCCACTTATACACATAGACACACGGTAGTGTTCGCCAGTCCCACTGATACCCGCACTGTGACGAAGCAACAACCTATTGCTCTCAACCGAGACCATTCCTTAAAGAAGGCTTGAAGACTGTGCTGCAACGTCACAAGCTGTGGGCAGTTTGGACCAATAGAACGTTGCC
This sequence comes from Biomphalaria straminea, assembly GCA_021533235.1. Lineage (NCBI taxonomy): Eukaryota > Metazoa > Mollusca > Gastropoda > Planorbidae > Biomphalaria > Biomphalaria straminea. Next base: position 4,706,810 of record JADKLZ010005465.1, on the reverse strand, counting down.
ACGTCACAGGTCTGTGTTCTGGCCTACTACAACTGATTGGTCTCGGTCCAACACGTTGCAACCTAAGGATCGACGGTCACATGACCTACATAGAAGAGCCCCCACCTCGCCATGCCCTCACCAAGTGTCTTACGCTTTAGATACCTCATACCTGTGGTAGTTTAGCCTCTAAACAGTAGAATTGTAATTCCTTTTTGTATTCACTCTTGTGAAAACGCTCAGTACTTTATGAATTAGGAAAGCTGACTTGAACATTAGATAAGCTTTATGGACAAACAAAATATGTTCTAATTATGTGTTTCCATACGGAGCAATGGGACAACATAAATAAATATAGCAGCAACCAGGGTCGGCCCGGGCATTTCTAAACAATCCGGCCCACAAATTGTATGCCACATGATGAGCGTACAATCATACCTGTCCACAAAAGCATTGTGTAAATTTTAATAACGTATCAAAAGTTGTTTGTAAATAATTACTTTATTAGATGATTTTGAAACTATCTGATTAGCGCTATTACTAAAGGAATAAAGTACAGCACTTGGAATGGGAAATCTCTTATTGTGACAAATTCTCAATCATTTTCAAGACAGCTGAAGCTCTTTCATCAACGAACTTATTATTTATGAGTCACTTTCACTCCTCTCATTTGCTCAGGAATATTGACTTCATTTACAAATATAAACCTTCATCCTGCATTATTTAACTGTCCATCCCACACGGCAATGGGGGCGCGGTGGCTGAGAGGTTATGCGCTTCCAAACCAGGGGTCCTGGGTTCGAATCTAGGTGAAGACTATGATTTTAAATTTCGCAATGGAACATGTCCACTTGTTTTTAATATCTTAACGTTCAGAAAAAAAATTTGTGAAGATATTTCATAATCAAGCAAAGCATCTTTATATTTCGACTTAAGTCAATAACTTTGTCGTCTTGTCTTTAGTGTTGTTGTATGACGTTGGGCCTGCTCATTCGTAAATGCGGTCATCATAACGTCTCTAGTGCTTGCCAGAAAACATTCATAATTTTAGGCTACTTTTTTTGCACATGATTCAAGCTATTGTTGCCTAATAAGTTTATATCCTACTGTTTTCTGCTCCTTTTTTTTTTTGGCCATTCCAATGCGCACATTCCTACACTGTTCAAGATAATAATTGTGATTTGTAAAGGACTTCGTATCGGGGCCAACTTGAGATCATGCGAAAACTCCATCAAACCAATAAGAATTCGTATGTGACTGGTATGTGACAGGACATGTCATCTGTAGGACTTGGACCGTTGTTGTTACTCCCTTTATGGATTCATCAGACAATATTCACACTGTCGATCTCTATAAAAAAAAATAAAGCACTATAGACGGATGAAGGATATATACGACAATGCTTTAGATTTAGTATTAGACTTATAAAGTGTACAAAGCATTTTGGTTTGATCATAACACTCAAAGTGTTTCTTTTAAAGAGAATAAAATAAATCTTAAAACAACTTACTGGTTGCCCTACCGGCCCAATAGGGTACTGGCCCACCTGGCATTTGCCCAAATGCCCATATAGCCAGCCCGCCCCTGGCAGTTCAGCTGTTAACGTAAATAGTATCTGTGAAGTTAAGTGCTGAAACAATCAGTGATACATACAGACCTCCGGCTGACAATGGTAATGCCTGCCCTGGATGTGGTAAAATATGTAGGCCACAGCTTGGGCTGCGTATCCACGGGAAAAACTGAATTCCTATTTAATCTTCGGACTTGATGACAAGCCTTAGCACAGGGTACTGAGTACCCGAGAAAGAAGTGAATTTAACACAAAGAAGTTAAGGCTGACTATTTATTGCTATTTCTATTACAGATTACAAAAACATATATAATCATGAAGGGAATTTTTTTGTAACCTGTTTACATATTAAAACAGTGCCTAACAATGCCGATAAAGCAGCAGACACCAAAAACAAAGTGTCTACTAATAGTTTGGTTTCATCTCAGCCGCCATGAAACCACCTTGCAGACACCAATAACAAAGTGTCTACTAATAGTTTGGTT
>JADKLZ010005465.1:4682201-4693488 GCA_021533235.1 Biomphalaria straminea | reverse complement strand
TCTCTCTCTCTCTCTTTTCCTCTCTTTCTTCATCTCTCTCTCTCTCTCTCTTTATACGTCTATATGTTTCTTTCGTCAATAGAATGGCTCCGGTCCACTAAGTTTGTACGTTTCACGTCACTGACTTCACCGTGACTTACTTATCCAGGTCTACAGACGTAGGCAACACTTGTGTCTTTTTTTTTGGCACAGCCAGTGTCGGGTCGCTGACAAGCTAAATATCTATCTCTATATATACATATAACACATATACTAGCAGACCCCCTACATTTACTGAGGAGAAACCTCAACGCACTATGCGTCTTGTTGGAGTTTAAACATTTCTGTACCAAACAGGTTACTGAAGATAGTGTTGGTTACAGCATTTTGACTCTGACAGATTCAGGTTTGTCTGCTCTAGTTATAAATTTAGTACACCTTTTTGGGGCTTTTATTAACAGCGAAGCCCGGCATTCCGAGAGCTACCCGCTAGATTTGTTAGATTATGATGATTTTATAGGCCTTCAAGTCGTTTATACTATTGGATGGATATACTTTTTAACAAAATGTAGGTATGTATGTATATATATACTAGATAAAACATTGTATTGGTTCAAACAAATAGAAATTCAGCTTAATTACAATGATGATGATTTTAAATTAAATATGAGCCCTTGACCCACCGCCCTTTTCCTCAAATCGTTTTGCCCCACTGCATTCATTGTGCCCTATCCCTTTTCTTCTTTGTTTATCATAATTATCATCCTATATCTTCTTACTGTCATTAATTTTCGATTGGATGCGTTGTTTTTTTATGGATGAAACAGCTGTGTTTGTGCTCAGCAAAAGAAATGCATACTTGTGAGTGGTTTGAGCCTAGGATTATTTACTTGTAAATTTGGGTTCGATACCCCATTCATTTCTCCTTTACTAAGTAATTAAGCTGTAAGACTGTCACTGCGCGCTTCATTCTTTAGTAGACAGACTTTCAGATTTTGACACGTATGACGTAATCATCTTTTTTGAAGTAACGTCTGTATTGTATAAGATAAGACACAATTAGTAACAGATATTTATTGATTTTAAATTTTTAAACATTAACCTGATTATTAAACGTTATAACCCCCCTACATCCCCATTTTATTTCTAGCCGGTGACGTCAGAGGAAGTAGAACAGGCAGCGGCTTACTCGAGGATATCGCCACTGGCCATGAGCCTGGTCAAACCACCGGACCCCGAGATGCTGAAGGTGAGTGAGGGGAAATGGGAGGTAACCAAGAATAATAGTTTTGATTGCAATATTTAACAAGGTTATGTCCCTTATGATTTAAACATGACTATATTATAAACAATACATATTGTGTGTTTGTGACAGGGACTGCCCCTGAAGGATCAAAGGGAGCTCATGGCACAGCATGCAGAGATGTTCCTTTCCCAGAGCTCCTTGCGGTCTATATCAAGGTCAGGGTCAAACACCAGCCTCTCCCAGCCTTCCTCTCGGAGGGCATCCGTTACACTGGAAGACGCTGCGGAGAAGAAACTGGAAGTGGCGGAGGAGGAAAGGCATGACAGAAGAGGTAACGTATTTTTTAAAAAAGTTTGACGTCATTGATTTTGAGCGAAAGGAAACAACTAATTCAGACTACTAAAATTTCCAACCCACCCCTTCGTAAGCTACGTTTCCGTAAGCTTTGAGATTTAGCAGTGTGACCCTTTCTTTCCCAAGGTAATGTTTAAAGCTTCTAAAGTAACTAATAACATTGAAAGGCATGATTTCTAACAACCAATGGTGCATCTTCAATGATAATGTGAATCGTACACCACAAAACCAGACACACAATTTCAGCAGAGAACTACGTAACATTCATGTGGTTAAAATACTTTTTGTCAGGTTTCTTTATGGGTACTTAACTTTTGAGTAATAACACCGGTCTAGTCTGGGTCCTGACAGCTCGTTGAAACCTTTCCCTTGAACATTACATTTATATAAATAAAAGCATTATAATGATTAATTTGTAATGAATATTTATAAGATCATGATTCTGACATGGGTCATACAATGAATCAATAATATTCAAAGATACATAATTGAGTTATCAGCCAGAAAAAAAAAACAACTTTACTTTGAGTTTAAGTCATTGACTAACCTGGAGGACTAGATTAACGTAATTATCGTCTTTTTTGAAGTAACGTCTTTGATGTATAAGAAAAAATCAATCAATACCCATTCAGTTGTTTAGACATAAGCACTAAAGCAGTATCTTATCCCACAGGCGTAGCTAGTGTGGGGGGAGGGAAGGGGAGAGTTTGAAAATCCCCCTGGCTCTCATTTTAGGAGGGCCCCCAAATGAGTGTTTTTACATTAAATATTATGCAGGGGTCCCCAAAGAGGTCAGGCCCCTGGCCTCCAAATGAGTGTTTTTACATTAAATATTACGCAGGGGTCCCCAAAGAGGTCAGGCCCCATGGCCCCCAAATCAGTGTTTTTACATTAAATATTACGCAGGGGTCCCCAAAGAGGTCAGGCCCCTGGCCCCCAAATGAGTGTTTTTACATTAAATATTACGCAGGGGTCCCCAAAGAGGTCAGGCCCCATGGCCCCCAAATGATGGTAAATGCCATTGACGTATCACCTGCAGATGCACATCATCATCAGGCAACTCTCTTGGCTTCGCAGTAAGCAATACAGTCACAACTAGCTCTCAGCTGACTCCAAAAATTGCCCCAAGCTGGTGCCCTAAATTAACTGATACTAATCACCCTAACCCTCGGTGCTGTAATAAAAGAACATTGAAAGAATACCTGCAAATCAAACAGCGCAGCCACGAGAACAACCAATGGCATGGCAAAATGTCCACAATATTGCTAAAGCACAACTGAAAAAAGGAATATCTAGTTTTATGCAATAGCTTTGTTAAAATAAGGGTTTGTCCATATTTTGAGAATACCCAATAGAAATGTAAAGAAAAAAAATACTTATTTATTATTGGTGGAATTTTGTTGCAGGTATCATGAAAGATAAGAGTGCATCCACCAAAGAGCTTCATGAGATCAAAAGCATTTTACGATCAGAGCCAGTCAAAGTGCCGTCCGAACCTGAGGTTCACAGCATTCTGAAAAGCCCATGGGACAATCACGCTTCCTCCTCTGAGCCTAGGGGGATTCTCAAAAAGGCGAAATCCGAGGACATTCCCTCCATAGACTCTAATGAGGATCTCAAGAGCATCCTCAAACACGAGGAAAGCGATGAGGAGGACAGTCACCTTAAGCCTAGGTCAAGGTCAAACTCACAGCCTTACAGTATTCTCAAACGAGAACCATCGCCTCAGCCTGGCGATCATGAAATCAGGAGCATTCTCAAGACGCCTCCCCACGAGAATGTCCCTCACCTCACCAGTGCCATGAGAAGAGGAAGCAGCGATTCTGATTCCTTGGCCACGGGCTCAGGAGCCCTGAAAAGTGCTCTCAGGCACAGAGGGCAGACTTCTGAGGGTGAAGAAGATCACGCTGAGGAGTCGGCGCCAACGCCAGAACTTAAAAGCGCCTTGCACAAGCCCCATGCCTCTAGCGTTGAAGACATTCTAGATGACGCCAACTCACACATCCACGTTGACCTTACCCTTGCTATCTCAGGAACTGGACATCAGGGAGCAGCTTCTAAAGCGTCCACATCAAAATCTTCTGGTGCTTCCTCCCCACCCCGAAGCACTGGCCGAAGCTCCTTGGACAGAGAGGGTGAGGTGAAGACCACGTCATCAAAGGCACCGGTTCAAGACTCCCTTTCAGAGCAAGCAACTGGTGAGAAGGATACTCTGAAGGTCCCGGAAGACACAGAGGCCAGACTTGGCACTAGCGCCTCTGAAGGGGAAGGAGAAAGCAGTGCTGGGGAGCTTCTGGACGAGCCTCAGAAGAGGCTGAAAAAGAAGTCGAGGCTCAATAGAGCCACTAACAGTGAAAGGTAAGAGGTCTTTCTCCATACATTCTCTTTCAGCTCTCTCTTTTTCCATCTCTCTTTTTCACCTCTTTTCTCCTTATTCCGACATTTCCTCTCCACCATTCTCTCTCTCTCTCTTTTTCTTCCTCATTCACTCACTCCCTTTCTCAGTGATTTTAGTTTCTCTCATGGGGGTAGCTAGGAATTTTCTATCTTTGGGGGCCCGGGGTCTTGACCTCTTTGAGGGCCCTGCATTTTGCATAATATTTAATTTTTAATGTGAAAAACACTCATTTGGGGGCCCTCCTCGGGTGGGGGCCTGGGGGGATTTTCAAATTCTCCCGCCTCCACCCCACCCAAGCTACGCCACTGGTTTCTCTTAAGTCTAGACCCTTCCTTTAACTTTCCCTAGCAAAATCTAGCACAATGTCAAGTGTTTGCTCTTCTTTTTATATTCATGTGTAGATTTTATGTTGTTGTTTTATAAAGAGAATAACATTTTACAGCGCCCCTACCAATGAAAATACCATTATTAGTCTTTTTTGTTTTGTTTTGTAGCCTGTTCATCATTACTTTACAATATAGACAAAGTTAACTTCAGATGAAACGAAATAAACTGATATTTTAAACAACTGTAAACTCTGTATCAAAACACGTCCTTTCACTCTGGCATCCTGCAGCCGTCTTTCGTACTTTAACACAGCTTACGACAGGGCCGATTTTCTTGCATCACTGTACAAGACTAACATTAAATTAATGCTCTCTCTCTCTCTCTCTCTCTCTCTCTCTCTCTCTCTCTCTCTCTCTCTCTCTCTCTCTCTCTCTCTCTCTAAATTAAAAAGAAATACTCGCTTTCTTCATAATCACCTTAGAAACATTGGAAAAAGACTCAAACTCCATAGCAGTTATAATCTGCAGCTTGCTAATAGTTGTGTCATATCCACGTTGGGTTTCCTGAATGCTAACCTTTTTGTTTTTAGAAGTAAATTTCAAAACAACACTTAAGATTCTTACATAATATGTTTGCTATGCATAGTTCGCAAAGTGAAAAATTTACAAACAAGAGAAAATGATTTTGGATTGTGTAATAAATTTAAATGGACACTCCATAATTAGCTAGTTCAAATAATGTTACACAATATGTTAGTGGAAAAGCTAGAGACGTATTGTAAGGTATATCAGCTTCTACGAATAGCCCAAAGATGTGTTATTTATTTATTTTGTACAAGTGTATTTACATTGTCTGTACTTACATTCACGCAGGTTTCCTTTGGCAGTTCGTGTAACATAGCGGACACAATATTACCATTAGGTCTATAAAACAAACGTGTAGAAAGATACAAAACAAAACAGCTTCACAAGCCGATCATATTCGGGCAGGCGACATCAAAGCAAACTTGGTGCATTGTTGAAAGGTTTAAAGAACACCGAAACATATCTGATGCACTTAAAAGAAGCATTATTTAAAAAATTAAACAATACGTTCTTGTCAATTCTTAACTGTGGGACATACATTTTGTACTGCAGGAATCTACGTCACTGAAGAAGTCTTCATATCTGATTAAAAAAAAAAACGAAAAGGGTTATTGAAATGTAAAGTCGTATAAAAAAATATAAGGATCAACCCTATGATTTGCACTGCTTACTAAAAAAAAAAAACGGACTCGCGTAGGCTGTCTTAGAGTTTATGTGAAACAAACTCCTTTTTTTTTTATTCTTCCCCATTGAGTTTTATGATGCCTACATAACTATTTTATACATGCATATATCTGTTTCTGTTTCGTAACCTGTTTTCAAAGCGCCTTAACTGAACAGAGACCAAACGTTTTAGGTCTAGCTTAAATTGAGCCTCCGGTGGGAAAATCACTAACAATTAAATCCTTACTATTGGATTGAAACAAAGTGTTGGGAACGTTTTCTTCCTTGAGAATTAACATTTTTAAAAACAAAGCTGTGTGTAGGTAACTCTTTACCAGCTTTGGGCTAATGTTTCAGTATTAAATCCGCTAAATGTTGGTAACTTACTTGATATATATACAAAATCAAAACTTCATAAAATACTCAGAAAGACACAAAGATAAAGGCACACTCCTCGTCCCATATGCTAGGACAAATCTGTACAAATGCTCTATCTTCCCTAGTGCCATTAGAGCATGGAATGGTTTGCCTGAGCTAGCCAGGAAAACCAGTGACTTGGCAAAATTTAAGTCACTGGTAAATATGCATGACTGAATGCATGACGCGTAGGACGTAAACGTCTTCTTTTTTGAAGTAACGTCTGTATTATATAACATAAGATATATCTACATCTAAATTTTCCCCTTTCAGAGCTTACGATCTATTGGGCAGATGATGCAAAGGCCATCTGTTTTTTTTTTTTTTTTTGTAGCCCACGCTTAACGAGGATATCATGTGACCAGCCTAGCACAACGACCAACCGCCTTTACCTTTCCCCAACTAATGTCAGGTATCGTTTAGAGCGGGGTGGACACAGAAATCTACTACATAGCTCGAAATTAAAAATCCGTCTTTAGCAGGATTCAAACCCGGACCCTCCCCCCCCCCTCGGTTTGAAAGCCAGCGCCTCCAATCTAGAAGTAATGCCTGTCAAAGTTAATGTATAACATTTAAAACTACTGCTTGAAGTTTGTAGATGTCAGTGAAATCTACATTTAGCCAAGCGCCTGTAATCTAGAAGTAATGCCTAATTGCCTATCAAGGTAAATTGTGCAACATTTAAAACTACTGCTTGAAGTTTTTTTAGATGTCAGGGAAGTCTACATTTAGCAACTGGTTTCGTAGATACACTCGCGCTGATCATTTTTCGAAAATTGTAGAGGAATATAATAGTAGGCTTAATTACTATATAACATTTTAAGATGCTAAACTCAGCGCTGTGCAAGCTACGACTCATGGTGTACAAACGAAGAACGCAAGATGGACAAAAGCCGGTTCTAATTTTGATTAGCCAGGTGTACGTAAGCCTATAGTAGCCTGGTCATGCTTCAGTGAATACCCCCTGTTAATTTTCTTTCTTACAGTCTCGTACGAGAACAATACTCCTATGGCTGTTGACTATATTAGCTTTAAAGACCAACTGAAGAGGTTTTTTTCGAAATTGAGATAGCGATTGATTTAGATAGTTCATATCATCAGAGTTAGTTCCTAAAAATTTGAGATTTTAGAAAAGCGTATTTATATTAGAAAAAGTAATTTGAAAGTGTAAAAAATAACGAGATTTGAAAATCAGCTTTAATGGCCGAAACCGGAAGTGACGTGTTGTACTGGACTGAGGAAATGTAAATAAATAAAAATAGACTTGGCTGGATACGTTATTGATAGCGATTCAGATGATATAGATCTAGATCTACTTATCAAACAATTTAAAATTATACTTATGATGGGATGCACCAAAATGCCCTGAAAATAACTTTTTCAAAGTATATTTTATTATAGGGCAGATTATTTAATTAATATAATTATAGATAGATTAAACTAGTCTAAGTCTAGAAATAAGAATAGGTTACAATTTACAATACAATATAGTAATATACTCAATAGGGTACTCTAGATTAGATTTTAGATCTACTTAAATTTAAATCTACTAGTGTATAAGCTATTTTGAGTATTAGTATTAAAGGGAAACTCTCATGGTTTTGACAATTTTTGATATGATACGTGTTTTGATTTACAGATAATGAATATATTATTCTTTTTTTTTTATTTGCAAGAATAACTTAGTAATTGATGTTTTTCTGACATAATTTTTCTGCGCATCCAAAACGGTCAGATTTTCACGGAATTTCTGTGTGACGTCACAATGGTGCTCTCAAATCTTAGGCTATATAGACATCTAGATCTACTAATCCGAGTAGGCCTACCGGTACTTGTCTTCCGCGAATTTATTTTAAAACAAGCTCCCGATGTAGATCTAGTCTAGATCTAAAATATGTATTATAGACTCTAGGCATTTTTTTTTCTTTTATTAGATCTAGAATTAACCCCAACTCCGAATACCAAATCATTAATGATAAACAGTAACCTTTAAAAGTAATATTAATACGTATACATTAAATATACTGTTAATTTAGTCTGCAAAGGAAAAAAAAAGTGTTGAGGTTGTATGAGAAGTGGTCGTCTCCTTTCCATCAAGACTAAAACTGAAAGATTTAAAAACTCCTTTGTCCCACTTTCGATCAGAGTGTTACGAGGTCAGCTGTCGTCATCGAGAAGTAGGCCTACATAGAAGTCAAATCCATGAAGCGCTGGTTGTGAATGTGTATGTGTGTTCTTGTGTGAATGTTCGAATTTTTCATCAATATTGTTTTTGTACAGTAGTTATGTTGATCTTGTGCAGAGCAGATTTTCGTTCTACGAAATATCATAGAACAAAGTCTTGAGTACCAACAACGGCTAGCGATCAGTTTCGTAGACTTTAAGAAAGCATTTGATAGTGTCCACCGAGAATCACTATGGAAAATAGCTAGAGAATACGGCATCCCAGAAAAATTTGTCCAGATCCTACGACACCTATACAGTCAGTCTAGTTGCTGCATTAAAACAGAAGGAGGAACCACAGAGTTTTTTAGCATCGAGACAGGTGTGAGACAGGGGTGCATCTTATCTCCCTTCCTTTTCCTCCTAGCCATCGACTACATAATGAGGAAAGCAATGAACCAGACTGCCTTTGGTATTCCATGGTGTGAACAAAACCGAATGACGGACTTGGACTTCGCCGATGACGTTGCACTACTCGGGGCGACAAATAAAAGTATACAAGAAATGACTGAGAGCCTAGATAGAGAGGCACCCAAAATTGGCCTCCGCATAAACTTGGATAAGACAAAAATTTTGCGAGTGGGATATAAGGCAAAGGGTGCCCCTGTCAGACTTGGCGAGTCAACGCTTGAAGAGTTGGACAAGTTCACTTACCTTGGCAGCATCATAACAAATGATGGGGATGCATACCATGATGTAGTGTGCCGAATAGGAAAGGCAGGGAGCATTTTCCAAAGGCTGCAGCCTATTTGGACAAGCCAAGCCATTGGACTCGAGACAAAAATACACCTTCTCAACACAATTGTCATTCCAACTGCAACATATGCATGTGAGACATGGAAGTCATCTGTCAAAATTGAGAAGAGACTAAATGTGGCTCAACAAAAATGGCTGAGACGGATTCTGAGAGTCAGTTACACAGATCGGGTCTCAAACAAGGAAATCCTATGCCGAACTGGGAGTCGAACACTCAGTGAGGTTGTGACAGAACGTCGCATGAGGTTTGCGGGACATGTTCTACGACAAAATGAACTACGCATACCAAGAATTGCGATGACATGGAGGCCAATACGAGGAAAACGCAAACAGGGACGTCCTCGTATAACTTGGCGTCATACCTTCATGGAGGACCTCAAAACAGTGGACACCAGATGGGAGGAGGCTTCAGACATTGCCAATGACAGATCATTATGGAGACAGCTTGCCGCCCAATGCGCCGAACGGCGCGGGAGGACCTAAGTCTAAGTCTAAGTAAGTTATGTTGAGGTTGTCAATTGTAAAGAAACGTAATTTCTATTATCTTATTTTATCTTATTTGGTACTGTAACCTAGCCTATGTATTGAACCAGTTGATGTATAATAGATCTACTTGTACAGCTATTTCGGCCAATAGGCTCCGAGAAACTTTGACGATGACGCATTATTTTCCCCCCAATAGGCTATTGTGAATAGACATCGTGCAGCTTTGGGAAAACCCCGTGTCACCATATATAAAAAACAACAACAACAAAAAAATAAACAACTTTTTTTAATTATTTTTTTAAACCTGTGGTATAGCCCTTCCGTATAAGTCGGGTCTTGGGATGTATATGGAAGTATATAAGTATAAGGCGGAGATACTGTATTGTTATTGTTACAGCGTGAGAGACGGATGAGCCCGTTAGCGTGATATATATATATATATGAGTTTACGGTACATATAGTATATCCTTACGGCTAAGGGCCCCCGCGCATGACGCTCGCCCAGGGCCCAGCAGCGCTCTGATACGGACGCCCTTGTTTATAAACAAAGACCGATTTTAAATCAACGTGGAGACTAGATCTAGCCGTGAAGCGTAAGAATAAATGCGATCTAGATCTATAGAGAGTTTATCGGTGATATAGGTATAGACCTAACTTAGCCAGGTTCAGTTGTGACGTCACGTCTTTAAAAACTATAACCATCTCGCAGAACCCCGTTTTTTAGGAGGCGTGGCAAATTTACTGTCTAATTTATTAAATATAAAATTTTCTAAGCATTTAAATAAAAAATGATATAATGTTTACTATTACAACTTTTTACGCAGAATTTAAATATGTCAATAACTAAAATTTGAAAAACTATGAGAGTTTCCCTTTAAGTATTACTACAAATCATGTATTATAAAGTTATCTAGTGATAGAGTGACTAGATCTAGTAAGTTTTAGAAGGCCTAGCTAAGACTACTAAGAGACAGCAGAGTAGCTAGCTAGAATAGAATTAGAGATAGATTAGATTCAGCCATTTATCATTTACTATGATTTACTTAGTTTTGGTATAATTATAATAATAGACATAAACTTATATTATTATATACTAATATAGATATAGTCACTAGATCTATAGTACTTAATAGTAGATCTTACACTTACATAGTGATAGTCACTAGATCTTATAGTAGATCTTACACTTACACTCACTGTGACTGTGTAACACTAGTATAGTATTATATTAAAAACACTAATTATTATAATATCTAAATATCTATTAGTCAAGGCCAAGGACTAAACCTAAAGCCTTTAGATTAGAAGCTAAATCTATATATAGACATGGAATTTAGGAACTTTAGGCACCCGGATATTTAGGCACCTCGTATTTCCGGATATTTAGGCACCGGATATTTAGGCACCCGGATATTTAGGCACCCGGATATTTAGGCACCCGGAAATTTAGGCACCCGGATAATTAGGCACCCGGATATTTAGGCACCGGATAATTAGGCACTTTTTGACTAGGCGGATAATTAGGCACCGGATATTTAGGCACTTTTTAATTAGCGACCTTAATTTTCAAAATAATTTTAAAATGTTAACGTACATTTTATCCTTAGGCTATGGGCTATCGGTGACGTTATGAAAAATAGCAACTATAACGATTCTAACTAAAGAAAAGCTGACAAAATGGGAAAAAATGATAATCACGAGAATGTGTGGAAAAAATGATGACCCCTGAGTCTATATATAATATAGACATCACAGGATTCAGGGGAGGGGAGGTAGATATGATTCTCTACTCATTGCTTCCCTCCATCACCAACCCGTAAGGTTGACTGGTGAGTTTGTAAAATTGATGATTAT
>JADKLZ010005465.1:4651129-4672201 GCA_021533235.1 Biomphalaria straminea | reverse complement strand
AAAAAAAAGCATTGGCCTCGGGGCTTCGCCCCGAAATCTACTGATAAATAATTAGCCGTAGATGTCAGGATAATGCGTTTCTGCAGTGACGAATGAAAAAAACGCTTTTGGCGTCGGGGCTTCGCCCCGAAATCTACTGATGGATAATGAGCTGTAAATATCAGGAGAATGCGTTTCTGATGTGAAAAAAATGCAAGAAAACGCTTCTAGAGTCAGGGCTTCGCCCCGAATCACACTGGCGAAGCTTACAGCCCTCCCTCAGTCCCCCAGCTTGCGTCAACATGACTGTTTTTTGTTTTCTTTTTTTTCCTCGAAAGTTAAAAACACTTCTTTTTGTTCTCGTGTATATATATATATATACATATATGCATATATATATATATATATATATATATATATATATATATATATGCTTTACATACGTTTATGCATAGGGTTAGGGTTTACTGGGCGTTAGGGTTAGGGTTTGGAAAAAAATCGCCCCCCCCACTCCAAATTTCTGGATCCGCTAGTGTGTGGAATAGGGTCACGCTAGTCTCCTCTTATTATTTACATATTACCACCCCCCTTTTTTTTTTCCACACAAACACATATCTTTTTTATTTTAATTTCGTCACATGGAAGGTATGGGTTTCTCTGCAATTAAAATTGATGCAAAGTATACATTATATGCATAGTTCGATATAGAATTAGAGATGCCACAGTCATCTATCTAGTCGAGCATTTTCCCATTTGTCGGTGTGCCCTTTCCATTGGGGGCACCTTGCTGATAAGAATTTTTTTAAGGTACACAAAGTTCTGCTAAGTTTGCTTTGTCGTTATGTATTCATATTTCAAAAATTTAACTTAAACAAAAATTATATTAAATTTTAGAATTATAAGACTTATTTTTATCTTCAAAGTCGTCTGCAACAAAAATCAAATGGAAACTTGTTCTTGCAGCAGACGACATTTACGTCTCCACTGACACGATTCTACCCACTTGTTGTTGTCAAATTTGAATTTCCAAACTAAAGGAGGCGCGGTGGTTGAGCGGTAAAGCGCTTGGCTTCTGAATCAGGGGTTCAGGGTTCGAATCCTGGTGAAGACTTGAGATTTTTATTTCGGGATCCTTGGGCGCCTCTGAGTCCACCCACAGCCAACGGGAAATAGAGGTCACGGAGGTCACGGTCCACCCAGCTCTAATGGGTACCTGACATTAGTTGGGGAGAAGTGAAGGCGTCTGGTCGTTGTGCTGGCCACATAACACCCTCTTTAACCGTTGGCCACAGAATCAGATGACCTTTACATCATCTGCCCTATAGACCACAAGGGCTGAAAGGGGAACTTAACTTTTTTTTTCAAACTAAAACATTTGAAAAATTAATTGTTGTAGACCCAACTAATGAATCTAGGATATATATATATATATATACTCTATCCCAGACTAACATAGAGGAATATATAAGCACTGGTCAAATATTTCAATAAGAAAATATTTGGAGAGACAATTATTTATTATTATTATTTATATCGACCAAATAAATGTTGTGTGTTTGTTTTTAGCTTGGAGACAAGGGTGTATAACATAACCACTCTGTCATGGACTAAGGCTAGTTGGGGTTAGTTGTGTGTGACATCGCTCTATGCTACATCACGGCCTCGTTCTAGATGTAAGTACACGCTAGGACAGCCGTTTCCTGTGAGTCAAGTGTTACACATAACTTCTCGCTCAAACACAATGGCTCTGAATGTCGTGTTCTTTTGAAGGAACTACTGTTTGGACAGAGGCGTCATCCCTGGGAATTAGGGGTTAATCCTTCAAAAAAAAATGCATTGTCAATACAGTGGCGTAGCAAAGTTCCCGTGGGCCCGGGTTTAAGAATATATTGGTGGCCCCCCTCCCTCAGTAAGACGACTGTAATGTATGACAAACCAATTGAGTAATCTGAATGTATCGGCACTTTTACCAAAAGACCTTCCCGGGCATATCATCTTTGGTCATTTCATCCCCGGTCACTTCATCTCCTGGTTCTCATGTGGGCCCTAAATGGTCAAGAGTCATTGGCCCAAGCGCAATGAGCCCCTTTGCGTCATTGTTGTTATGGCCACACGCTTTGGGCCCCTAATGGTCGTGGGCCCGGGTTCATTGAACCCCCTTCGCGCCATGGATGCTACGCCACTGTACATTTTGTTGAATCCAACGAAGTTTTTGTGGTTGGGGGGAGGGGCGTAGATCTATACACATTTCTCCGGAAAGGGGGCCAATATTGTGTTGATCTGTCTGTTGTTAGATGCTGCATTGAATTCAGTAACACCTGGACGTTTAATAAACATCAATAACGGGTTCATCTTATCTTATAAAATATAGACATTGCTTCAAAAGAGAAAAGAGGATAATTACATCTTAGGCGTACTCATGTGTTAATCTAGTAATGCGTGATAATTAGAGACTTTAACTCAAGTCATTGTTTTTCCTGTCTGTTTCAGGCAACGCAGTCCATGCTCTAGTGGCACTAGGGAAAAAACTGAATAATTTGTACGAATTAGTCCTAGTTTATGGAATTAGAAATGTGCCTATATATATCTAAACTATCAAAATGATACTGCCATATCTCGTGCTTAAAAAAGTCACGTCAACAGTTTCTGTCCTATAATTTCTTGTTCCGAGATTAATACTACTAAATAAATAACATCCTAGTATATAAGTGTCTTGAAGTGTGCCCTTTCAGTATTATAATGACACACTAGCATTGTAATTTTACAGTAATTTGTTACTTTGCGAAGATCAAGACTCTCCTCTAAGCAGAATTTAAATAATTTTAAATGCATTTTATAAATACAACAGAAAATCTTGTCACATTAAAAAAATATATATATAATTAGTTACATTGTATCTCATTACTGTAACCCCTTCAGATTTTCTATAGCGGTCACGCCTATGTTTATCCTGTTTCTCTGGTATGTTATAATGATTTCCTGATTTAAACAAAGACTGTACTCGTAAGTTAGAGCGCTGAGCGTGAGTCCATGTGTTGTTTGATCGTCAGAACTTTGGTTAATCACTTGCGTCTAACAGCTTCGGGATTTGGCTGTGCAAATGTCGATGTTATATGTATTCTTGGTGGATAGCTTTGTATTATTGATGTGGATATCTACTTGTGTTGTGGTTTAATTGACCATATTGATATAGATGTGGGTTGTTGTTTTTTTTAGTTTCACTGTAGTCTGCGAGACCCCACGGGTCGTTTCGCCGGCAACATGTTTGTTGTGCATAGACATAAATAATTATAGACTGGCCAATAAAAGAGTTTTATGAAATGAAAATTTGTTAATTGCGTTTGTGTGTACTTTATTTATGTCTATGAGTTTTGTTTAATCTCTAAGACTGACGATCATGCAATTTTTTAATTTTCATAATTCGGAAATCCGAATACAATAGATATACATGTTTTCAAGTTACATAAAGTTACTTCCTTTTTCCAGTCTATACACTAATAGCTATATTTATTTTAGTCTATGTAGTTATGATGATAAGAGACAACTGTGTTTTAATTGTGTGTTTGTAATAGAAACCCTGCAGCTTACAGTGCCATCCTGTGGAGTTCATATAGTATGGAGAAATACCTAGATATACCTGACACTGTTATATTAAAGCTTAAAGTCCTTTATCTTACCCTCGTTCTACTAAGACATCTATAGACAATATTTTATAGGCTTTAGCTTTAGTCATTGGTTTGAGAAGTTTTAGGTTTAAAGCCGTCACATGGATCAGGGGTTCTCAACCTGCGGATCGCGACTCTCTTTGGGGTCGATTGACAATCGGTCATGGGTCGCTTGTGTCCATGGAAACAATACCCTGGATCTTTGCTTAGGTTGATCGAAGGGTGGTTGTGTCCACTGTCTATTGTGGGACCTAAGTATAATGCAACAGCATCTCACATGTTGAAAATAAAAATTCCAGTTGTTTGAAAAAAAGTGGGCAGTGACTCAACAAGGAGAGGATAAGTGTGTGTGTGTTTGTTGGAAAAAAAAAGGGGGGGGGGCGTAAACCCATAATCCCCCCGACCTGCTTGGATTCACATTACTGATAAGGTGCATTGCATTGAAAAGAAACATTGCGTTTGATCAAAAGTAACGATATCTTAAAGAGTCTCACGTTTTGGGATATTTTAAGATGTAATAAAATGTCCCTTTGTCAAAACAACACTTTAATCGCCCTCCTCCAGTGAAATCAAACAAAACTTGGTATTTCTCTGTACACAAGTTGATCATTAAAACGCAGTCTTTTATCCAAACACGCTAGTATAGAGGGGAAAACACCCAGGACAAAACACTGCGATTCATTACGGCGTGTAGCACCTAAATGACGACTGGCTATTATGTCAAGTGTGTTGCTAAGTGTGTGGGCACGCTAATGACGAACTTAATGTTATGGTAATGGAGCAGCACACACGAAGACTAGAATACGCTCCCTGCGT
Source organism: Biomphalaria straminea (assembly GCA_021533235.1). NCBI lineage: Eukaryota > Metazoa > Mollusca > Gastropoda > Planorbidae > Biomphalaria > Biomphalaria straminea. The sequence goes on along the minus strand of JADKLZ010005465.1, from coordinate 4,667,741 downwards.
CCTCGCTAAGCTGCCCTGTGAAACAAGAAACTGTTGAAAATACGTCAGTCATATATTTGTACACTGAGCTCAGATTGTGGCACGGTTGACACACTGGACACTTGGACAGACGATTTGATGCACTTAGACTGACCACTGGACACTTGGACAGATGATTTGATGCACTTAGACTGACCACCCGAAGGTCGATCGTTATAGTAAGCCTGAAAACAGACCTCTGGCGTGGTCAACCAATAGCTCGTTTTCACGTCACATGACGTGACGTCAGACCTGCGACGTGGCAACGATGTATTGGTTTCCACTGACCACAGTTTGTCACGTCACAGGACTGTGCTGAGGCCTGCTATAACGACTGGTCTAGATCTGACACACTAGGCACTTAGACTGAGGATTTGACCGAGACAATTCGTTACAAAAGGTTTCAACACTGACCTGCAACGTCATAACATTTGGTCTAAACTGCCCACTGGTTGTGACGTTGCATGTCAGTGTTTAGGCCGTCTATAAGGATTGATCTCGATTTGGCACACTTGACATTTGGACTGAGGCAGAATATGCTATTTTCTCTCTTTCTCTAATATTTAGAGAAATGTTCCCACACCAGCATTGGATTTTGTTTGTTTTATTTAATCTTTGTGTTCCAAAGATTTGTGAAATACTTTTAAAATCAATATAGTGTGGTCTTTCTCTAACTGGAATGTTAAAACATAGCCTTGTGGTATCTGCCCCCAAATGAAATGGTTGAGATACTATTTTGAAAAGTGAATCCCATTGTGCAAGCTATGTCTTTTGCTTCTGAAGGATTGACTAATTTTGACCGAAACTGTTACCATGTTGACAACAGAAGTTTACAAAACAACGCAGACGTTCCCACGGTGCACGGGGTCTCGGAAATGACGTATGGATCAGGCGACTCCACGACGGACCCCGATCACAGCTCGTGTCCACTCTCCGAAAACAGGAGCTCCGCCGAATGTTCAGGCTCAGCTCCTCCACGATCAGACCTTATCATGGAACCACGAGCAAAGGGCGATGTTAATGATGAACTCATCGGGGCAAGTATACGCCCCGGTCATCGCCCCGACTATGGATCACGGGAAGATGATGGCCCGACAGCCGGTTCTAGTCCACCATCAGGCGAGAGCTGGCGAACCGCAGACAAATCCAGTCAACGAACAGTTCGCCCAATCAGCCCTCTTGTGGGGGCCTCCGTCATACTGAGACGCCGTTGGCTGGAGGAGGGCTACGCCTCTGAGCGAAAGGACACAAAAGAACGCCGGATACAAGTTCACAGCTGGGACTCTCAAAGTCTTATAAAGTACCTCAGGTAAGTGCCCCATCACTACAAATCTTGTAATGAGAAGCACTGCGCACGTTCGGTTTGCAGCTACACACACGCCAAGCTTTGTTAAATCTGCGCATGCGCTGTTCTCACAATTATAACTAAGGAACATTGTGGATTGTAAAATATATAGAGAGTAATTAACTTCACTGACCTTTAACTATTTTTACATTCTCTTACAAGTGCTTAACATAGTTCTGTTCCCTGGGTCTGACATGCGTGAAATACTACTTGCTGTAATGGACCTCATTCACCAAACTTGAACAAACAACATTTTCTCTATATGTTCTATACAAATTACGCAATACGTAAGCTTGTCACGTGATCCGTATTTTTCACTATTTTATCAATATGGTGACGTGGCTAAATGTTTGTATTTACATTTGGTGAATGAGGTCCATTGTGACTTTTCATTATAGCCTCTAAATAAATAATTGAAGACCTTAAAAATATGAATAAGACTGCATATCTAGTGCACAGATAGTGGGAAGCGTGGTCGAGAGGCTAAGAGGCGCTTGAACTTGGCTTGGCTTGGCTACCTAGAAGGGGGCTCGAGGTTCGACACCCGACTCGGGCAGAGTTGTGTTTACTGAGCGCCCAACGGCAGCACGGGAAACCAACTCCTAGATACCCCCTCCCCCCCACTGGTCCACAAATGAGATTGGACCAAAGCGCTCTGAGCATGCTATTAGCATGAAAGTAGCGCTATATAAAAGCTATAATAATAATAATAACAGAATACGGAAGTATTGATGAGAGTATTGTTGCAATAAACCAAGCAATAATTTTAAGCTGTTTACAGCGCTTTATAATCTCAAATGTTAAATTTATTTGATTGTAACGAAAAGACTTTTTACAATTCTTCTTTCCAGTTTGCAAATTGCAAATTATTCATTGGAAAATATTGTAAACTGGAAATCCCTGGACACTGTTCTCGAAAATGGCTCTAAAACAATTTCCATACATATTTGACAGTTTATGTAATTGTTTATGAAAAACGAATACTTGCTGATTGGCCATATTGTTTAAATTCTTCTTTTTACCGTTCTAAATTTCCGAAATATTATCTTTAAAAATTAAATCTTTATCTTGAACAGACCTACGTCAGCGGATATTTCCGTTTGTCTTCATTCAAGAGTTAATTATAAAAAAGCAGACGTTTTGCACACCGTATTCAAAGTCTGCATCTTAAGGCCTGAGTAGATTTATTCATTCGTTCAACCAGGATTTTTTTTTTTTTTGCTTGGGGCGGGAACAAATTTTCCTTCATTAGTTATAATAGAGAGCAAAATAATTGCCTTTACGAAATGTCATTAGCTTCATAAGAGAGGAATGTTTTTTTTCTTCTTATTTAATTGGCAAGAGTGATCTTTCATTATGGCTTCAATGATATGGTTTATTTTGTCTATCTAGTTCAAAGTATATCCAGTTCCGCATCTTCATTTTCTTGAGTTTTTTCTTTAGGTTCCATATTATCGCCACCACATTACTTTATATCGCTTTCTCTTCCCTTTACTCTTTGTTTCAAGAAAAAACCCATATCTTAAAAATCAAAGTGTAAACAAGGATCAGGTTACTGTAACTTCTAAGTGCCCGAATTCCCTCAGTACGACGCGAGTAGGACTCAAAACTTGTAATGATTACTGAATCGAAAATCACCTGCATTCACCTAGCATTGCTAGTTATCGATAACGCAAATACGCCGGGACGCCAGGTAACTAAACGCTACACATGCACGGAAAAAAAAAATTCAAACCATGTTTGCTGACTTGGTCAAGGTGGTCAAGTTGAATGAGAAACGCCGGCTAGAGTTCAAAATGTTATATAGCCACTCGCCTTGGTCAATGTCCAGTCCTTTGGTGTCTTTGATGACATATGAATGGATGGTAATCCCTCTTTTGTGGCCAAAACAAGTAAAGGTCTGACAAGGGCCGTACGCTTGGAGTGGGTTTGACCTTTATTAGCATCGACAGTACTACAAGTGGCGCCTCTTTGTAGGCATTGGTCCGTTGTGAAGGTCCTTTTTTAACATTTAATTATTGTTATTATTATATAAAACTCTATCCTGCGTGTACTTGTGTTACACTTGTAATGACACGTAAGGATTTTCACACTAAACAACTAGTAGAAATTGTATCTATGGCGAAAGAAACTATAAATAACTAGCTTTTTGTGTATTGAAAGAACAAAATAAACAAAGTGTTGTTGAGCTACCTAGACAACAACAAAAAAAGTTTATTATGTGAGTATCTAAGAAAAGGTGATGGCTACCGTAAATCCTAAAATGTTTTGTTAAATGATTATTTTTTTTTAAATTTAGGCTTTATTTTTAAATTATTTTGTCAGTCATTGTTCAAATTGTTCTATTTTTTGACCATTGTGATGCCGGGTACAAATCAACTAGTATACTATTGGTGGCTTTCAGTTTTCATGGCATCTTGAACATTGAAATATATGTGCTCGTAAAAAAACATAAAAAAAGCAACCCTTTTATTAAGCTAACAGCCTTACACTACTGTTTAGTTCCAAACTTGAATTCGTCCACGCGAGATGAATGTGTTCTTCACACAAATATGTAAACTTTGCAAACCATTTTTTTCTGTATAACTCGGTATATCGTGGCACATAGCTGATGTGTGTCTAACTTTACATATGTATAAAAGTGTAAATACTTACTTTACAATTGCTTCCGGTAGTTTCTGTCCGATGTCATAACTTAATACCACCTTCACTTTGGACCGTTGGGGCACCATGCATGATCTGTCCACGCCTCTCCATGCCTCTCTGTCCTTCGCCTTGACTAGAATATTTTTCAATGATTGGGCCCGTCGACTCTTTGATATTGTCTTCCTGTCGCTTTGTCTGTTTCTTCTTTTCGATCCTTGGGATCTTTGGATAATTGGGGCACCACGCATGATCTGATAACCGTCTCGCTACATACTTTAAAATGCATAAACACTCTTTTAGCCCCTAGTTAATGTCTACTATCTAATTTTGCGCTTAACAGTCGTGCAATGTAGACTGTGGGTACCCACGCTCAGACATTGCGATGTAAAGCTCATCTACTTCTATGGCCGACGGGTAACGAGGATGTCACGTGGCCAGGACAACGATCAGTTGCCTTGACTTCCCCAACATCAGGCTCTGGAGCGTTATAAAATTTTCGAATCGGTTCCCAGTTATCACTAGGATTCGAACTCGAGACTCCTGTGTTCGTAAGTCAAGCACTTTACCACTCGGCCACCATGCCACTTAATGCAGACATGAACACCCAATGGTACCTTTAGTTTACAGGTCAAGATGGGGAGGTTGAAAACGAATATTCACCTAACTTCACGCTTAATGTAAAGGGCTACAAAAGTAGCCCATATGCTTCCAAACGCTAGGGCAAATTTATACAAATTCTCCTTCTTACATAGTGCTATTAGATCATGGAATGGATTGCCTGAGCTAGCCAGTAAAACCAACGACTTTGCATTCATTAACATGTATGACTAGATTGACCTAGGGACACGCTAGGACATAATCATCATCTTTTCTTTCAAGTAACGTCTGTATTTTATAAGAATATAAGTTTTCTGGGAGGAGCAGCATTGAATTCCGAATGCTCTTTATCTGTATGCAAAACTAGTGGATGTACCGAATCAATCAACACTTTCTTCAACAGTCGTCAAATTATCTTTTGTTTCGTTTTCTGACGATTTCCTTATAATAAAATCTTCCGAGGGTGATACGGGGCAGTTTAGCGGTTCCCAAAACTACGTCCTGCGGACCATATCCGGCTCGTGCTGACATGATATTCAGCCTTTCGAAACCTCTACCTACCTTGTATCTCAAAGTTGGAAAGGATGTCCTCCAGTGGGCTCAGTGATACGTTGCGGTGAGGCAACCAAAAACACTTGTTTTAGGACATTTATCTGACCCCCATACTGGAAGGGATGAGCACCACTCGTGTTTATCATTGGTATCAATTGTAGTTTTCCCCGCAATCAATATTGTTCTTGGGAAGAGTGGGATTTTTTTTCCTGGACTCGTTTAAATGTAAGGCCCTGTTGTATACGCGACTCGTGTGTCTAATTAAAGATATAAAAACAATGTGACAGCTGTTCCGCACTGAGTTTGCTTACTAGTGTAGGAGCACCGCTTTTTTTTTTTAGTCGCCCCCGAAAGGGGAAAAGACGCTATTTGTTTTGTGTGAAATGTATGTCCGTCCGTCCTTCCGTCCCGTTTAGATCTCGTAAACTAGAAAAGATAGTGAAGATCTGACATCATAATATTTTAGCCATTCAAAGTTCTGATGCAACGGCTACTTTTTTCTTTTTTAAAAGCGAAAAATTTTATTTTTTTTTTAAACACTTGTATAAGAAGTGTTTTTTTTTATAGAAATTGACCACTTTTACTATTCACTATTAATAGTAACAAGCACGGGAGGCTCTTTAGTAGGGGAGATGACTATCTGGTCTTCTGGACCGCTGGGGCACCACACAAGATTTGTCAACCTTATTTCTCCATTCTTCTGTGTCATTTGTCTTTGATAGAATTTCATTATGATGTTCTTTTTGAAAAATTGAAAACCTGCCTTTCTACCTGCCTGGGTAGACCACTTTGGAGACCGATTTTGAGTTTGTGTTTCCACACAAACTGTCTTTGTAACCTTGGTTTTAAAAGGTTTCTATCAACTAACTCCGTCCGTCAACCTGGTACAAATATTGCACATATTCTTTCTCCCACTTCCTTTTCTTGGGTCAAGTTGAAACTTTCTTGAAGTATTCCTAGTCAACGACTATACGAATAATGAATGAATTGGTTAATCAGCTAGTGGTAGTTTATCCATTTTGTTTTATATAGATATAGATTTTATATAAATTGAGTTTAAACTTACAGTATCAAGAGACATGACAGTTATTATGCGATTCTTCCCCGTAGATAGACTTTGTTTAATAAAAGTATATATATATATTTTTTTTTTAATTTTTTGCCTGTTTTACTGTCTCAAAGTTCTGTTTGCTTAATGTTTCGAAGTTCTGTTTGCTTAATGTCTCGAAGTTCTGTTCGCTTGTTTCATTATAGACATCACGTTACTTGCTGTTATAAAACAATTTTGTGTTATCCTTATGAAGATGACATTCATTTGAACTCTGAACCTGTCGTTTCCCCCCCCCCCACGCCACCTGTCTTTGAATCATGGAGTAGGACATTTGTCAGATAAAAAGGCCAACATCCAGTCCTGTAGCTACTTTATTGAACACAAAGCCTATCGATTGGCCTATAATTTAGCCAATCAGACGGCAGCTTCCTCCGCCGTCCATCTCCTCCCTACCTCTTGCATCTCTCTACCGTCTGCTGGGTTAATTGGGTAGTAACTGTCATCTGATTTATCACAGAGCCCAAACTAGCTTTAAGAAGTGAGGGTCAAAGCAAGGCTATCACGGGCAATATTTGATTGCTTATCTTTGTTCAAAGCATGTTCATGTATCAGTCAGTTCTACTAGTGAACAGTACAAAGAACTCTAATTCATGGCGACTACACACATTTCACAAAAAAGAGAAATTAATATGAAATGTATTTTGAACGCCGTAATATTTCATGTTGTCATTCTAGACTGGGGTAAATAATTGTTTTACATGTTTATTTCTTTAATAATAAAGAGCCTGTAATGAGTTAGACATGTCTGTTTTGTTATTCCAAATTCGTTGATACAAGCGTCCGTTTAAAAAAAAAACAACTCTATATTTAATTTGGGGTACATCTATTTGCGAAAGAATCAAAAAGTCTTAGATTTCACATATTCTTAGTAGATTATTCCTTTGATAATTTTGTTTTGCAGACCTTTTTCTTCGGGTTTTTTTTTTTTTTTTTGAGCAATCAAATACTGAATGGTTACATTTCTAAGCGTAAGGAATTATTGATCAGCTGTATACAAAAATATAAGATTTATAGCCCCCCCCCCAAAAAAAAAAAAGGTTTTGCTTCGGCTAGTTTCATGTTCAATCTAGCACCGGCCACTCCAAATGTCCCCATCAGGTTTGCGCGTGAGCTGATCAAAGAACATTTTCTCTTGACTCGGCCATGTACGTGCACTAGTTTCCAGCAGTTGAGCTCCTAAAGAACGTGAAATGTGGCGGGTAAGGTCTGGTGGCGTGATTTTGATGAATTACATAAAAAGTTGTCTTTTTCCCCAGACATTTAAAATCTTTTGTGTTATTTACATGCTCCCAACGCCCTTTCTGCAAAAAGTCCTCCTACTTGCACGCGACAAATCTTATCATTTTGAAACAAAATATCATTTATAAATATATTGGGTCTTTTTTCGACCAACAGGAGCGTAGCTAGGAATTTTCAACCATTTGGGGGGGGGGGGGGAACAATCGACTCCTTTAGGGGTCCCTGCATTTTACGTAATATTTAAGTGTTTGTGTGTGTAAAAAACACTCGTTTCGGGGCCCACATCAGTTGGTGACCTGGGGGGATTTTCTGATTCTCCCTCTCCCTCCCCCACTCTAGCTACGCCACTGTCGACCACTTTTCAACATATTTTTTTGAAACTCGCGTTTTGAAAAAATTTACGCACGACGCGCATTATTATTATCATTATTATTATTATTGATTGCATGAAATTGTTATTCTGAGAAGTATAAATGGAAAGCTTGAGTTTGACAAACGGGTAACCTTTCTAACCTATTGGTCTGTACGAGCTATCTTAAACACTACATACATCTACCTATACATTTGAACATGTGTCCCAATATCTAAAAATACATTTACCTCTAAACATATAGTTTGCTTCTAATTTTATTTATTTATTTTTTTTTTGTTTGTTGGGCCCATTAAAACTATGCGAATAGAATCAAAGCTGATTGCTTCAAACAAAATTCTTGTTTTATATTCCGCGGGGGTTGTAGGCGGGAAACATTGTGTATATATATCTCCCCCTGAAGAGAGCTCGTGACTTGCTTAAAGCAGAGTTATGGGCCTTGTTTCACCTTTTTTTTTTTTTTGTCTCAATCAACTCAATGCATTAAAAACAAGCAGTCTGTTTAAACGTTTGATGTTAACTAGTGTAAGAAAAAAAAAAGATTGTATCCCTCTACTTAGCACTATGCATTTGAAACCTGTATCCTGAATTTTTTAGATCCAGTGAAATACATGATATGCTTTCGGTGAGGCACTTTTTTATTCTTCTCCCAGATTAAGCCTTAGGACAGCGGTTCTCAACCTGTGGGTCGCGATCCCCTTGGGGGGTCGATTGACGATTTGCCAGGGGTCGCCTAAGACCATCAAAATATGGATTGTTTGAGTCTATTCTTCTATTGCTGTATGTGTGTGTGGGAGGGGGGGTGTCGCGGCAGAGTGGGGGATTGTAAAAAGGGGGTCGCCAAGCATAAAAGGTTGAGAACCGCTGCCTTAGGTAGTGACAATAGCAATATCAATGACAGCTTGTCATTCAACACTTTAACTCTTTTCTCTATCTCTCTCTCTCTCTCTCCTCTCTCTCCCTCTCTCTCTCTCTTTTAATCCACAATTTCGCTCTCTCTTTCTTTCTCTTCCCCCTTCTCTCTCTCTCTCTCTCTCTCTCTCTGCTTCTGTTGGTGTTGGATGGTTAATCATCGTAAATGGGAACAAAAGCCTCCATTTAAAATCTCCGTGTATTTCAGATAACAATCTCTCCACTATTCGCTATACCGGCCTATACCCAATAAAACAGTTTTTTGACTTTATCACAGGATTTCTCGAGGAAAATAAAAGCAACTGGCTTATAAAACAAAGAAAATAAAAAAAAATAAAGCAACTTTCAAAGCTTATTATAGAAGTTGCTACGGCCATGTTTGTGTCATTTCTAGCGGTGTGTGCACGAGGTTTAATTAGGTCAAAGTATTCTTCACCGGCGCGCGAGGATCGTCCACTCACGACTTGAACGAGCAACACGTACACATGGACAGTGCGACACACACACACACACACGGCACATAAACGTATTGTTTTATGCTTCGCGTGCCGGACAAATAAATCTTACAACAAACAGGCGACTGTAGTAAATCGATTGGTGTGTAAACACTGAAGTCCAAGTTTTAAAGGTAAAACGCTTGATTTCATTATTTCTGTCTTACAAGTGTAAATCTAGGCCTACAAAGTAACAATGTATGCCTGTTAAAGTTTAACTTAGATCTAGATCTAGATCTAGAGATCTAGATTCTAGTCTAGTAATAGGCCTATATTAGGCCTATCTATAGATATATTTTTTTTTAATTTTGATCTTGTATTCTAAAATATTGTCTGTTGTTAATAAAGAGACATCAATTTTATTAATCTTTTTTTTAATCTATTCTCATCCTAATTCTCTCTCTCTCTTTCTCTCTCTCTCTCTCTCTCTCTCTCTCTCTCTCTTTTACGTTACATTTTTATAATCTATAACTGTAGACTCAACATAAATCTAGATCTAGCTAATTTAGGCTCAAGTTGTGATATGTAGTTTTAATATTTCTTTCTCTCTTTCCCTCTTTCTCTCTCTATATTTTCTTCCTATTTTTTTCTTTTTCTCCCTGTCTGTCTCTTCTCTCATTTTCTCTATATATTATAGATCTATATATTATATATAGTATCGCCCCAAGTATAGCCACACAATCTTGTAGGTCTGTAGAAGCGCACTTCTTTGTTATATTTTCTTGAAAGCTTAACATTGTTTGTTAAAATTAATACCTAGCAAGCGCTCTCAACTTATCGAGTCTCAAGGACCAATAGATTAGCTGTTCACTTTCTGTTGTATCTGCGAGGGATTATGCTTGCTACTAAGTGATGTTATTCAATGTTCCCGGGAAGATATAAGTTGTTGAGGAATACTTAAACAGTAACGCCAGATAGTTGATGCTGGTGATCCACTTTCAAAACTAGAATCCCCTTTGCTCTTTAAAGACTTTTCCTGATACCCCCTCCCTCCCCTGTTCTGACTAGGACTATCATTATCCTAGTAAATTAATGTACACCCTTTCCCTGGATTGCACCCCCCACACACACACACAAGAAGGGGACTAATTTGTAAACGGTGTATAAAGTTAAAGTGTGACACGAATGCATTACTACGCTGAATAAAATAGTGCCAACATTTTGTTAATATGGCTGTGTGTCATTAGACCCGAGACCAAAGTGGTTCCCTTAAAATGAAGACTCTTATAAAACCATCATATATAGTTTTAAAAAAACACCTTTAAAAGGCTTTCTATTGTTATTATTATTATTATTACTATTTGGGCTAAGAAGGAAATGACCAGTTGGTGAAAATGTTAAGAAAGGGAAATTCGGAAGAAAGAAAAAAAAAGGGGGGGGGGGTATTAGAAGGAAAGAAAAAGAGAGGGGCAAAATCCTTCCGGGCAATACTTTAGAGATTATTCATAAAAAAAAAATTGTTATGGCTGAGGTTTGAGGACTAAACTTAAGAGGGACTTAATGTTGGGTAGTTAGTAGTCAGTGTCACGTTATCCTGGACATGGCCTGATGGCGGTAAGAACAATCGATAGCTCTATGAATATTTGGGGAACACAAGCTGGCGATAATGTATTTCTTGTATGTAAAGCGCTTCTTGTATATATGTCTCTTGTATATCATATACGAATACGAATGTTGAGCTTTGTGACGAAAATTCATTACCATGGTGAGACTCAGGGCCGGTCCTAGCAATTGCGGGGCCCTATGCGCAACTGATTGCGCGGGGCCTAGTTTGTATGGGAATAAGGACAATAAGTGAAAATTAAGATTTTGTAATTGCGATCTGCACTTTACGAACCTTCTAACCAATGGCATATTTATATGCCAGTGACTATTCAAGTAAATAAAGTATTGGAACTTCCGATTAAGGCAAATTTGCCCGATTGTTACATTTTATTACATGAAAGCTGACAATGCCTTGTTTTTGTTTATCACTAGTAGGATTGGCGTTTTGAGCAATGAATGACACCCACAAATGACAATTTTGCCTATTTTACTGGAGATTTTAAAGAGTTTTCAAGAGATTTCAATAAATTCAGGAGATTTCCAGGAATTTTTCGTATATATTTTGAAATTAAAAATTACATCTTGAATTAGCGCGGGGCCTATGAAAGCGCGGGGCCCACTGCGACCGCATAGGCTGCAGTGGCCTAAGACCGGCCCTGGTGAGACTATTCCACGATGGTATGAAGGCCCGTGTCCAAGAAAGTGGTGAACCATCAGAGCCCTTCGAAGTATCAAACGGGGTAAAACAAGGCTGTGTCCTAGCACCTACACTGTTCAGTATCATGTTCTCCGCTATGCTGACAGATGCATTCACGGATAGAGAAAACAAAGGAATAAATATAACATACAGATTTGATGGTGGCCTATTCAACCCGAGGCGGCTCAAAGCAAAATCAAAAACAAATTCAGCAGTAATCAGAGACTTGCTATTTGCTGACGACTGCGCCCTAAATGCCTGCTCTGAAGACGATCTACAAAGCATCGTCAGTGACTTCTCAAGAGCATGCTCAGACTTTGGCCTTACCATTAACACAAATAAGACTGAAGTCTTATATTTACCTGCTCCTGGGAAAGCCTACTCGGATCCAAGTATCACTATAAATGGACACGATATAAATGCAGTGGACAAATTCACATATCTTGGCAGCACACTCTCCAGAAATGGAAATATCGATAACGAAATCGACCTTCGCATCGCCAAGGCCAGTGCATCATATGGCAGACTATCAAACAATGTCTGGAACAGACGTGGTATCACCACAAACACTAAACTAGGTGTCTACCGAGCCGTCATCCTACCTACATTGCTCTATGCCTCAGAAACATGGACAGTATACAGAAGACATGCCAAGAAACTAAATCACTTTCACATGACATGTCTAAGAAAAATACTAAATGTCAAATGGCAAGACAGAATGCCAGATACTGAAGTCCTTCAAAGAGCGGGTTTGAAAAGCATCCACACAATCCTGATGCAGTCCCAGCTGCGATGGGCAGGACACGTGTGCAGGATGGAGGACCACCGCATCCCAAAACGTCTCATGTATGGCCAATTAAGAGAAGGTAAGCGCTCCATAGGTGGTCAAAAAAAGCGCTACAAAGACACCCTCAAAACTTCTCTAAAGGAGTTCAACATTGACCCAGGCACCTGGGAGACAGAGGCACATGACAGAGTATCATGGCGCCGCGCTGTGAGATCCGGCGCACAGGTTGCTGAGGACAAAAGAACAACGCTTGCGAAAGAAAAACGCCAGAGAAGGAAAGCAAGGCAAACGACACTAGTTCCAGCTGGAATTACCTGCCCAGAGTGCGGCCGAACATTCCGGGGTAGCATAGGTCTCACCAGCCACATGAGGAGGCACAAAACCCCAGTGCAAAGCCCTCAGCCCACTGGATGAGAAAGTGGTCATCATCGAACCACGATGGACGAACTATATATATCATGTATGCAATCTCAAATACGTAAATGTAGCCTTTAATCTTTCTCGCTTTCTTTCTCCACCATTCCTTCTGTTTCTCTTATATCGGACGCATATATTTTCATCTCTTATGTTACTTGACTCGTATCTTATTATATTTTTTTTTACAAAAATACCTTTTCAAAAAAAAAATAAAATTATAATTATTATAAGATTATTAGACCTACTCGCTGCCTATACATGTGTTAACCTGGACGTACATGTTTCGTTCTAGCTAGTCATTGGTTTTTTCCTTTGTGGTTATAGCACTTGGGTAGAAGGAGCACTTGGGAAGAAGGAGCACTTGGGTAGAAGGCGCACTTGTACGAATTTGTCTTAGCATGTGGAATAAGAAATGTGCCTTTGTCTGTGTGTCTTTCTTATTATTCTATTAGGTTGTGTTGTTGTATTTGTGATTTATAGTTCACTAGTCGACCGGCGGCATAGCATACGCCGCTATTTTCCAGGGCAGGCCTTAGGCACTGCAACATATGGACCACAGTGGGTCCCGAACTTTCTTTGGACCCGTGCTAATTTTTAGGTGTATAAATTATGAAATTGAACCATTTTATAAAGCATAACAGATTTCCCGCGGCCTCTTGATTTACCAGGAGCCCCCTGGAAATCTCCTGAAATGGTATTAAATGCTATGCCGCCGGTCGAAAAAGTCCTGGAAATTTCCGGACATTATTAAAATCTTTTTAAAGTAAAAAAAAAAATGCTATGCTATTTTGTGAATGAAAATAGTGCGGATTTGGATATATTATTTCCCATTCACAACATGCTGCGCCATGGGATCTTCCCAATTGCTTGATATAAGTAAAGTGAATGGGTGAATTCATGAATGAAAAATACTATGATATTGGCTAATTGACCTTAATTTACGCAATTTTAAGAATATAGCTGCACTCATGTAACAATGCTTTAGAAAAACAAATTTGAATGTTAATTTGATTAAATGGACTATCTGCGAAGAGAAGTTCTATAATCGAGCCATGGGATCTTCCCATTTACTTGTTATAAGTGAATTCATGAATAAAAAAATACAACAACATATGCGACCACAGAGGGTCCCGAACTTTCTTTGGACCCGTGCTAATTTTTAGGTGTATAAATTATTAAATTGAACCATTTTATAACATGATATAACAGATTTCCCGCGCTAAAGTCAAACCTGAGAGTAGTATCTATCTGTGTATTGTCGTTCTAGTTTCAAGAGTTACACGAAGTTACTTCCTTTTTCCAGTCTATATTTATTTATGTCTATGCTATTTTGTGAATGAAATAGTGCGGATTGGGTCCATTCACACCGCGTGCGTACGCCATCTTCCCTATTTACTTGCCGCTGGCATGTTGTGTGTTTGAACTTTTGTGTGTTTGACCTCTTACTTAGAGGAATATATATATATATAGATTGTTTCAATTGTGATGTATACTTTGTTTTTTTAGTCTGCTGTCCTGAAGTGTCTCAGAATTGAGTGATTTGCGAATGGTGTTTCTTTAATTGAATATGAATATTTGTGATAAACTTTTTATGCACATTTTCCTTTTTTATCAAGCAAAATATGAAAGAAATACTTAAAAAAAAACAAAGCTTATATAGGGAAAGTACCACACAATTACTGCCATATGTCTCAGTACTGCAAGATTTCTTTCACTTGTACCAGATTTCTTTCACTGTGAACCAGACAGACAGACAAACAGACATAATTAGTTGATAGAAGCTTTAGAAAAAAGAAGTAGCGTGATCTAGTTGCTGGACTACATTTAAAATGTTTTCTTATTGATTTTAAACGGAAGATGCACTCTCTAGCATGGCTCTAAAACTGTCCACATCTTTAAAATTGGGATATCAGTGTCGTTGCACGCTTTATTCGATGGGGCATGTTGTTTTTTTTTTTTTTCAAATTCCATCCTGTAAATATTCAAGCATTCTTAATTCTAATGTTATGCTAGAAGACGTAAATGCGAGTAAATTGACATGATGTAAATTGATAAGATGTAGTCGGTGTCAATATCATAGTCCAAGGTATTCATTTAAAACAAGAACAAGCAAAATAGATTTTTTTAAAACTCCACATTTACAACCATATTTCTCAATACTGTAAAAGATGTTTCCCTTTTTCGATAACATATAAAACTGGATTATCACTAATTAAGTAACTAATTGGTTGTTTTTTTTGTTTGTTTTTTTTTCAAGTTTTTTTTTAGGTACGATTAATAATTGTGCTAAGTTTCAGCTTGATCGAGATTGCGAAGTGGGAGAAATAACGTGTTCAACATTTGTACCAGACAGACAGACGGACAGACAGACAGAGTTGATATAAGTTTTGTACAAATGCGTATCAGTGTCATTTGAACAATGTCACCCTCAAACGCGCGCACGCTCGTCTGTTGTCTGGCGTCATGCTTACAAGTCTCCAAGCTTTCACTTCTATGGTAATCTCTGTCCTATGTAGAAACTTTAAATGTCGCCCGTGTATTTGTGTCACCCAACGAGTCACCCTCTAATACAAGTAAGCTGCAAAATGTCATGTCAATGTGTACCCTTATCTCCGCCGAGGATCAGATTAATGATGTCATTTCCTGGTTCTCATTATAGCCCAGGCTCAATTCCCCCCCCCCTTTTTTTTTTGACCAATGATCCTCAAATGTGACACTTAAGGACCACTAAGTGTAAAATCAAGTAAAATGTTTTTACCTTTACCTATCCCTTAGTCTATTGAACCGTTGGGGCACCAAGCAAGAGTAATGCTAGTGGTCTGAAATATTTGCAGCTAGGTTTGAGGTGCTGTCACGTTAGTTTATGCACTGGATTGTGAAAACCTTGTGTTTGCTGTTTACGGATTTATAGTAAACGGATACGCATTAACACAGTTCACTCCCTTTTAGAACTATTATTAGCTTAGACGTTACTAAAAAAAATTGTGGAGGTTTGGAATGGAGGTCACGTGACCAAATGTTCCTTAATTTAAAACTAATAGGCTACTTCAATGAAATTACAGTTCCCAAAGTTCCTCGTGGTAAAGGGAATAAGTTCCTACCCCCTACTACGGCTACAGTGGCATACCGAGGGGGTGGGCTGAAAGATACTGCCGCACTAATGGGCGCCTGAGCGTAAGGGGCGCCAAAATGGGTACTCAAAACACTCCATACAATATCATTTATTTCGGTCTCAATAGAATGTTCCTTCGTTCAATTCGGTTGCTTCATAAGTAAAATCTGTAGTGCTTGCTCGTCATTGTTCTTATGTAAATATATTGCTTTATACGCACACTATTGAGAGATAGGGGTAACAGAACTAGCAACCTCGTTTCGCCGATACCTGGTAGTTCTTCCCCTGCTTAAAAGCTATATACAGTGAAGTAGCTAGGGTGGGATGAGGGGGAGAATTTGAAAGTCCCCCGGGCCCTTACTGAGGAGGGCCCTAAATGAGAGTTTGAATTTTTTTTTTCAATCTATATTATATTTCTCAAAAGAATTAGGTCAGACCGGCAACAAAAACACAATGCACCACCAACAAGTAATCTATTTTTAGCTCCATTAATCATTTTTTTAACGCATTGGCTTTACTTATTTTATAATGCGAAAAATTAGAACCATATTTAAAACTCGAATTATTTATGTATTTAATAGTCAAAGAGAAAAGTTTTCTGGAGCGCAAATACGCTATAATTCTTCAGAAAAAAAAATCCATTGACTTGCAAAAGACCTTTAATACGAGTATTTGTGAACAATTGTGGTGGGAAAAAAAAGCATTAGCAAGGTTAGAGATTATAAATGACTATATTTTAAAATGTTAAAAATGTGTTTGATTTCTTTTAA
>JADKLZ010005465.1:4609698-4649511 GCA_021533235.1 Biomphalaria straminea | reverse complement strand
GCCTATTATAGGGCCATTGTATCATCAAGATAATGCCTATTATAGGGATATTGTATCATCAAGATAATGCCTATTATATGGACATTGTATCATCAAGATAATGCCTATTATAGGGACATTGTATCATCAAGATAATGCCTTTTATAGGGACATTGTATCATCAAGATAATGCCTATTGTAGGGACATTGTATCATCAAGATATCCTCTATCTTTTTGGAGTTACTGTATGCCATTTACATATTCCCTAGACCAAATTTTACTTTAATCTTTATTTATTACTTTATCTTTGCTTTGCTCACTTTGTAATGTTCTTTTTATGAAGCCCACTTTAAGATGTCCACTTTATGCAATGGTGTCTACTTTGTGATGCCCACTTTGTGTTGTTCACTTTAAAATGCCTACTTTATGATGTTCAATTTAGGATGTCCACTTTGCATTGCCCATTTTATGATGCACATTATATTATACCTATTTTATAATGTGCACTTTATGATGCCCGCTTTAAAATGACCTTTTCATGATGTTCACTTTTGTGTTGTCCACATAGTAAGGTCCACTTTTAAATATCCATTTTGTGGTTACACACCTGAATTGACCTGAATGTCATTGTTGTTTTTTTATATTTTCAGATATAAAACTCAGCCACCAGAACTTGCTGACACCTCTACCACAACTACAGAACAGACAAGAAGGAAATATAAGTATGAGGGTAGAAATAAAACCCAGCCAATCACTACTGGAGAGATGAGAGAAGCAGAGGCAGCAGCACCAGTGTCCAATCTAGTCAAGACCCCTGGTGGGTCAATCAGTGAAAGGTACTTGCTTATGTCATTATCATTATTTATTAGTATTATTTGTTTCAACTAGGTTTGTGTTCACATATGAAACTCCACACTGTTGTTGATGGTCATTGGCTTGTAGCATCAAACTGCTGGTAGGACCTAAACCATTGTAGGGGTCTGATATTTTAAATTTTAAAACTTAATATGATGT
Source organism: Biomphalaria straminea (assembly GCA_021533235.1). Lineage (NCBI taxonomy): Eukaryota > Metazoa > Mollusca > Gastropoda > Planorbidae > Biomphalaria > Biomphalaria straminea. Next base: position 4,648,517 of record JADKLZ010005465.1, on the reverse strand, counting down.
GAATAAGTTCTTTTTGAACAAAGCTAAAAACTTTTTATTACTAAAGACAAATTCATCTTGAGATTAAATGAAATAAATGTGTATTTGACTATAGTAATAATAGAAAGCTGTATTCTGAATAAAATCTAGCTCACTACAAATCCACATATTTCCACTCTGGCGTTTTGGAGTTGTCTGTCCTACCTAAGACTACTGATTACAATGCTGTTTATCTTCCATCATTCACAACAAAAATCACTAACCTCTTCCAACATGATCATAGAAATGCACACACACACACTCCATAACACACACTCATCCTTAATCTTCGGAATTGAAGACATTGCCACTAAGTAGTATTGAGAGTCAGACATGGTCCTTGTGGCATCATGTCTATCTCAGCCCTGTAGTTGAAGCAAGTAGTCAAAGGGCTGATTTAAGGTAGGTCCTGACCACTGGGCCCTTTTACAAGTTTACCTGATCCTGTTGATGTGTACACTGTTGCTGAACTGGCTCATGCCATGCTTGGATTCTGCTGCTATTTCAACATATTTCCTTCTTAATCTCTCAATAGTTCTTCCTATTATTTTTGTTCTACATGCTTTGAATGTTTCTTCAGATTCAGAGATTATTACATTATATCCTAGCCCAAACCTCTGGCATACCAGCAGGGGATTGAGGCAGACAGGGTTCAAACACTTGACATTGAGACTGGAAGCCTTCCAGTAGCACTGCTATTAAATTATTACATCATAAAAATAGAACACATTAGTATTTTAACTATGAAGAATTGGATATTCAGATTTTAGAAGTGATAATAATTTTTTAGATGTAAAAATTAGGATTTAGCCCAAAATTTGTGAATATTATAAAATCCTAGAAATGAGATAGTTGTGGATAAAGTGTATGACAGCTGCCTGGTCAGGAGGCATGGTGACTGAGTAGTAAAGTGTTTGGCTTCTGAATCCAGGGTTCTGAGTTCAAATCCTGATGAAGGCTGGGATTTTTTACTTTGGGGGTCTTCTGGGTTCTGTTATGACATGATTAGAGTGTAGATTTATTTCGGGAGTAATTAGGGGATAAGTTTTCATTAGTGACGGAAGTGACGATAGGTTAGATAAAAAACAAGAGAATAGATATTGACGCTAACAACAAACAAGGCGCTTTTGGGATAGAAGAGAATACACTATACTCGGACGACAACGACGGATCCCTTCTTGAACATTAAAGTTCATTTTATTGTTGAAGCAGCGTCGACTTACTATATCATTGTTCGGTCTTCATTGGTGGTTTGATTTGTGACAGTTTATCATTCAACACCGTGAATCGACCATGCAACAGTTCCTTTGAGTCCATCCAGCTCTATTCGGTACCTCAACCTGACATTACTTGGGGAAAAGTAAAGACGGTTGGTCATTCTGCTGGCCACATGACATCCTCATTAATCATGGGCCATAGAAACAGATGACCTTTACATCATCTGCTCCATAGATCTCAAGGTCTGAAAGGGGAACTTTACTTTTACTTACATTAGCTGCCTGGTCATGCATGCTGGACTGTCGTTTGGTCCCCTTGATATTCCAAGATTCATACCCTGCCCACTGCCTTCCCCTGTCACCCTTTGGGAGGTTTGGTCTAGGAAGTAGATTATCTTTAAGTCTGAAGGAAGAAACTTCCAAAACATGTAAACCATTTTTTGTACAAATTAATGTTAGTAAAATTTAATCTCTTGAATTTTATATTAGAGTCAAGCATTGTTCCTCTTTTGTCAGATTGAATCAGCTCAAGACCAGTGGCAATGAAGAGTGGAAGAAGAGAGTAGAGAAAAAAGATGACATTATACCTTTGGCTTCGCCCAGCGTGGTCAAGCTGAGGGAACAGTCTGGCCCTCGTGTTCCTCGTCCAACAAGCATCGCTGACCGGCTCAATGAGCTTGAGGTTTCATCAAAAACCTGGCAAAACAGGGTAGAGGAAAGTGATGCTAAGCAGTTTACTGTAGCTGCCAAATTGTCAAGTAAGTTGGTTGCATTTAAATTTAATGCTATCTAATAAGCCGTGTTAAATTTTCTTAGCTTAACTTGGGCAACCCTATGTACTTTCTGATAGAAGAATGGTTTTAACACACAATAAAAGAGCAAGACAACAACAACAAAAATTATAGATTATGGTTGAAATATAGACTGCATATATTTGGTTAAAAGTACCATATATGAATAGTCTAAAAGTAAGTAAAGTTCCCCTTTCAGACCTTGCAATCTATATTATAGGGCAGATGATGTAAAGGTCATCTGATTCTGTAGCCAACGGTTAATGAGGGTGTCATGTGGCCATCACCACAACCGACCACCTTTACTTTCCCCAACTAATGTCAGGTACCCATTAGAGCTGGCTGGACTCAGAGGTGCTTTGCTAAGGATTTTGAAAATAAAAATCCCAGTCTTCATCAGGATTTAAACCTGGAACCCTTGCTTTGAAAGCCAAACACTTTACCACTCATCCACTGGTCCTAATGAATGGTCTGTTATAACTATAGTCTGTAGCTACATTGCTTGTTACTGATAAAATCTAGAAGACAAATTTAAATTTACTCTCATCCTAATGTTACTCAATGCTAGTACTTTCAGTATCCTGAGAAACTTAGTAATAGTGACTATGTTCAATTTTACCTATAATTGAATAACATGTCTAACTATACAAGAAGAACAATATTTTTATGTGTTCTCTGCAAAATTCACTTAAAACTGAAATGTTACTTTTATGTTCTGTCCCACAGATAATGTAACAGATAGCCCTCTAGTGAACAAGTTGAAAAACTTACCAAAGAAAGAAGGTAATAACACAGAAACTTTGATTCCATTTAGTTTCAAATCATATTAACAAGAAAATAACAAGTTCATACAATCATTTGTTCAGATAAAACATATTACTCACAATTCATAGGCTTTAGTAATTTAAATTATATATATTTTTTTTTACTATTGTCATAAATCTTTTTTTATGCACTTATTATTTCTAGGGGATGGCATTTCTCCACTGGCATCTCCTGTCACTCCTACCAAAGAGTTCATTGCAAAAATACCACTTCCAAAAGACATAGTCCATGGTAAGGCTGATGGTTTTGTTTGTACTCCATGTCACCAGTATTTAAGAAAATAATACAGCTCTAAGTACCTAAAACTACATATTTCTTTTGCATTTGTCAAAAAGTGCTATTGAAATCTCATGTGGCCACGGCCTTCATAAATCCTATACTCTTTAGCGAGCAATTCTTGTTTATATATATATTTATTTACATATATATATATATATATATATATATAAATTTTATTTCGAAAACGGCTCTAACGATTTTGTTTAAAATTTCAAGGTATGTGCGTATTAGTGAGAAAAAAATTCTGAACTCATTGGCCACATCGGGAAAACTCGAGTTCGACCGTTATTTCGATATGAAAATGTCTCAATGTTGTAAAATTAATTTTGGTTAGAATAATTTATTAATGAAATTTTTCCAATTTATGAATGAAAGTTTTCCCGAGTTTTAAAGTATCAATGGACCTAATTAAACATTTGCGCACCATCTTATTGAAGATTGATTTATTATAGAACTATGGAAGGAAAGTAATGAAATTAAATGTACCGATGTATGATTAGTTTTAAGTGCTTAATAAATTGTTTACACTTTAATTCCGTAGAGCGGTGTAGATTTCCTCATTAATCTTCGGGTTTGATGTCAAGCCTTATTATAATTATTATTTTGCTGGTAAAATTATGACCATGTGTTCATGCTTCAGTGTCTAATGTCCCGTACCAAAACAAAGGAAATGGTGATTACACAGTTGCTCTACGCCTTACTTTCTCACACTGAACAAGATATCTAGCTAGCGGTCAACGAGTTTGCGTACGCTGCAGCCACTTTTGATTTAACTATAAACCTCAGTAAAAAACTTGGGGTTAGGGCGTGGTGACGAAAGGCCTAGGAAATATCTGAATGTAGGGATGTATTAAAGCAGGCCATATCCTTCCATGGGCTGTAGCACCAGTAGCACCACTGGGATAGATGGATGGCAAAAGCCGGTATGAACTTCTTATAGTCTGACAGTCTGGCTGAGCAGGGCACATATCCCGTAAAATAATCTGAAGAGTTTCTTTAGTGTTCTGTTTGTTCTATATGTAATTGTACATGGCGATTAAATATCAAGTCTCTTAAGTCCTCCTATAGTCTAGACAGCGTAAAACTATCGTAGGCCTACTATTATTGGCTTGGAAGAAAGTCTTTGCAGTTTTACCCAATAACGTAGAAATTTGCGTACTCGATGTTTCATACTAAAGCCATAATTGAATATACTAATTCCAAAATTAAATGTCTGAACGTACCAATTTACATATAGAACAAACAGAACACTAAAGAAATTCTTCGAATTAGTAGTCTTTATCCGATCGTTCATTTTCGTAATTATAAAAAAAATCCCAAAATGACTTCGGGTATATAACCTTTCTTATAAAATATTTAACCGAGCAAGGCTCGGCCACCTGATATTATTACAAATAGGTGCAACTTTGTATACTACTTTTAGAACTTCTTTGAGTGAAAGAATTTTGATATAATTAATTGAAATCAATAATGGATCAGTGCTAAATGGACAAGGAAAGATATGTTTGCTAGACAACTCTTAAGTTACGTTCACTTTTTTTAAAATGAAATATGAGCATGGATGTAAACCTTTTTTTCACTACATATGTTTATCTTTCATAAACAAAGTGTATCATTATGAATTCAACAGCCAAACTGTCTGCATCTTGCTTGAAATTAATGTAGCACAATAAAATTGATTCACTAAGTCAGTCTCAGTAAAATCCACTGGTTTGGGAGGGAGGATAGGTAAAGACAGACACCTGAGATAGTTATAACATTTAATAGGCTGGATTGACATAAAGGGAAATATAGTAGTGTCAACAGCAACAAAAATGTCTACTAACAGCAATAAAACTATTGACCTACTTTTATAGTGCATCATAAATATTGAATGACAAGTCACAAAATCAGATTTCTCTAACATCAATTCTAAAAAGTAGCACCCAGTTTATAGAGATCCAAACTGTCAACATTTTCTTCTTGTTTCAGTAAATGTTGACACCTTTAATATTCCATGTCTACTTATGTTAATACTAAATTACCTGAATCAAGAATTTTTATTGCTTATGATGTTAAAAAGATAAATTATTTTTCCATTTCCTTACAATCAGATCCTTTGGCTAAAATTCAGCCAACCAAACGGGAGTCTGAAAGTGAGGATAAAAAGGAGCCTGTCAGGGTGGAGGTGCCAAATGTGAGTGAAGAGTTGCAGACGTTCTTCAACGTGAAAACTATTGATGACATCACAGACAGGGTGGAGCTGACCATAGATGATTTTGACAACATCTTTATAGAGGCTGAGAACATGTACTTTATTTTCATCCTACTTTTTTTTTTTTTTTGTTCTTTGAATTGTTAAAATACGACTCATTCATGAGACTTCAAATATTTGTGCAAGTTCTGAACATATAAACAAAGAATGTTTAAATTTTTATACCAATGTATGGGTGTTTAGAGAAAAGTTGGGAAGGTACTGGTTATCATTAGCAGTGGCGTAGCATCCATGGTGCGAAAGGGTTCAATGAACCTAGGCCCACGACCATTTAGGGGCCCACACCTGATGCAATAGCAAACATGGAGGAAGGGTCGGATTTACCTATATGCAACATAAGCTAAACGGTTAGGGCCCCCAAGAAATATTTATCTGGACACATGGGGTCCCATATCTCAAATATATTAGGTCCTTTTGAAGTCTAAATACAGCACTGTATGGCGAGCAAGAGTTTCATTGCACCTGGGCCCATGAGAAATGAGCCATTGTGGCCTGCCCTTGGAAGTGATACAAATGTTTGTGAGGCCAAGGCAATGATGGTTTTCTAATATGAGCCTTCTGGCATTGTTTCAACAACAGAAGCCACTTGCGCATTATGTTCACTGTGCTAAACAGTACATAAAAATTTGTCATATAGGAGGAGGAGATGCCCATTAACAGATTCTTGAACCTGGGCTTACGTGTATCTTGCTATGCCACTGATCATTAGCTCATCTGTCTTTGTGGTTCACTTTGAGTATTTGAACATTTTCTATACTTGCCATTATTTAAATAATAATTATTAAGGGGGCTGCCACAGTAAAATATGTTTGCAATGAATCTGCCAGAAAGGTTTTCTAGAATGGTCCCACATCTTCTAGGAAGTAATGGAATAATGTATTGGATCTAACTTAGCTGCCAGTGTTAAGCTGCATGCTGTTTAATGAGAAGACATGATTAAAATCTACTCTTCTTCTATTTTCTTGTGTAATGATGCCACAATTTGTTGTATTTTTTATTAAAGAAGTCTTACTGTGATCTTTTTATTCTCTTTTTAAGTGGTAATGATTTTTTTTTAATTCTCTTAAGTGATGCTTTGTCTTCAAAAACATTTGAATAGGAAAATATTGAAGACAAAGTCTTTCATCTTCTTTTTTGAAGTGGTGTCTATATAACATATAAGATTAGATAGTTATGCTTTTTGGAGAAAGAATAAGAATTTAAAAAAATCTTTTCAATTAATTTTCAATATTAACAATAAGATGTATGAAGAAACTGCAAAGTCTGTGGTTTGAATTAGTAATAGAGGCCAAAATTTTATTTTTGTTTGGGATTGCTTGAAATTCCTGTATTCTCCAAAGAAAAGTAGCAGCAATCATTTTTTTTGGCCTCAATATTAATACTCCAATTAAATTGTAGGCTACTGCAGTAGGTCATGGAAGGAAATTATTATTGTTGATTCAAATAATTTTATCTGCACTGACTTGAGTTTTGATTTGTGTTTGTGTTTAGACTTCCAGCTGTACACAAGATCAAACCTCAGAGAAAGGCGAGGCCCACCTCTCTCAACCCATTGAAGTACATGAAAGTGGAAATTTTAAATGAATACTTGGAAGTGACATCGGGAGTGGCGGAGAAAGAACTGAGGCGGGTCAAAAGGGAAGGATGTAAGTTGGAAATAATGCGGTTGTGTTCATCACAAAGTTCAAGGATGAAATTTATTCTTCATTTTAAATTATGCATGATTTGTTTTTGAATCCTTGTATTAAAAAAAAAATATAATGTGAGATCAAAAATATCAACTGTGAAATAAAAAAAAAATTGTTTAATAATTAGATAAGAAATAGAATGTTACAATGTTAGCATGTAGAGCAATATTTAAAAAACAAACTTTTTTTCAAAGTACTTAACAATGTATGTTATTTTAACAACCAGTGGCTAAAGATGCAGGCTTTGCTGAGGCTGCATTGGCAGGACTGGCTAGTAAAGAAAACTTCAAACAGGTGGAGCTGAGGAGAACAGATAGTGGCTCTTCAGCTCATGGCGTGGCTCTGGAGCCATACAAAGATCTGATGCTGTTTCACGTCAAGGGTAAGCCTGAAACAATCTCTCTTGACGAAATGAATTTCTGGATTAAATATTTACCCAATCTTGAGCCCCTTTGAACCTACAAATGGTGGCTCTAAAACCTCCTGACCTTGGGAAAAGAAAATATTAATTAAAATAATATTTTAAAATCTCATGATCCAAATAAATGCAAATTACTGTTATCAATTCAGACCAAGTTTTTTTGTTTCTTACAATACTAGCATAAGAACTGTCAATATTGTTCACATCGTAATATAATGGAATATGTTATTTTATTTAAAAAATAAAAAAAAATGAGTCTTTTAATCTGTTCTAGATTTGTAACATCTTTAAGGTGATGAAGAATACTGTTTCAATTATTTAGGTTCAGACTAAAAAGAAAGATTTACTGTTGACACTGAACATTTAAATATTATCTATTTAACTAGTTAACTTTTTCATTGTTGTTTATATATATATATATATATAAATTCATTTTCAAATAGTTATGACAAATTTTCACTTTTTGTTTTATTTTTCTGTTTAGAGTAGTATGAGTTTTTTTATTTTCAGCAAAATATTTGTACAAAACTAATATTTTCATTAAATCTTATGTTGTCTCTAAAGGTCGTCGGACTGTCCAGACCCGTGTTGTGGAGCCCCATACCAGATCTGTCAATTCTGGAGATTGTTACGTGCTTGTTACACCAGACAAGGTCCTTCAGTGGGAGGGACAGTTTGCCAATGTCATTGAGAAGGCTAAGGTGGACCTTTTTTTTTTATTTAAAAAAGAAAATAAAGCTTCTTTCAATTTTATTTGTTGGTAACAGTAGAATTTGCTCTGTCCTAATGCTACCACATCAGTATCACTTTGTTGGTTTAACACTTATCACCTGGTATATTATAATGATATGAAAGTCAATGACTCAAATCATGTTGTTATCAATTTATTTTAAAGTGACTTACATTGAAGCTAATGTACTTTTACAACTTAATACTTAAAGAATGGATTTTGTAATTAAATTAGCTTTGAACACCAAGTACTCCAAAACTTTTACATTAAAAAAATTGTATTTTCCTCTTTTAGTGCTCTTAAATTATTCCCCTTTTACATTTCATACACTTGCTTTTTATAAACAAAATGTGTTCCATTACTAAATTGAAAAGCATTTTTTAAATCCATAGACATACATACGTATAGACGGGAAAAAGGAAATAACTTCATGTAACTTGAAAACATGTATATCTATTGTATTCGGATTTCCGAATTCTGAAAAATAAAAAAATTGCGTAATCTTCAGTCTTAGAGATTAAACAAAACTCATAGACATAAATAAAGTACACAAAATTGCAAGTCACAAATTTGTATTTCATAAAACCCTTGTATCGGCCAGTCTTTATTTATTTATGTCAATGTTTAAATCCTTTTTTCTAGTTCATTCCACATTTTTCATTTCTACTACTTCCTGTCACTGTTAATTGAGCCAGATAATTGCAGATAAGCTTCAAATAATTGTCTATCTTTAAAAAAATTATTTGATCTCAATCTCCTTCACCTATCCCTTAGTCCTTTGGCATGTTGGGGCACCACACAAGATCTCCTGTCTTTCTCTTAGTACCAATATTTCATTATGTTTTTTATGTCAATAATCATTAATGTAAGAAATTGTTGTTCGTCTAGGCCAGTGAAATTGCCAGTTGCATCCAGACCAAGAAAGAGTTGTGCTGCAAGAGGGCCAATGAAGTTCTGACAGTCTATCAAAGCAAGGATAACTATGGCAACGGAAAACTGTTTTGGTCTCTGCTAGAGGGAGACAGGCAAAGCCAAGGTTAGGAGACTTATCTGTTTTGTTTATTGTTTGGTAGTACAAACAGAGGGTCTTGTGTTCAAAGACTGGAATTTTTAGGATCAAATTTAAAAGATTTATTTTTTCTTTGGTATGATATTTTTGAATGTACAATACCTATTCTGATCTTACTTTTCATGAGTTTAAAATGTGTTTCTTTCATTTTCAACTAATTAGTACCATCCTGTAGCACTACAAATAGTATATAATATAATTTACATCTACTATAGTTACATTTGATGGACGCAGTGGTTGAGCGCTAGGCTTCAGAACCTTGGGTCCTGGATTCAAGTTTCTGAGATTTTGATTTTTAATATCTTTGTGAACTTCAGAGGCCACCCAGCTCAAATGGGTACCAGACATTAGATAAGATGAGATAATTTTTATTGATCCAATCAAATGGAAATTCAGTTAGACTACAATAGACAACGTCAGCATAACTACTGTACTTGGGAAAAAGTAAAGGCATTTTGTCGTTGTGCTAACCTTTACATCATCTGCTCCATAAGGTGGAGCTGCAAGATGAAAGGGAAACTTCTAGCACAAACAGAAGAAAAGAATTTTTTAAAAATTGCTTACGTTTGAAAATTGTAGTGTTTTCATTTTGAGTAAATTTTCTGTCTTGTTCAGTCTGTGGTCCTGACAATGAAGATGAGCTGTATGAGGCATCCATCACCAAGTCTAACATGATCTACAGGCTTGAAGGCAATGCCTTGCTGCCCTACACAGAGTACTGGGGGGACCTGCCAAAGTATGAGATGCTTCAGAAGAATGAGGTAATTGTAAACTCCAAACATGTTGTTCTGAACAAAGATTTTGTTGTAAATTTTCTTCCAAACATGACATGAAACAAATAATAATAGCAGCACTAAGGTACCAAAGTTATTGGGAGTAGAAGTTAAAGATAATAGCTTGCATTAAAGATAAGCCCAAAGGAGAACCCAAACCTGTGACCCCAGCCCTAGCAGTGTCCAGGTACCAGTGTAACACCTACTTTGGCTACTTTCTTCACTTTCTGTTCTAATAACCTTGGTACTTTAGTGCTGCTTATATTATATAATAAATGCTATGTTTAATTGTTGGTTTCAGCACTGAAAGCTTCAAACTCCATTTTGTTTCATAATTTTAATTACTTTTTTTTAAAGCTAGAGACTTGTTTTTTTTAAAGAAGATAACTTCATAAGTTAGATGAATGGCTGCTTGGTCATATTGAATATGCTGCTGACTATCATCATGATGGTCAAGCCCTGCCCAATGCTATCCCTTACTATCCTGAAAAAAATCATTTCTGAAACCTTACAAAGTCAAACCTTCACAAATATAGCTCAAAATGTTTGGAGGCTGCTGAAATTGTTTTAAGAGATTGCCACTTAAATTTACTGCCAAAATCTGAAATCAGGACTGCCTAGTAGACATTCTGTTGTTGTTGTTATTTCTGCCTCTTGTAGTTTTCATATTCATTTCAACATCATGGACCAGTGTTGAAACAGGTGACACTGACAGCTATATGCAATACTGTTGTCACATCGTTCTTATATAATGTTTATTGTAAAACTAGTATTTATCTATTAAAAAATTGAAACTATTTTTTTATTCCCTAGGTGATAGTATTTGATTTTGGCACAGAGTTCTATCTGTGGCAAGGCAAATCTGTGGGCATGGAACAGAGGAAGCTTGGTTTGAAACTTGCTAAGCAATTGTTTGAAAAAGGCTATGACTACACAGAGAGTGCAATCAACCCACTTTCTCCTCTCAGAAGTAAGTTCCATTTTCTCCTCTCAGAAGTAAGTTCCATTTTCTACTCTCAGAAGTAAGTTCCATTTTCTACTCTCAGAAGTAAGTTCCATTTTCTACTCTCAGAAGTAAGTAAGTTCCTCTGAAACTTTTTTTTGGCATCACCAAGTTTAGTTCTTCTTCCTTGTTCTCATTTTACATGTCAGAGGGTTCAGATCAGTAATTCTTTATCAGAGATGAACCACGCAGAGGTTTCCATATCAGGCAGTTCTCCATATAATTTTTGTTCTGTAGGAGGGTTTTGGAGCCAGAGTCTTGTTTGGGCCTCTTGATGTAGTATGCAGCTTTGAAGGACATGATCAGCATTCTCTGGTAATGCTCCACAAAGTCATTCCTACATTAACCTTCTGGAAAATATGTTGGCTCATTCTATTGTGTCCGATTCTGAGTTGAAAAATTATTCCTTGGTCATGTCGAGATAGCTTATAATAGGCATCCCTTTTCTTGTAATAGTTTGGTAATCTAAAGGCATTTCCATTACCTATTTCTTTAATTTATATCAGATTATGTTACTCTTGAAAAATTTTTTTTGTTTACAGCTGAAGAACATGGTGGTCTCCCTCTAAAAGGAGACAAACGTCCTCCGTGGGTCATTTTTGGGAAAGTGAGTCAAAACATGGAAACTATTTTATTCCGTGAAAAGTTTGCTGATTGGCCCGACTCGTCTCGCATGATTGGAGTAAAAGGTCTTGATCTAATAGGCTCTGAGAACACTAGTGTAAGTCTTCTATTTATTTCTATTTTCTTTTCTTACTTATATTTGACATATTAAAGCTTTTTTAAGATAAATGGTTATCTAGGGTTAATGACCACACATGAAAATAAATTTTAAACATCTGTGTTTCTTGTTGTGACAGAGATCTCTCTGCTGCTTACAACTCATATGATTTGTATATGTGTATGTCTAGTTTTTAAATGATGTTTGTTGAGTTGTTATGGGTTTTTTTTTTAATGTATCTTCATGTGTAGAACAAATGTCTCCCCATTAGAATGAATCATTTGTGAGACATGATCGTGTCATTGTTTTGGTTTGTTTCTTTATGCATTAATCAAAATTTGATTTTAAATTTTTTAAAGTTGGAAATAGAGAGGGTTGAAATAAGAAAGAAGTACATGGCTTGTATTTTAAACTTTTAGAGTTAGCCTAAAATCTAACCTGAGAATTGAGAGATAATAGACTGGGGAAGGGATCTCTAATGAGTAGGGATACTGGTCATAAACTAATCATTGTATAAGAAAATACATTTCCCCAACATGAATGTCTGTAGTGTTTTTGAGAGTGGTGTAAGTAAATAAATATACGAGAGGTAAAAGTTTAATTAAACTTTTTAATTTTTAATAAATATATCAATATTTAGATTTATTTAATGTTGCCTTTTAAGCACAAATTTTATAAGAACACTTTTTTGTTCATTACAGAAAGATATACAAGAGTTGAAGCCTTATGACGCCACCCTTATGTTACCCCAAAACACCAGTCCAGTCACCCTGAAGCTGGAGGGCTCGGACTTAGGTCGCGGGCTGAAGTGGGCTGAAGACATGCAGGGTTTCGTCAAGGAACAAGACATTATTACTATTAGTGTGACCACCTGGCATGTCCTGGAGTATGAGCATTTCAAGCTGGATCAGGCCAGTCTTGGTCAGTTCCATGAAGGGGACACGTATGTTGTCAGATGGCAGTATATGATAGCTTCAGCTAGTACGTACCTTTGTTTGGATAATTTTATTATTCTTTTATAATGTACTTTAGGTATCTTTTACTTTTTTTGTTTTTGAAAAATTATTTTTACTGATGAAATTATCTAAAATAAATGTTGAATAGAAGACATTAGCTTTAAGGTAACTAAAATGGAAGTAGCTAAATGAATTAGTTCTATAGATGAGATGATCTTCAAGAATATTCTGTTGATGAAATTAGCTTAAAAAATGTTCATATGAATATTGATTGAAGAATGAAAGCAGTGCACTTAAAAGATGACTTTTGACACTTATTGACTTTTAACACTTTTTCAATGATAAGTGAAATTTTCTAAAATAAAATATCAATATATTTGTATTTCTGGATAATGGTTTTCTTTAATTGGGTTATGTCAGGGAGAAAATGTATAGATAACTTAAAATTGTTATCAATTCAGATTTCCTGAATAACAATTCACATTTAATAGCTTAAATTGTAGACCTTCTTGTATGTTGATTTGAGAACTTATATCAATATTATTTCCTCATCACCTCATGTAATATTATATTTTAGTTTCTTAACTGAATTTTTAAAATACATTTTTTCTAATTGAACTTTTTCACAGATTTACGAAATGTCAAAGGTCTAGCTAAAAATATACCCAAAGGAAGAGAAAGGTGCGCCTACTTTTTCTGGCAGGGCAGTCAGTCTACCATTAATGAGAAGGGGGCCTCAGCTCTCATGACAGTTGAACTGGATGAGGAAAGGGGGCCTCAGGTGAATGTTTTTCATAGTTGCTCCTCAATCTTATAGCACACATTAAGGCAATCTCCACCTAGAGCTTAAAACTATATTGTAAACAATCTGTAATCATTATTTTGTTTCTATTTAGGTCAGAGTTTTACAAGGCAAAGAAATCCCTTGCTTTCTTAACTTGTTTAATGGCAAAATGGTGGTGCATATAGGAAAGAGGGAGGACCCCTCCACCAGTACTCAGGGAGCCTGGAGGTTATTTTGTGTGCGTGGAGACTATGAGAATGAAACATGTCTAGTTGAGGTAAACATTCAAGTTTTCTGGAGAGTTCTCACACTAAGTAAAAAAAAAGGCAATATTCCCTTTTCAGACCTTGTGCAGAGATGCCTACATGAATGCATCTTGCATATTAAGTATGCACATGAACACGTAAGCAAAGAGTAGCTGAGAAAATTGTTGGCTCAAGAACTTTCAGATCAGCTCTTTCTTCTTGAAAGCTTTTTCGGTTCATGAATTTATACCATCAAAATAAGTAAAATATATATATATATAGAAAGAATATTATTATGTAGGTCTAAAAATATATATACAAATTATCACATTGACCTTATAAGTAAAACAACATTATTAATAGATCTATTTCTGTATATATTGTGTAACATTGTTAAATATTTGTAAAGAAATCATTTTTTTAATCAGTTCAATTAGGAAATTGTGTATAATTTTACGAATTGACTGAATAAATTTATATTTCTTCTTTCTTCTCTCCTTTCTGTTTGTAGATTCCAGTATCTATTGAGCATTTACGTAGTAGATCATCTTTATTACTTTTGAATGTCAATACTGGCATTGTGTATATATGGCATGGATGCAAGTCACCTAAACATACCAGAGAGTTAGCTAGGAAAACCATGGACAAATTTAAAGAGAGGTAAGCATCATGATGAAAAGAAATAAGGAAAAATATTTTGTTCAAGAGAGGTTAAGTTCCTTCATTTTTTACTGTCTGTCATTATAGTATAAGAAGGGTTCATTTTCTTCTTAACGGAAACATCCTTTCACTAATCATGATGATTTCTATATCTTTTTGGCATTTGTAATGTTATGTTACCTACTATTAGATCTATATCAAACAAGTGACTGCAATTCTTAGAAATTATCTTCATTTTTGAAACTTTGGATTAACTGAAACTCTGTACTTAGTTAACCATGTTTGTTAAACCTAGGTTAGTGTTAAAACTGTATCTTTCACTTTTCTATCAGTCCGCCTGCTGAGTTTGGCCTTCACAAAAGTGCAGTGATTACCATAACAGAAGTGGAGGAGGGTGAAGAGAAGAGAGAGATCTGGGCAGCACTTGACAGTAGAGATAGACACTTGTATCATAGTTTATTAACAGGTAATTAATTATAAGCTTCTGGTCTTTGCTTAGTTAAAACAGTAGATCTATGTTTTTTGGAAGCAAACCTTAAAAGAAATGTCTTCTCAACTGGCTTTCTATTTCACAAGGAGTTGGAAAATCTGTTGTTATTATTATCATTATATGTGACTCCCTTTTGCTTGCCCTGGATGTGGCAAAATATGTAGGTCACAGCTGGGGCTGCCCAGCCACGGGAAATACTGTATTCCTCACTAATCTTCGGACTCGAAGACAAGCCTTATTATTATATTTGTAGTCTTTAAGGAAATTTCTCTTGCAATTTTCATTTATAGCAAAAT
Organism: Biomphalaria straminea; assembly: GCA_021533235.1. Classification (NCBI taxonomy): domain Eukaryota; kingdom Metazoa; phylum Mollusca; class Gastropoda; family Planorbidae; genus Biomphalaria; species Biomphalaria straminea. The sequence continues at coordinate 4,633,297 of JADKLZ010005465.1, read as the reverse complement.
ATTTTAGCAATTTAAACATGTCATAGAATTTGAAGCTGATAATAGAAGTAAAGAATATTCACATGAATCTTATGAACATTTGTACGACTTTCATAACAACATTCACATTAGCAAAGTAACATTTTTAACCTTTTGGTTTATATTTAAAATTAATATTATTTTTATTCATTGCCTACTTATGCTTAAAAGTAAGCTGTTAAAAAAAAAATTTTTTTTTTAGAAATACCATGACAATTTAATTTCCCCAACTAATGTCAAGTATCCACTAGAGTTGGGTGGACCTAGGGGCTTCCTTAAAGTCTTAATGAGGATTTGAACCATTGATTCAGATTCCAAGTGCTTAATCACTTAGCTACCATGCCCTTTTAACTTTGAGTATCAGTTTAAAATGTTTTTAATTCCTAGACATTATTTTTCTGTGCAGATCCCAAGCCCTACACACACACCATACGTCTGTTCCACATGTCTAGTGTCAATATGGTATTTGAAGTCCATGAACAGCTCAATCCTTCCAGAGTGTCAGATCTCACCACGCCTTACCCTTTCCTTCAGTCAGATTTATACAAAGCTGCACAGCCAGGTAAGCATTCTCTCCCTTTTTATTGAACTCATCTTGTTTGCATAAAGTTTAAAAAAGTTCATGTTGCAGCAAACAGTGGAATCAGTGCGTAATATTATATATATTATTTTTCTTATTCCTAGGATTACAAAAGTGGAGAATGTATTTGTTAATATTTAAATCTATTCTTTTAACCTAATTACATCTCTTGCTATCTTATGCTTATTACAGACAAGATAGACACCATCAAATCAAAGGACTTGACAACTCCAACTCTAATTATGTGTGAATTTATTGACTTGACTTAGTCCTTTTGTCTCCCAGTAGAGCATAGGTAGCAATGTTATCATCCATTCTGACATCTTTATTTAACTATACTAAAAAAAATCGCTGCAACGATATACAAATGAGCTGTACTAGGCTGTACTGTACTGCACTGAACTGACTCCACATACTCAACTCTTGTTTTATATTAATTTAATTGGCCTCATTCAGTCGCAGAACGACTATGGCTCATCTCGAACATCATTATCTATAAAATGCTTCCAATGGCATACATCTCAAATAGTCTCTGACAACCAGTCCAACTCCTGGTCTTCATGTGTGGTTCATATACTGAGCCTGGCTTATATATGGTCAGAAAAAGCTTCAGTAGACCCACATTCCTGATGAAAGTCTTTTCAAACTGTCACATGATCATAAATGGGCTAACTGTATGCTGGGTGTTCACAAGAGTGTGTTCCCAATCGATCGTTCTTTATCAAGTTTGACTACTCCTAGTACCCTGGCTACGGTCACATGTGCAACCTCTGACCCCTGCCTTCAGTTCATTTTTTATGGTTTTATGCATAAATTCTTGTAGTATTAATAAATTGTTTCAATTTTTGTTCTCAGCCTTATTTTTAGTTGACAATGCTCATGAAGTGTACTTATGGCAGGGCTGGTTCCCTGTGGGGTCACATGACACTGACAATGTCAACACTGGGTCAGCCACAGCGCGCTTCAACATGGACAGGAAGTGTGCCATGGAAACCACATTGCATTACTGTAAAGGTCAGTGACTTCTTCTATTTTCTGAACTTTCATTCATCTAAAATTCATCAACGACCAATGACTTTTTATTTATCTTTTATAGGATCTTCCATCAAAAAAGGAATTGCTTACCTTTCATAAATATTTTTTTTTCAGTTCTTATTATTTCCCTTAAAAAAAAAAACATAAATATTTTCCTAAATTCACCAAACTTAAAATACACAGATATACAACATACAACAGGATAAAGGGGGAAATCAGAGAAGTCCCACCTATTATGCAATAAAGCAGCAAGAGTTTGTCCCCTTGACTATTGACTTCTAGCCATCTTAAAGACTATCTTATTAATCAATAATATTACATCGTAAGTGCTACAATTGAATAGGCAACATTTACCAATGCAAGTGTCATTAAGTTAACTGGTAATTGAAAAGTGTGTGGCAACAAGGACATTTCCAGCTTATCCTACTACTCTCTTATGGAAATGATTTATTTTAATGGACTTGGTCTCCTAACTGGTATTAGTGGGCTCGAACCCTGGGGAAGACTGGGATTTTTATTTTGGGATCTTCGGGTGCCTTTGAGTCCACCCAGTTCTAATGGGTACCTGACATTAGTTGGGGAAAAGTAAAGGTCTTTGTTCTGGCCACATGAAAATCTTGTTTACCTTGGGCCACAGAAACAGATGACCTTTACATCATCTGCCTTATAGATCACAAGGATTCAAATGGTACTTTTACATTACTATATACTCTGTTATGCAAACTTAATTTAATAGCTAAAAAGAATTCAAATGTTGATTTAAATAAATGTTATTTTTCTAGGGACACTACTTTAAAAAACTGGAGGAATTGTTAAAAAGAATGTGAGATAAAAATTAACATTGACCATTGACAATTCTAGTTAGTAATTTTTTTCTTCTTCAGTGAAAAACCCAACTCACCCGCCAACAGCTTACCTTGTGTGCGCTGGAGTAGAGCCTGAATGTTTTACAACTCTCTTCCCAGTCTGGACTGTGGACACAGTGGTCCAAGACATAGCCCTGGAGGTCAGTGTTGCTATGTTCTACTAATGAGACATGATCTTTAAGTCTGAGGGACATTTACTTAGTGTTAAAATTCTTGCATGAAGTGGTAGTTTTTTTTCCCAAACAGAGCACTATATAAATTAAACATTGTTGTTTTTTTGTTGGCAATTACATTTAATATAAGAATAGACAAAAAATATTTGGGAACTTCTTCCTTTTTTTTTCAAACTAATTAGACTATAGAAGGACTGTTATTAAACTGTTTATGTAGATGTGCTTTGTCAGTTTTTTAAAGCTTTTGCTGACAACTCTAATATATGTGTATCTCTTTGTGTATTTGAGCTCCTAGATCTCTAAATAATTAATATTTACTGAGCCAAAAAAAAAAATACTTGTAGCTGTAAAAAAGAAAAAGATATAAATTTACTAGTATAAGTCTCTATAATGAAGAGATTAAACAAGGAGTATGCTGTCATGCAAGTTGTCATAGCCTTATTGTTTTGTACTGCCTAGAATTTCTTCAAGTTTTTTTTGTTGATTGCTCAGCAAACAATATTGGAAATATCTCATTGTATTTCAGGAGGGCAAGTCTAAAGGCTACAAAGAGAATGTTTCAGAGGTCCACCACAGATTGACCAAGACGAAGTACACACTGGCAGAGTTGCAAGAGCGGCCTCTACCTGAAGGTGTCGAGCCCATGAAACTAGAATTTTATCTGGAAGATGATGAGTTTGAGGTATATTCTCTTTCGTTTATAGGAGAGGGTGGAGCAGTATACTCTCAGTATGGCATAGGATTACCTTGTCTGAGACTTGATTTCTATAACTGACTCCTAAAATCTATCTTAGCTATTTTTGTTGAGCCACGTTTAGTCTTTTCTCAATTTTGGCAGATGATTTCCATGTTTCACATGCATATGTTGCTGTTGAGATGATGATTGTGTTAACTCATTAAAAAAAAACATTTATAATAATTACTTATTTTTTTGTTACATATGGAGCAATAATAGTGACAACATCCTGTATTAGATATCTTGAACACACTAAGAGAAGACTTAAAAACTATTAACTTCATTATCATGACGTTCCATCTCCTTGAGTACATGCTGTCTCCTCAACACTCTGCTGTCCACTGACTTCCATCTACACAGTCCACATTACACACTGGTCAAACAACTAAGTACTATATAGAGGTCAACTAGTTTGTCCATACACAGTTAGACACACTACACTACTAGTCACTCAGAACAAACACACTTACTCTCACACAGCCAAGATTGTTTTAAAAATTAAGAACTACAATAATGTCATCTTAGTTTCTTTTGGTTTCTTTTTGATTGGTTAGAATATTATACAGGATGATTGAAGAAATATAGATTTCTATAAATCAAATAAGAACATAAAACTAAAATGCTATTTAACCTTGGTTAGGCCAATAATAGAATTTGCATCCTCTGTTTGGGACCCCCTCAACTCAAGAAAACATTAAGAAACTGGAACAGACACAAAATAGAGCAGTGAGATTCATAACAAACGAATATTCACATTTCACTAGAGTAACACCTTTAGTAAAATCACTAAATTTAGAAATTCAAGATAGAAGACTTAAGAGTAAAGTAGCAATTATACACAAAACACTGAACCATAATCTCCAAATACAAAAACAAAACTGAATAAAATACTCAGAAAGACACAAAGATAAAGGCACATTCCTCGTCCCATATGCTAGGACAAATCTGTACAAATGCTCTTTCTTCCCTAGTGCCATTAGAGCATGGAATGGTTTGCCTGAGATAGCCAGGAAAACCAGTGACTTGGCAGAATTTAAGTCACTGGTAAATATGCATGACTGAATGCATGACGCATAGGACGTAATCATCTTCTTTTTTGAAGTAACGTCTGTATTATATAAGATAAGATAAGATAATAATACTTGATAAATATTTTTATAAGTATTTTTAATACTTCTTGTCAAATATTGGAGAAATCAAATGTTAGTTCCCAGCAGTCATCTTGAGATTGATGTTATCAACATCCAGAACTATAATCCATAAACCCTTACCTCTAATGTCTCATGAGGAGACTTTCTTCCTTATCTTTCTCTAAAGAGTTGCCTTGTCAGCAAAATATGGTTGAAATTGTTTTAGAATCCAGAGCAATATGATGAGTATCTTGCAGTATTGAGATATTTGGATACCATCTTGTAACACTGTTGTCTGTCGTTACAGGAAATACTTGGAATGAAAAGAGATGAGTTCTATGCTCAACCTGCTTGGAAGCAGAGGCAGTTGAAGATCCAAGCCAAACTGTTCTAGGCTGCACGGACGTCAACCAGTGCATCAACCAGTGCGCAGGACTGACCTGGACGTGTGTCAACCCAGAACATGTTTCAACACCAAGAACACAGTCATGCAAGACAACCAGAGCAAATCTCTCAAGAGTCAACACATTGCTGGAAACCTCTTCTGTGAATCTGGAATAATCACTAGAAAAAGTGAATCAAGGGTTTCCCCATTCATTCTCTACTGTGAATCTTCAAAGATTGCCTGGAATAATATTGTCCACTATGCTTGTATAAAGAAACGATAAAGGTACATGTTGCCCACTTAATCACAGCAGTTAGCTTCATTGTGTACACAAATCTTTGCATATGTCTTTCCTGTCCTCAGGAGCATTGAGGGTGTAATATATTTATCTTTTGTAACAATTCTATGTCTATATACATAGCCTGTGTTGAGATGATATAACTTTGTCTGTATAATATGCCTGTATTGAAAGGATATTATGTACATATTCTGTTACCAATTATAGAAGAGACAAAAGTATCTTACAATAAGAAAATTTCCTATACTCAGCACATGGTATACAATTCAATTAATTTTCTATTTTAGTAGACATGTATCTAAATATTTTGTATTTTATACTGTATGTTAAATCTATTATCATAGTTGCTGAAATTTTTATAAGAAAGTAGATTTCACATATTGTTTTGAAAATCATGGCACTGTGTGGCTAGCTTGATTACCTGCCTTTCGACTCATGCAGACGTGATTCTAAATGTTGGCACAGTGATATAGAAAATGGGTCCTGAATCAATATTGACTATTTTGAATCCTAGTTTTGTCTTTGCTAGGAATTAAGAAATTTCATGAGCGTTATTATAAAGGAATTAAAGCATCCACACCACATGAAACTAGAACAGTTTGAAACCTGAACAAGGCCTTTTAGTTTAGCGGCAAAACATATAAGCCAACCATCACCTATATATTAACGTAAATAAACGTCAGAGATCAGGAGAAATAACTTACAGTTCTCCCAGAGGGAAAACCTCAGTTCTCTCATACAGCATTACTTCTGTAAGAAATGTGTTTGTGTTCATAATTGTGTTTTTTTGTCTGTCAGTATTACTGTCAACACAAAGGTGTACACTTTCTAGTGAATCAGTTTACTTCAGCAGAATCCATTATTTGTTTCACATCTTTTTGTCTTTCCTATTTTGCTACTTGGGAATACATTTCCTGTGATTTTCTTTTCATGATTGATTATTATGATTAATAATAATCTGGTGCCCAGTTTGGCTGTGAAAAAAATTCAACTTTGGTTTATTAATTGTCCTTCAAAATGTTTTGTTTCTTACTCTGGTAGTTGCCAGAGGGATTGCATCATGCCATTGTTTGGTTGTATCATGTAAATGGTTTCATAGTGTTTATTCTTGCTCTGTCTTCAAGATGTTCATGGGTAGATAACTGCGTTCAACTATATGTTACTCATCAGATCTTAAGTACGTTTATTTATCTCATTAGACTAATTAAAAAAAAATTTTATAAAACTAAAACTATATATGCAAGTGTTTTTGATATTACCAGTTATATTGGCTGTTCATAATCTTCATTAGCTAATTCAGAAGCATTTTCTACTTCAAAATAATCACAAGATAATAGAGGTTTTTGCTTAATATTGATTCCATTCTTAATTCTATTAGAATAATAATAAGTTTAATTAACATGATCATTATAACAAAACAGTACTTGATCATTGGTATAATATCATTAAGTTCTATGACAATGTAATCCAAATAAAAAAAAATATTTTTGCATTGAAAGTTGTTCCTTTCATTGGTTCTTTTTTTTTTACCTGCCCTTACCCATTCATTTCTTGGAATGTATTAAATAAGACATTAGTCAATATTAATTCATTATTCGATGACATTGCAAGAAAATACAAGAAGACTTAAGTTACACTGGGAAGTCTTTTTGAATTAGTTTTTTAAAAAAAATGAAGTGTCTTTAATAATTGTTATTTTGAATATATTTAGAATTTTTATGAATATACAAACAGAAGATTAAATTTACTTTCAAACATTTTATAAATGAAACTATGACGTTTAAATGTAGAAAATATGTATATAACCATTACCCTGCTATTATAAAGTCCCAGTTGTCGCAGATAATATAAATGTTTTGAATGCTGGATAATAGCTCTATTTTTGTCTGTAGTGTTTATCCTTTTGTGTCCAAGGTTATTTTTAGCATTGGGTATTTCCATATCCCAGGTTGTGAAATTATGTCAAACTACAGCTCTGGATGATGCCTTGATGTGGACTGATTTTATAAATAAGGTCTTGCTTTCAAAGAAAAATGACTTAAGTTGACATATACCTATATGTACACAGTTCTCATTTTGAAACAAAATTATAAATATATATATATATATATGCTAAATATATATAGCACTTGTTTTTCCACTGTAAATAAACTGGCAAATATTCAACAATGTCTTGTTTATTGCATAAGATCATAATGTGTACCATATGTTTGTACAAACATTTCTTAACCTGCGCCATATTATGAGAAAAAATAAACTTTAATGTTATTTAACTAAGTAAAAAAGATTATTTCTTTGTTTCTCTTTAGTCTTGGAGTGTCTTCAAAGTAAATAAAAAAATATATTTGCGGTTGAAATAGTTGATATATGTGTTTATTGTCCACATCACTTTGAATTTTAAACCTATCAATAAAACGGCCCACATTACAATACTCTCCAACACAATATTCTGGCCCTCAAATTCTGTCAGAGGCGCCCTAAAAATCCCTGTTATCACCGAGATTAGAACCCAGGACCTCAGGTTTGAAAGCGAAGTGCTTAATCACTCAACCACCGCGTTCCCAATTATCATTAGCTACAGTCTTTGCAGTTCAAACTGAAGTTTCTTCACACACACACTGATGCCAGCTGCTTTTCTCTACACCATTGAGGGTACCAATGGTGACTTAAGTTAGTAAAATGACTAATATCAACCATTAAATCATTTCATTAAGGCAAAGTTATAACGATTAGGAAACAATACATTCTTTGCCCAAAATAATCAATAATTGTACCATCAACAATGTATGCCAAAAAGTTAGTCACAGAAGTAGCTCATTAGATTTAATGAAAGAATAGACCTGTGTCTCCTGACGACTTCTGACACCAGAATTGATGTCTTCTTTGTGTAAATACCTCATCCCTACCCAAACTACGTAGTTAGTGTTTTATTATTTTTCGTTATATTAAGAAATCAGCTTTGATGTTGCTTAGTTTGTATTAACAGGAAGGGGGGAGAGGAGTTGTTGGTGAAAGACACTGATTTGTGGTAAGCATCACACACACATTTTAAGTCAAAATAAGTACCACAGTCACTTAGATTTTAATAGAAGTTGGGCTTAGTTGGGTATACGAAGATCGTAATCAGGTCTAGTAGTACTATAACCAGACTAACTAGTAACGAAAAGTAATCAACTGTCACCTTTTCAGCCACAACCACACCTCTATCACTCTTTATATCTCTTTTTCATTCTTTTTCTCTAAGACTCTTCCTTGTTACATCCTCCGCATCTTTCTCTCTTAGAAGCTTGAAAACTAATAAAGAACGCATATTATTATTATTATTTAACCATAAGAGTAAGATATTCCGAAACACAAGAAACACGGGAGGGGGCACTCATGAGGGATCAAGGAGCTGTGTCCCACGACCAAACGGGTGTGATTCTTGATCACCTAGTTGCAGGGGGTCTCCAGACAGAGAGGTCGGTGAAGAGCCAATCTCTCATCCTGGCCATGAGATAAAAGCCTTTCTCTGGTCACATGGTTCATTAAAGGGACGAAGTCTCGAACCATTTTGGACATCTGACAAGGTCTTTAGTATCGACACACTGTGCCGCCATTGCTTCGAGGACGATGAGACAATAGAGCACATTCTCCACGAATGTCGCGCTCTGCAAGATGAACGATCGGGACAAGGTAACGAGAGAGAGAGAACTGGTCCATGTGTGGCAGAGGGTCTGTCCTTTCCTTGTACGGGGAAAAGGCGACCCTACAACTCACTACTCGCTTCCTCTTCCGTGCTCTAAGGGAGTAATCTCAGCACGGTTTATTTCAAATGGGGTTTCTGATTCGGTCTTTAGCATCCGTGGGACAGCTTTGTTATGTCAACCACCTTTTAGCTCACCAAAAAGGTACGTATGTCCCCCCATTCAGGATACATGCCCTACATGGCGTTACTGTAAGATACAATGGAGGGAGCACGAGCACGAGCACGATCGTCCCAAGAAAAGCTGGTTGGACAGAGTAAAAAAAAAATAGTTGATATCCTGCTTAGAACAGCTGCTGACCGGGAAAAGTGGAGGGATTTGGTAACTGAACTGACACAGCACTCCTACAAGGAACTGTCACAACCGCCTTACGACGTTAGTGAACGGGAAGATGATGATGATGTAAGCATAAGAATTTAGAAGTTCTTCAATTCATTCAAATGAAAATAAAATAAAAACATTTTTGAAAGGAAATGGTAGGAAGGGACACCTGCATTAAAAGTTTCTGACAATTTTGTTGAGTGTATCATTGTCAATAATATGTATGTAAGATATTAGGATGGTTGCTTTGTCGTGTACTATGCGCTCTGGACTGTCGTTTGGTGACCACGATATTCCCCGATTTCTAACCTTGTCTGCTGCTATTCACCGCTGTCTTTCGGTGGGTTTGGGCTAAGATGAAATTATCTTCAAACCTGAACGAACATCCAAAACGTGTATAACATTTTACAAAACAAAAATTTTTCATATGTATTCAATAAAGAAAACACTTTTTTTCTTTTATTTATATACATGTATATATTTTGTTTCTTGTGTATCATTTAACTTTGTCCAGTATTAGAGTTGGGCTCTATATAGATATGACTCATTCATTTAAACTTTAAAGTCCCCACGATAATTTACCAATTGCCTGTTTCAAATTCACTGTAATACATTCTGTGTTTAAATGGGTGTAACTAATATCACAATGTGGTCAACTTTTCTTTTTCAAAGGACATGGAAGTTTGCATTTTATGTGCCTTAAATATTCATCTTCGAAACCTTTTGAAGAAATTATATTGTTATAACAATATAAACCGAATCCGTTTTTTTTTTTTGTCGGAACTATATTTGGCAAGCTATATTTACCAAATCCGTAGACCCACTTTCAGACCTTGTGGTCAGGGCCGGTCCTACAGGTTGCGGGGCCCTATTCAAAAAGTATTGCGCGGGGCCTAATTTGGGTTGTGATGAGCATAAGTGAAAATAAAGATTTGGTATTAGAAAATAAGTTCGTCTTTGCCTTTTAATTAGGCTATACTTTACTAATTACAAAATCACTGTCAAATTAGCTTTACGAGCTATTTACAGTAGACAGTAGTTTTCGAACTAAAAGCCGGTAAACAGAACTGCCTTTTACATTTACTATCGCCTAGCAAAATATCGCTTTTTTTCTAAAAGGTCGAGATAGATTTAGATTTAAATTTTGTTAAAATTTGGCTTACTATTACATTTTTATTCAATGAAATCTGACAACGCCGTATTTTTTTTAATCGCGAGTAGAATACGCGTTTTCCATATTGAATGAAATGACAATTTTGTCCGTTTTATGCAGATTTTGTATCAGTTTTCAAAAGAAATTAATAATTTCTTGAGATATTCATGACTTTTTCTTATATTTTATAATAACAGGAGAATTCCACGAACCATTTAATAATAAGTTAAAATTGTTTCATTAAATAATTTTCACATAAAATTCGCCTCGCGCGGGGCCTATGATAGTGCGGGGCCCACTGCGGCCGCATAGGTTGCAGTGGCCTAAGACCGGCCTGCTTTTGGTCTATTAGGCAGATGGTGTAAAGGTCATCTAATTCCGTGGTCTACGTTGCACAATAAAATGTCTTCCATTTCTTTGAGTACAATATACAATAATAATAAATTATACACGTATTGTGTTATATGTTAACTGTCACTGAAAATATTAACAATATACTTTATATTAGAGATTTTCATTTAAAAAAAAGGAGGCAAATCCGTAAATAGCAAGCTTTTTTACAAATCTTATATCAACACTGTCTGTATGTCTGTCTGTTTGGCCAAAAGTTTAGGTATTTTTTTTATTGATTCATATTTTGTTAGGTATAATAAATAATTGTTTAAAGTTTCAACTTGATCCGAGAAAGTTTGTGGGAAAAATAACGTGTTCAAAATGTGTACTAGACAGACAGAGTGAGTGGATATAAGCTTTGTAAAAAAAATCAAAATGTAAATAAAAAGAGAATTACAGTGAATAACCTTTTAATATGATAATTCTCAATAAACAAAAAAACTGCTATCGTAAAGGAGTAAAAAAAAATCAATCTAACAGAAAATATTTTCTGTCCAGAAATCAGGTAATTTTATCTGCTCATAAAATGACACAGAATCTCTTTTTCGCATTTTTCTTCAGTAATTCCTCATAATCACGTTTAAGATTTGCGTAGTTCTGTTTTGAGACCTCGGAATCTTTTTGGTGTTGTTCACGAATCTGTTTCAGTTCAGACGCAATTTTGTCTTCACTTTTTTGTAAACCTTGTAGTTGGCGCGTATATTCATCTTTATTTTCCTTTATTCTCTTTTCTAGTTCTTCTAGCCTTTTCACCTTATCGGCTAGTTCAGCTCTCTCTTTGTCGATATCTTTCGCAGCCTGTTCTTGTACCTTCTCCAGTTTTTCAGTCAGTTCTTGTTCTTTGTGTTTTAACTTTTCTACCTCTAAAGAAAGCTGCTGTGAAATGACTTGTTTTTCTTGTGACTCTGTACTTAAGTTGGCAAGCATAGCTTCAAGTTTCGATTTTTCCAATTCAAATGCCTCCTGTTGTTGAAGTCGTTCTCGCTCCAGTTCCTCCCTCAGTTCTTGTTGTCTCTCTTCCATCCTCTCTGCCCATGCCCACATATCTTGTACATTAGTAGGGTGGCTGGCTTCATAATGTTGTAAGCTTTGAAGATCTTCACTTAAAGATTTCATCTCCTCTTTCAAGTTATCTTCCGTCTCCTGATATTTCTGTCTCAGCTCTATCTCTTTCTTGGAAGAGTCATGCTTCTCTTTTGCAAGTTTTCGCAAGGTTTCCAGCCTGTCGGATATCGTCTTGCGGACTGCAGAGGTGGTTTCAAGGGTTTGGCTTAAAATGCCAGTGCCGTTGTCTGCTTCGATGACCCGAAGGTGGGTCTGAGTTGCCCTAAAGAACAGATCTTCGAGCTTCTTTTTATCTTTGAGGTCGAACTGAGTACAGGTAGAGAACTCTTGCAGTATAAGGCTGATCTCTTTCATCGCTTCCTCTTGCACCATCGGCTCTCTCACTTGGGCCATCAGCTCTTTACGATTGGCTTCAGCTTTTTGGAAATGGTGGTTCGTGTACCTTTTGCTCTCATTTTGCATCGAGTCCACCATTGCCAGTAGAGCTTTCAGCTGCTCTTCCCTGTTGGCGCTGTCTTTGGTCATGTTGTCAAATAAAATGGCCCTCTTGTCGCATTCGTTGTACAGATCCTTAAACACTCCACCTTGCTGGTTGCACCATTCTTGGAATGTGACTGCAGTCTCGCTCTGGTCTCCCTTGAAGTAATCTCCACAAGTGACGAGTAGGATGCAATATTTCTTGAGAAAGTCGTCCCCAAATATTTTCTTTAACATTCTAATGGCTTCTTTATCCTCTGCCGTCAGCCTTGACCCGTATCTTATTGTCAGAAGAAATGCGTGGTAGCCCTTCGGGTTAAGGATGACAGCGTCCTTCATGCACTCGACAACCATCTGCGTGGCCTTGTCAATATCCTTGATGCTTAGGGTATCTCCAACTCCAGGACCGTCCACCACCTTTATAACCCTTCCGTCGAATCCTGCTACGTCGTAAGCAACATCACGAGTAACGGAAGTAGTACTGGACGCACTTTTAAAAACATTTCGTCGCAGTATAGAATTTCCGGTTGCACTTTTGCCTGTTCCTGTTTTCCCCACTATCAATAGATCAACATCTTGAGGTTTCTGGGGAAAAAAATGGAATCTTATACACATGTAACTAGAGGTCAATTTTGTTATAGCTGTCTATCTATTTATCTATTTTTTTAAACAGCATATAATATTTGAACCTATAATTGGTAACATATTTCTAATAGTTTGTGGCAATAACAAATCTGGTCCAGGCCAGAGAGACTTCCACACACACAGACTCATCCACACAACCAACAAAAAAGGCAAATTTAAGACAAATTTTGTGACTGTTAAGTAAAACTACAATTTTTCGTCCTGAATGGTGTATTTAATTAGTTCATAAGCTTACCCTTTCAACGTGCTTTAGCTCCCCTTCTCCCTGATCTGAAATATTGAATTTCATACAATTACTTCTGATATGCTTTGTAAGTAAGAATTAAAAGTAGACTTTAAGAGTGCAAATACCAAACAAACATTCTGTGACGTTTTAAAAGTGCTAAATATATTACGTGTACAAGTTGGTCTAAAATATCATTGATTAGTAATCAACTACAACAGATGTAACTGAATTTCATGGCAGAAATTATTATTCGTCCGAAAATCACAAACCACATGGAGATTACAAATATTTCCTAAAATTGTTTATTAAAAATAGGAATACTCGAAACGAAACAATGTTTTAGTATATGGGAGGAAGGGACGAGAATAGTCAAGTTATTTGACAAGTGTAAGTATATTAGCGTCATTAAGGAGGGAGAGAACTACTACTAATAACTACCAATGTTTCCTACCATTTGAGTGAGGTGAGACCTGTATACCAAGCAGTGCCATCAGTTGACTAAAACTCTCTGTCAACGTGGGGTCGTCCTGTAGGTTTCTGACCAGTCCGTGAACTTCATTTCTTTTTATACAATCCAAAATCTGTAATCGAAGGCAAAAAAAAAACATATATGTTTACTGAGGGCATCTATTGTAGGCTTCATTATATAAGATTCAAAAATACGTTTAATATTGACGTAAGCACCGAGCTGTTGTGCACGTCCGGCAAGCTTCTTGGACTGTCATCACAATGTCCCGAGTTCAAATCCCACCCGTGAGATGTCAACATCCTGCAAGAAGTTCAAGAATGAGCAAATATTTTGTCTTGAATGGACGTTTGAACTTTGCAATACAAACAAAAGAATATTTTTATAAATAGTGCGAATATATGTCTTTTTGATAGGGATTTCCTTTTTTTTTTTTACTTAAGAAACGTGAGTCAGATATTTGATTCTCGCAAATATAAATAACTAATAGATAAATAGAACAAACAAGAATTATCATCAATACTTTGATAGTAGCTTAATACTGTAACCCAATGAGTCCGGAAGACGGGAGTATTGATAAACAAGGTTACAAAGATAGTTTGTGTGGAAACACAAACTCAAAACCGAAGTGGTCCACCCAGGCAGGTAAAAGGGCAGGTATTTTCAGAAAGAACATCAGAATGAAATTCTATCAAAGAGAAATGACGGAGAAAGAAGTTTTTCGTTTTTAGAAAAGAAAAAAGTAGCAGTTGGATCAGAACTAAATTATTATGATGTCGGATTTTCACTATCTTTTCTAGTTTACGAGATCTAAACGGGACGGACGGACGGACAGACGGATATACATTTCATACAAAACTAATAGCGTCTTTTCCCCTTTCGGGGGCCGCAAAAAAATCGGTTTTGTTTTTTTTTATCTACGAGTTCTACATGCTATATTCCTTCAGAGTCAAAGATTATTACATCATGATTCAAACCTCCCGCTGTTGGGCAGGTGGGATTCAACCTCGGGACTATCGAGATGACACTACAGGGCGCATACCACACGACCACTCATCCTGTGATTAATCGACATCAAAAGTATCATTTAAACTGATAGTTGTACAACAACAAAGAAACAATTGTTTCCTACCAGGTCTATGTTCTTTTCGAAGCTTGCTAGTTTCTTGAGTAGATTTACAAGTGTCAAAATGTGCAAGCCGTTCCTGCTTCTTCTTTCTTTCTGGTTCTCCAGACCTTCTCTCAACCAAGAAACCAGCAGAGCTGCAACTTGACCAACTTAATGAAATATATGACAATAATCTCAACAAAATTATGGTAGAAAGGTGTCAGTGTTGTTAGTTAAAACATATCTTTTGACAGGGGCGGACTGGATGTCAAATTCGGCCCCGGCCCTCCATACAAGGAGGCGCTGTGGCAGAGTAGTAAAGCGCTGGGCATATGAACCGGGGGTCCCTATTCGAATCCTGGTGAAGACTGGGATATTTAATTTCGGTATCTTGGGAGCCTCAGAGTCTACCCAGCTCAAGTAGGTACATGACATTAAATGGTGAAAAGTAAAAGGCGGTCGGCCACATGATACCCTTGTTAGCCGTATACCACAGAAGGAGATTTGCCCTATAGATCATAAGGTCTGAAGGGGGATTTTTACTTCACATTATTACCATACAGTTTATTTCACATATTGATTGCCATAAGATGTTGTTACTCGTCACCATAATAATTATTTAAAGTTTCCATAATGCATCGAAAACTGAAATCATGCACGCAAATTTGGTTTCATGTAGGCATAATCTAACGTAGTGCATTTCTACATCTAGAATTATGCAAGGTTAGGTTCCAATCACATTTACAATGACATTTGTCATTCAAGTGGCCCATTTCGAGGTTCCACCGGCCTATCTGGAAATCGATCCACTAGGCATTTGCCCAAATGCCCATACAGCGTCCACCTCTGAAAATGATCCTGTTTAATATATTAGCAGTTTTATTCTAATTATGGTCATATTACGAGATCATGCAAGGAACAGTACCAGGAACTAAAGAGAGGCAGACACAGAATGAGATGGGAGGACATCAAAGGATGGTCAGAACTGTCCATTAAAAAAAGATGATAATCCTGGCAAAAGTCTGAGAGAGATGGGGGACACGGTCAACCGATCATATGCGGTGCCCTAACGGCCTAAGGGTAGGTAATATAAAGGAAACTAAATAAACATAATAAAAAAACATTTTTAAAAAACTTAAAAAAAAAACAACAACAAAGCTTATATTAGGAGACGAACCACAAAATAACTGCCTTACACCACAGTAATGCAAGGTTTATTTCCATTTTTCTATACAAAACTAAATTAATTAATAATCACTATTAAATAACTGATTAAATAATTAGTTACTTTAAAAAATTGATTCGTGTTTTGTTGTGGACTGTGAATAAATGTGAAAAAAAATTCAACTTAATACAAAAATGGAAAGTGGGAGAAAAAAAATTACAAAATATTTAACGGACAGACAGACAGACAGACGGAGTTAATATAAGCTTTGTTTTCAAAACAATATTACGTAAAAGTGTAAATTACCAGATTGATCCTGTACTTTATTTTCTGATGCGATTATTATTATGAGAATGGCAGCAGTTTGCATGAACTCATCTTTTTCTTCTGTATATAGTCTGACAGTCTATTCAGAGGATTTATCAAGTACATAATTAGTTCATTATTACATGACATAAGTGATTCGGGTCTTTTACTTCAAACTGAAAACAGTCTCGATAAAAGTATCCAAACATTTCAACCCGAAGACTCTCTAATGTTATGCAGTAAAGGGAGGGAACAGAGCGTGATCCTGCACTAAATAAAAATATGGATTTGTCGAATGTTACAACCTTGTCTCTGCGTCACATAAATTCAAGGCACTGGTTAAACACATTAAAAAAATAGTTAGTTACAAATTTAGTCACTATAATACTCTTGTCACCTTTTGACAAGGCTTCCTTTGGGTTGAAGTGTAGATATGTGTAGAAATGTGTACATATGTGTAAAGATGCTAACTATGTTAAAAAAAAAAAGCAAGATAAAAATCTATGCCCATATTACAAAGCTTTCGGGGCTCAAAAATACCTTCATTCAAGGAACAGTACCAGGAAAAAGAAGAAGAGGCAGACAGTGAAAGCGATGGGAGGACAACATAAAAGAATGGAAGGTCCTGCCATTGAAAGAAATTCTAACTAAGACAAAAAAAAACAGAGAGGAATGGAGAAAGACGGTTGGCAAATCTTGCATGTTACCCCAACGGTCCAACAAACTAAGGATAGGTAAAGGTAAAAGGTTTGCACTGTCCCATTGAAAACATGTACAGGTGGGCTATGTGCAATGTACAGGTGGGCTATATCCAATGTACAGGTGGGCTATGTGCAATGTAAAGTTGGGGGCTATGTCTATCAAAGGACACTTTATGCATGAAACAGCATGGACATGAACCCCATATTGCACTGAATGGTTTTAACAAAAGGAACATAATTTACCTGTCAGCTTACCTATCAAACTACTGCAATGGTTTAGTCTTAGGCATAGGCTAACTAACCAGCCGCTTAGGGCCTTCTACTGATGGGGGCTTCGCACAGGACTTTTTTTTTAAAAACGAAACAGTGAAGCTTGTGCTTGTGAAATTGCCCCCAGATCCCTAAATTTAGCACACTGGAAAATTGACAAGACTGGAAACACTAAATTTTAGTTCATAGCCCACAAGAACCAAATATCACAAAGAAAATTTGAAATAAAAAGTGTTCAAAACACTTTTTCTGCACTTCACATTAATCTTCGGACTCGAAAACATTGCCTTATATGTAATGACTTTTAAATAGTTGATAATTTGTAATAAGAGCGTTATATTTTTTTATAAGGGCGTTCTAGTTGTTTATTAGATACATGCAATGAAGGCGTTGAAGTCGCTTCGTTACCTTCATGATGTTTGACCTCTCCAGCTCCTCTGTCCTACGGAACTCTCTGGAAACAATATTCAGTAGAATGTGAAGGGCCCATCGTTTCATTGTGTCATTCTCCTATGTGGAGATAATAAAATTCATCTTTTAAAACTTAAATAATAAACAATCACGAGGACAAACGTTAAATAAAATAACTAGCGAGTTGGACACAGGGCCCAAATCAATAAAAGCGCATACTTTTAGTGCAGACACGAACACAAATTAAGAAATGCTAAGATTTTGGTGCGGGTCTGAAAGAGAAGTGTCATTTTCCCGCATTAAGCTTAGAAACACTGAGACTTTTGACTCCTAAAGACCACAGTGGTAATGAAATCACTTGCAGGACTGACACCTGCGACATGAACTAAATAAATACTTACTTCTGGTAGACTTGGCTTCATTGTCACGTCACCTTTTAATACTTTCTTCAACACTCGAAAACTATCTTTTCTTGACATGGCCTGGAGAGTTAAAATTGTATTTTCCAGAACAACGTTATTGAGAATCTATCAGTTTAATTATTTAAAACAAAACACCGTATATACCAGTTTATCCCTACTCAGTATATTTATTCGTCTTGTCTAAATATAAGAAACGAGCCACCGACCCGCGGCGTAGCATACGCCCCTAACTCTCTTTTTTTTTCTGAGCCGCACTCTCTGTCGCCGCGAAAGCTACGTGGGGTAACTCTAGTCCGACTTGCAGAAATAAAAGAGTTATCTTTCCAGGACATTTTCATAGAGGGTTAGAGACTTGCGTGCTTGCGTGGTGTCCTGCATGGTTGACCGACGAAGAAAATTACATATATAGATATTTTTTTTTAAGTTTACTTTGTCACAAGTCGCTTGGTGCTAATGACAACGGAAGTTGGCTGAATGTTACGGATGAGAGTTGATATGTGTTTGTATAATCTAATATTTTGAAGAAGTAAAATATAGTTACAATAGGAACAGTTATATTATAGAGGGGAAAAGTAGATTGTATCCTATAGACGTACTTAATCTTTGGCTAATGTGAAGCTATTCTGTTGTTATCGCCGAGGGATAACGAGGATGTCATGTGGACAGCACAACGACCAATCCCTAAAGTGTGTCAGCTAGCTATTAAAATGTTACCTGACAGATGACATCACTCAATTCTGTCATTCTGACGAATAGTTCCATTGCTGACATTTTGAGTGCGGTAAACGCTGGTAGAATACCCTCTCTTCCTTCCTCTGTGCAAGGAGATGTGAAAATAGTGAGCAATACATCTGCAAATAGAATTTAAAAAATTCTCTTGAGTAATTTTGTCATCAGATATGTTGTGATAATACTTCTCTATAAGTATAGTAAATGTTCAATTAGCAAATAATTCATTAACTCTTTCTCTCCGTAATTATTTGTCCAATTTTGAAGGAATTCTTAATTTTCCTCATTACTATTTCACCTCCCTGTTATGACTGGGCTTCAATAACTTTGTTGTTTGTTATCAGAAAATTTTGTATTTGGTATAGTATTAAAGGGAAATGCATGCTCTTTTTATATAAAACAAAGTCAAGTTTTGAAAAAATAAACATAATTATTTAATTTAATAGGGTCTAAGCAACGATGGTATCGTCGATTAGGAAAGAAAGAGTTAATACAAACTGATGAGTTACCTTTTTTTTTCTCTCTCATTTACAATTCTTCTTCTTATCTTATATATTAAAGACGTTGCTTCAAAACAAAAAGAAGATAATTACGTCCTTCGCATTTCATGTGTCAATCTAGTCTAGTCTTTGCTAAGTCGTTGGATATCCTGTCTGCTTAATGCAACACATTCCATTCTCTAATGGCACTAGAGAAGAATTAACACTTATGTTGGCTAGTTATAGAGATGGAATATGAAATGTGCCTCAATCGTTATACGTTGTTTGTATTTTATTAGGTTTTCTTTTTCTATTTGTAAGTTATGGTTTCGTATTTTAACTCTTTCTCTCCTAACCGATGATACCAACGTTGATCTCACCAGAATGTGGTAAATAATTACGGAGAGAAAGATTTAATTTACTATAGCTAGTTTACATTTTATTCAATTTTATTTATGTATTTTTATATTCATTTATTTTCGCGTTTTATATACAATCCAACGAAACCTAGCTAAACAACACAGTTCTAGTTAATCTCTTAATAGAGATTCTATCCTAGACATAGGTCATAGTGAACAAGAAAAAGACAATCGACAGATCTTGTGTGGCACCCCAAGAGTCCAAGAGACGAAGGGATAGGCGAAGGTGTAGCCGTCTGAGTAGGTCAGTCTGTCTATACGACTCACTTACTAAGTTAGATTTAATATTTGATGTATTATTGCTACTTTATTTCCATTTAAATTCTTCTATTTCTGATTCTATTGATTGTTTCATGAGTTTTCTCCTGTTCTGTTATGATGATAAATGAATAAACGAAACAAGAACATATAATGACATCACAGAGGTAGGCTACAATGGTTATTGACTGAAAGAAAAAGGGGGAAAAACTATTTAAACATATATAAGCTCAAAAGAGAACTCGAATCACGTGACTCCGAAACCGCCATACCTCCTTGCAGCGAATAGGTCTAAATCTGACTTTACCAATACGGTCCCCCCTTTTCTTTAAAAAAAAAATCAGCACCCTTGAACAGGTCCACTAACATACTACTTTTCTCTCACAATCAACTTCAATTTATTTTCATTAGTGTTTTTTTTTTTTTTTTTTTTTGAGGAAACCTCAGAATTTTCGCCATTCCAATCTGGCTTTATCATCACAGGAATCCTTGGGCCTTTGGGACTCTTTTCTTTGCCTCTTTTGTGGGCCTTTTTTTTTTTTTTTTCCAATATTTTATTTAAGATTAGTGTTCATATTGTATATCCTATCGGAGTGTTTACCAAAGAAAAAACGAGCATTTATCATTTACTTCAGCTCTTAAGTTTTAAACTTTAATTAGGTTAATTAAATGTGAATATTCTCTTCAAAAGAAAAACATTAACAAACAAAATAAAAAAATACATTTTTAAAAAAAGCTTATCTAAATAGAAGAATTCCACATTTACAACTATAGTAAAGTAAAGTTCCCCTTTCAGACCATGCGATCCATACGGGAGATAATGTTAAGGTCATCTGTTTCTTTGGCCAACGGCTAACGAGCAGGGCGTCATGTGGCCAGCACAACGACCAACCGCCTTTACGGTTTACCAACCAAAGTCAGGTACCCATTAGAGTTGGTTGGACTCGTGGGCGCCCTTAGATCTCGAAAATAAAATTTTCAGTCTTCACCAGGATTCGAACCCAGGACCCCAGTTCAGAATGCAAGGGGTTTACTGCTCAGCCACCGCGCCTTCAAACCATTTTTTACAAGTTAAAACAAGGTTATAAAGACAGTGGTCCACCGAGGCAGGCAAAAAAAGCAGGTTTCAATATTTTCAGAAAGAACATCAGATTAAATTTCTATCAAAGACAAATGACAGAGAAGAAAGGAGAAAGAATGTTGACTGATCTTGTATGGTGCTCCAGCGGTCCAATGTGAAAGTGAATGTGAAGTTATATGTGACAATGGCCTAACTGATGTCTTATGATGAGTATCTAATTCATCAAATTGTTTTGTAATAGGTTATACCTCCGACGATGCAGTTAGCGGGATAATTTGAAAAACTACTTATTAATTGTTTTAAATTATGTCCAACTTATGTGCACACTAAAAAGATTTTTTCTCTTTAAAAAAAGTAAACATTGTTTTTGTGTAAGGGTAGTAGTTAGTATAAATCAGTATAACAGGACTTACTTAATTTAAACATACAAGTGTAAAACAAACATTTTTTGACAATAAATCTAAAACTGTTTGCATAAATGTGTTATGAATGATATATGTAGCAATTATACACAAAACACTGAACCATAATCTCCAAATACAAAAACAAAACTTAATAAAATACTCAGAAAGACACAAAGATAAAGGCACATTCCTCGTCCCATATGCTAGGACAAATCTGTACAAATGCTCTTTCTTCCCTAGTGCTATTAGAGCATGGAATGGTTTGCCTGAGCTAGCCAGGAAAACCAGTGACTTGGCAGAATTTAAGTCATTGGTAAATATGCATGACTGAATGCATGACGCGTAGGACGTAATCATCTTCTTTTTTGAAGTAACGTCTGTATTATATAAGATATGGGTGTGTAAGTGTTTATTACTAAAGAGCTTCCCGTGTCTGTTAATATCAGTAGTGAATAGTTGTAAAAGTGGTGTATTTTTATAAAAAAAATTGCATAAGTGATTTAATAAATTAGATTTTTTACTTGCAGAATAGAAAAAGTATCCGTCGCATTAGAACTTTGAATGGACTAAAATATTATGATGTCGGATTTTCCCTATCTTTTCTAGTTTACGAGATCTAAACGTCATGGGGTTACAAAACTAATAGCACCTTTTCCCTTTTCGGGAGCCTCTAAAAACCCTAATAAAATACTTCTAGAGACACAAAGAGTCACATTTCTTATTCAATATGGTAGGACAAAGTTGTACAAGGGCTTCATCTTCCCTATCGCAATTAGAGCACATGGAATGGATTTTCTGAATCCACCATGACAATCAATGACTAAGCAGAATATTAGTCTCTAATTAACAAGCGTAAGACGTAATTATATTGTTATTTTTTTAAAGGAACATCTGTGGCTCTAAAGATAAGCTAGGTGTCACAGTGTCAGTTTTTATTAGCCAGATTTTATATATATATCAGGTGGCCGAGCCTTGCTCGGTTAAATAAATGCCCTGCCCAGCCTGACTGTCGGACTATAAGAAGTTCATACCGGCTTTTGCCATCCATCCATCCATCCCAGTGGTGATATATATATATATATATTTAAAGTCAAAGTTTATGATTTTTTTGGGATATTATATAGAATATCTTGAATCTAAAGCAGTGATTCCCAAAGTGGTCTATATAGACCCCCAGGGGTCTACGAAGACTTCAAAGGGGTCTACGAAAGTGAAAAAATAAATTAGGGGTCTATGACATGTCCACGGGGGTCTATGGTAATAGATTTCTTTTAAGTAGGTCGTGATTTTAATTTGTACATCCCATTAATGTAATTATTTCATACACTAATATATTATTTGTACCTTAGATAACGATTTAAATATTTATCCTGCTATTCAAATTGAAATTGTTGTATTTAATTTCAATAATTATTTAACGACCTAAATTTTGTCTACATGTAAAAAAATTTTGACAAAAATAAATGAAAGTTGTACAGCGTTGATTTTTTAAATTTGGATTCATTCCTTCCTTGTCAAACAAGTGGTTGCTAAGTGCCTTATTTATGATGATATGACACTAGTTGCGCTGGCGTGTCATTTGAGGCAATGTCACCCTGACTAAATAGATTCAGATTTGAAAAACTTTCGAACTCTCAAAGATAAAGAATAAAACCACAAAAATTACTCTTCGACATCATATAGAGAAGATAATGGTTTGTGAGAGCTTACAATATCTTTTTTCCTTATAGCAAAATACGGAAAACATAATAGGTAAAACATTGATTTTACCAGCCGTTATAGTTTTAAAAACTGTTATAGACACGCCTACATCTGATATTATTAAAATAATTTCTTTCATCAACAATAATGGTTAAAGGGCACATCGGTGGCATGAGTTCTAAAATTAAAAGCTTCTAATAAATCTTTGCAAACGTCATATATACAGTTTAGGAACAGTGTTGTAGCGCTTTACTATGATACTTAAGGCAAATTAATTAATAAATTAATATTTCACTTGATACCACTTGATAGAACAACAAATTCCTATATGAAACATAATATCCGAAGCAACTGACATACAATCTTGTAGTCTATGAGTTTATAAATACTTATAGACACATGGATAAAACAACTGACTACAATCTTGTAGTC
>JADKLZ010005465.1:4594491-4604822 GCA_021533235.1 Biomphalaria straminea | reverse complement strand
AGTGTAAAGCCCTCAGCCCCCTAGATGACAAAACTGCAGTGTAAAGCCCTCAGTCCCCTAGAAGACTAAACTGTAGTGTAAAGCCCTCAGTCCCCTAGAAGACTAAACTGTAGTGTAAAGCCCTCAGCCCCCTAGAAGACTAAACTGTAGTGTAAAGCCCTCAGCCCCCTAGATGACAAAACTGCAGTGTAAAGCCCTCAGTCCCCTAGAAGACAAAACTGCAGTGTAAAGCCCTCAGCCCCCTAGAAGACAAAACTGTAGTGTAAAGCCCTCAGCCCCCTAGAAGACAAAACTGCAGTGTAAAGCCCTCAGCCCCCTAGATGAAAAAACTGCAGTGCAAAGCCCTTAGCCCCCCCCCTCATGACAAAAGAGGTCATCATCAATCATATTACGATAGACCAAATTTATAAGGCATTCTATATCGTATATCTGATGCATTTCTTAGCCAAGTGTAGTGTAGTAAAGAGGCCAAATACGCTTGAATTTGGCTTTGTCTTGTCTACCTATGAAGGGGGCTCGAGGTTCGACACCCGACTCGAGAAGAGTTTACTGAGCGCCTTCCCAGATACTCCATCCTCCCACTGGTCCACAAATGAAATTGGACCATACAGGGCCGGATTAAGCCAATTTGGTGCCCTAGGCACAAACCCACATGGGTGCCCCCCTCTGCCCGAACCCTCGATCCTCAACTGACAGCTGGTATGTTCAATATTATGCAAAAAAACTAACAAAGACAAACGATTATTAACACAAATGTTTGTACTACCGACAATCATATGAAACCTACAATAAGGTATTTCTGTATTATAGGATTTTTAGGCGTATTTTCTTTTTTAAATTTATTGTATTTTTATTTTCTTCTTTTTAAATTTAAATTTTCTTTTTTTTTTTTTTGTAAGCGTTTTTTCTTTTATTAAAAATAAAATTTTATTATGAAATACATTTTAAACATAGAAAATTTAATAAATCACACAAAATGCTTTATTTCTACATTTGGAAAAGCACACTCGATGTTGTCTCTAACTATTAGTTTGTAGAGTTCTACATGACTGAACGTGTTGTCTTAGATTTAGATTCATGAAACTTGTGGCGAATATATGAGTGGAACTGTTGTAGTTCAGTTTATACATTATTTTTCAGATCGTCAGGATAAGCATTAATTAGTGCTTCACAACACTGCAATGTTTGTGGTACATCGACCAAACAAGAAAATCGAACTTCTATATCATTATATACCTGCGCTCGTCTACTCATCTCTGTCTCTTATCATCAATCGCGTAGAAAGTAGATATACGAAATTTGTCTGTGGCATTCAGTGAGACCTCAGGGGCATTACCATCAATGACCACTGTCTTTCATTTACGATTACGGGTCAAAGTTGCCTTATATTCCACACCTGGTGTTAGATCTTTTGCAGCCTCTTCAAATCTTTCAAATTCATTTCCAGATTCATGCAAGTGATCTGCTAGTGAGGAATACAAATCAGCAAACATTTTCAAATTCACATGCTCATTTCGTAGAGCTTGACTGACCCTATGAAAATGTTATATCACTTCTTCCCAAAAGACAAGCATGAAAGCAAATTCGAATTCTTGCATCTTCTTTGCAATGTTTTCTGCTTCTCTTCTGGTGTCCCCCTTCTGTGACTGGTCTTCTTGTAAACATTCTAACGCTTCTATAATCTGAGGATGAAACTTTACAATAGCTTCAGTTGCAACAGCATGTGCCTCCTATCTGGTATCGGAAAGGGGCTTTACAGGCGTTTCATTCAAAAGGCATCCTTTCAGAATCTTCCATCTGTTGGTTGAAGCTGAGAAAAAAGTATAGATCAGTTGCACTGTATGGAAGAAGTTTACTGCCTCTAAACAAGAGTCAACGGCACTTCTGCCTACCAGAATTAGTGAATGGGCAGCACAGGGTATGTATATAGCAAACTCATTTTCCTCTAGAATTCTTTTCTGCATGCCTTTGTAGCACCCAGACATATTAGCAGCATTGTCTTATGACTGACCTCTGCATTTCGAAAAATCAATATTGCAAACTTCACGTAAGTACTGCAACACTTGCTTAGCCATACTTTCATCTCTGTGACTTTGCAGCTCCAAGAAAGTCAAAAAGCGCTCAATGGGTTCTCCATGTAACATATAACAAAGAACAACACTTAACTGACCTATATGTAAAACATCTGGTGTTGAGTCTACTGACAAGCTGAAATAACCGGAAGCCTTTACTTCCTCTAAAACAGGGGTCTCAAACAGGCAGACCATGGGCCGCATGTGGCCCGCGAGACTATTTTGTGCGGCCCGCGACCACGTCCACGAATAAAAAAAAAAATGAGATAAAATTTAAAATTAGATAAAATTTACAATGACCACGTGTAAGCCATGAAATGATTTACAACTGCACAGCGTGCGCGACGTGTTTCAAGAACTGGAAGCTTGTATTGACAGGTCTAGGATACCGTGGGAAAATTTTTTTAGTGGCTACGGGCGGTGCACCAGCAATGAGTCCAGAGAACTTGTTGGTGTTATTAGATTAATGAAAGAAAAACGGAATCAGCTCAGCTTGTCGGGACCTTTTGCAGCCATACACTGCATTCTGCACCAAGAAGCACTCTGTAGCAAAAGTCTACAAATGAAGAACGTGTTGTATGTTGTCGTGAAGACGGTGAACTTCATACATGCACGGGGTCTGAACCACCGACAGTTTGTGTCATTTTTAGCTGATTTAGAAACAGATTATGGAAAGTTGCTGTATCATATGGAAGTCAGATGGTTGAGTCGTGTAAAAGTGCTGCAGAGATTTTTTGAACTGAAGCATTGTTCATGGCAATGAAAGACAAAAAACATACCTCAGCTCACTGACCAAATGTTTTTGTTGGATCTTGTTTTTCTTACTGACATCACGCAACATTTCAATGCACTCAATTCGCAACTACAGGTCACAAAGCAGCTGATTACTGTGATGTTTGACCGCATCAAATCATTCAGATGCAAGCTAACTTTGTGGGTCACTCAGCTGGCAGATGGAAATCTGGCTCATTTCTTTTTTCTACAGAGCATAACCATAGCGTCTGAACGACTACGTAGACATCCTCTCCAGACTACTGGAAGATTTTGAACACCGCTTTCAGCAATTCACTACTCTCAAGCCACAGTTTTTTCCATGTTGCCTTTACGTTTGCAGTCCTGATGGAACTACTGGACCTGCAGTGTGACACTGTTGTGAAGCAAAAAATACGCTGATGTTGGCGTTCCACATTTCTATGAGAGAAGTTTCAAACTTATTCTGCGCAGCTGCTAGAATTCTAGCGATGTTTGGGAGTACATACGATTGCGAACAGTTTTTCTCCAGAATGAAGGTCAACAAAACAGCATTACGATCAAGACTGACTGATGGACATCTGAGAGCAACCTTGCGGCTTGCCACTACACGCAACTTCAGGCCTAATGTCGATGGTCTGGTCTCTGACAAACGCTCTCAGCTGAGTGGACAGAAACATCAGTGATGAGCCATTTGCAGTAGGCCTAGTAATTATAGTTTTTTTTTTTTTTGGGGGGGGTGGGGGAACTTCAGTTTCTGCTTTTTTATTTGTGACAGAGACAACGTCAACTTATTGTAGTAAACTAAACTGCCTATGCATGTAATAGACAACACTAAATGTAATTAATAATTATAAAAACTTTATTTTAGCATTTAATTGCTGTGACAGTAGTGTTCGTAAAATTTAATGCTGTGCGGCCCGCTGACTGGTCGTTACTTTCTACTGCGGCCCACATGCTGATATGAGTTTGAGACCCCTGCTCTAAAATTACTTCATGAACTTTTTGGGACATAATTTCAATCAGTTTTTCACATATAGTTTTGTTAAGGTTGCGGTACCAAGGTTAAATAATGTGAGATTCAATATTACATTTGCGTTTGCTAATGTCATGTCGATTTCGCGCGGCTACCGGGACAATATACACATTTTTCTTGCGGACTTGTGGTGCCCCCCAAACGCTTGGTGCCCTAGGCACGTGCCTTGTTTGCCTAATGGTTAATCCAGGCCTGGGACCATAGCTCTCTGATAATTCTATAAGCACAAAAGTAGCGCTATATAAAAAAAAGCTATCTAATATATAAAGTTGAATGTTTAGCGTATGTATGTATGTATGTATGTATGTATCGAATGGAAATCAAAACCGCGTGACCAATTTTCATTAAACTTGGCAAAAATGTTCCTTGGGTACCAACTTAGGCCGTAGTGTATGTATTGTAGTCCTAAAACAAACTTAAGACCCTCAAAAAAAATAAAGTTGACCAACTCTATTAGACTATTGTATCTAACAAAAACTAGGTCACAAGCCATGTCTAGATCTACATGTGTCGCGCAGTGGTACAAATGAAATGAACGTCATAGGTCATAATTATAATATCGCGCATTATAAATGCATATTATTTAAGTAATAAACTATATACATAATACAATTTACTTTTTATTGTATTTTTTCATAACATTTAAACCTACAACCACCGATTTGGTTTAATTTTAAATCTTTATTTTTAATTTACTTTTTTTTTCTTTCAGATTTACTTACTTATGCGCATTTAGACCTGATAACACCGTTATTGTATCTAGATCTAGGTCAAATCTTAGATGCTAATGTGTCACACAAGTTTTTATTTATTGACTAGATTGCTATGGCATTCAAATTGTTAGGATTCAAGAGCTATACAAAATTAAACTAACAATATTACATAAACAATTACATTCACGCGTATGATTTGCTTTTAAAATATAGGCTAGATCTATTGTATTGTTGTTGTTTTTTACCGCTAACACGCCCAACAGTGTACGCAACGCGTATTGAGGTCACCAAGGAGACGCGTCAGGGGTCATGAACTTACATAGCTACACAAAAATAAAAACAGATGTTGACCTTTGAACAATAAATTGAATAATTAAGCTCTATTTTGCGTTATTTTTTAATTTAAATTAATGAGAATTCAATATAGACTACTCTCTTATATACATGACTATACTTTTAATTAACAATAACTATTTTAAAATTAGATCTAAAAGCTTTCATTTCATTGATGACCTAGATATAATAAACTACTTTCTTCTCATTTGGAGGCTTGAACTCTTATATTTCTAAAGATAACTTTTCAATTTCAGACGTGAGTGTATTCAATAATTTATAAAACGTAAATAAACAAGACAGCGAGCTCAATATCTTTACTGATTGTAGATCTACAATATTCTTCAGTATAACATTTTAACTACTATTGTTAGGAACAATAAGGCCACTTATTAGGCCTACTTCATATAGCTTAAATAGTTGAATAAAAGAAACATATGTAAATCTAGAGAGAGAGTGAGATATCTACTTTTTATCAAAGTTAATGGCTTTACGTTAGCGTGTTGATCTACGTCAACACAAACTCAAAAGTGTTTTAGTCATTGTGATTGACTAATTTGATCACAAGCTATTACATGGATCTGTCTCTCTCGAAAGAAATATAACGTTCAACTATTATACATTTTTGTATAGGAAAAAGGGAAAAATGTGCAGATATCTTTGGGAAATTAGCAATGAATATAAACTTTTACTAAACATCGTCTGCATGTGACAATTTTCTCACTGGGATAGTAAGAATCTACCATAAGCTATTAATCTACAAAATTAGGCCTACTCGGCTATGGAAAGACACGGGCCATCATGTGAATGTATTATGCTATTATTGCTAAATTGTGTATATTTCCGTCTGAAAAAAAAAGGTTTATCATTGCTTTTTATAATGAGATCAGCTGTTGACATCGAGAAGTACATAGAAGTCAAATTCATAAAGCGCTGGTTGTGAATGTGTATGTGTTTCGTATGTTAATGTTGTTCGAATTTTTCATCAATATTGTTTTTTGTACAGTAGTTACGCTGAGGTTGTCAATTGTAATCAAAATGAATTTCCATTAAATTGGATCAATAAAAATTATCTTATCTTATCTTTATTATTATTATTTGAAACATATGTGGTTTCTCCAAACGTTGTAGCCTACCTTTTGGACTGGTAAAAAATAAAATGGGTATTGAGAAAACTATTTGTGTTAACAGGTTATGCAATAAAACGTCACAAATTCAACTTTTTACTTTTATTTTTTTTTAGATTCATTATGCCACCAAAAAAAAGATGTATTGGAAAAATTACACCTGGGGCGAAAAAAATTGATTATTCAAAGGGACCTCATGTATGCTATTTGTAGAAAGAAAAACCCGAGCAAAGCCGGGTAAAATTTAGCTAGTAAAGCTATAAAATATTCCCCTAACTGACATACTAAATTTAGGCTACATTGATTTTGAGACGAACATGTCATCAAGTATTTAGATCTACCTTAAACTAGGCATTGCGTCGACTTCATTTGCGCCATCCAAAAGATAATCCTCCAGTGGGTCGGAGGAAAAGTCAGAGCTATAGTATTCACAAGAGAAAAAAAATGTCATTTTGAAGTATACATTAGTTTTTGTCGTTGGTAATTAACAAGGCTTGTCTTTGAGTCCGAAGATTAATGAGGAGTGCAGTATTTCCCATGGCTACGCAGTCCCAGATGTGACCTACATATTTTGCCACAAGCAGGGCTTACAAGGCTTTTTATTAACTCACTCTGTCTGTCACGATTCTATTTATAGTTTTTTATTTCTCCCACTTCCCATTATGGACATTTTGTTTGAACTTACGTCTTTAATCCTGGTACTGTTCCCTGAAGGAAGGTCTTAGCGAGCCCAGAAGATCTTGTGATACGGACATAGATTTTTAGCTTGAGCTTTTTTTTACGATAGTTAGCAGGTCATGTGGTCCAATCGCTGCAGTAACTCTGTCTGTAATCTCTTGGTTTGTGATGCGGTCTTTGAATGTGATGCCTAGGATCCTTCTGTAGCATCTCAATTCCATTGCTAGGGTCCTCCTCTCTAGCTCTGCAGTCAGCGTCCAAGACTCACAAGCATATAGAAATGTGGCCATGACCAGGGATCGCATCAGTCTGATTTTGGTGCTGAAGGCTAAGCCTTTGTCTTTTCTTCAAAGAACAGTACCAGAAAAAAGAAGAAGAGGCAGACAGAGAAGGCAAAATAAAAGAATGTACGAGCAAGACATTGAATGCGGTTCTAAGTAAGGCTAAGGACAGAGACGTGCAATCTTGCGTGGTGCTCCGACGGTCCAACAGACTAAGAAATAGGTCAAGGTAGGCCTATAGGTAAAAAAAAACGTCTGTAATATATAAGATAAGACTACAATTGATCGGGCTTGGTCTAATTCTCTTCATTAAGTTTACATAGCCTGACACTAACAACAAATTGAAAATACACAGCAGTGATAAACTTCTGGTTGGAGGGTGTCACGATGAACTAAACGTTGTCATGGACGCTAAAGTCAACTCAAAAGTTGCCAACTAACAAAGCTACAAACAGAAGAGCTTTATAAATGGCTTCTGCATTGTTAAACAGTGCGTGCATTGAACTATTTATAAACATGGCTTGTCAGCACTTCCTTTTGTACACGGAGTCACCGATACACCAAAAAGCTCGCAATTTATAGTTTTCCCGCCATGTTTGAAAATCAATCACACAAGTCCTGTAGACTAAGGTTTTGGTATTGTTAGTCCCCAATATGTTGCCCAGCACTCTTTTCTGCAACCGTGGCATGGTGCCCATTATCCTGTTGTTAACGTCTTATCCATCGCTGGATATGATGGAGCCAAGGTAACAAAAATGGGCAACAATTTCCAGTGGTTGTATTAATGGCTACGGGAGGTGCAGTATTTGTGTTCCGAATTAGTACCTTAGTCTTGCTTTGACTAATATTGAAGCCGAACAGTGGTAAGCAGAGGATAGTTTGTCAACCAAAGCTGAATATAAGAATTAGTCACAATATCTGCTTCATCAGCACAGAGGAGTTCCCTGATTGGTACCATCCTAGCTTTGCTTTTGCCCGCAATCTTGATACATAAAGGAGTTTTTCAGAGGATCTTGTATGGAGAAATTCACTTTGTTGATGTTGCTGTAAGCATAGTAGGCAGGAGAAAAATATGTAAACAGAGTAGGTGCGAGCACACATTCCTGTTTGACTCTATCTCTGACCTCAAAAGGTGCTGATTGGGCTCCATTTAAATTTCACTGTACATTTAGTTTCATCATGGAAGCACTCGATGAACTCCAGTAATTTTAGAGGACAACCTGTGTGATAAGCACTTTGCTATATGGAAGTGAAACATGGTCAACCTACTCATGGCAGGAAAAAAATTTAAATACCTTCCACTTCCGAAGACTAAGGTGGATCTTAAAATGAAGTGGCAAGATAAAATAACCAATGAGAAAGTCCTACGAAGAGCAGGGCATACGCTCTGTTATCAACAGCAGACGCCTTGGCTGGCTTTGCCACGTTCATAGAATACCAGAAGGTCGACTTCCACAAGACATTCTGTATGACGATCTAACATAGCGCAAGTCGTCCACTTTTCAGGTATAATGATGTATGCAAACACGACACGAAGCTCTTCAAAATCGACACATAAAGGAAGGGTCTCCGATTGCAGATGCCATACACAACAGAAGCACAAAGAAGTCTAAAAATGTAACGGCGCCTGGTGTTTACAGATGCCCAACCTGTGACCGTAGCTGTGTATCAAGGATCGCGCCTTTTTAGTCACACAAGAAGTTTCAAAAGGAAACCATCCTTTCTCAAGACCTAAAATGTCACAGACATGAATATTAATAAATTAGACAAATTATGTTACTCAAAAAAAACATAGAAAGTGTACTTACTTATAAATAAAACTCTCGCCTTTTCCAGGCTCGGGAATGACTTCAAAGTCATCCTCATACATTTCTAGATTGCGTGGATTGTGTCAACTTTGTAGTTTAAGTTTTTCTTAGCATTTATTAAAGCTTCATCTGGGTTTAAATTTTTTGCTTGCCTGTAAATAAACAAAATATTTATTGTAGCTTACTTACGCATCTTCGTTAGTGCTAGGAGCTGCCATGGGTGCGGGGGCGCCGGATGACGAGGACTTGACACCAAAGTGGGGAAACATTTTTTTTAGCTTTTTTTTTTTACTTTACATAAATGATATAAAATATGTTATCAATACTAAATTTTCTAAATTAGCTACTGCAACAATTAGCTAGAGAACAGTAACATTTAAAGTGCTGAGCTGTTTTACAATGACTGCATTCAAAATGGAATTCTGATGTTTAGAGGCTAAACTACCACCCGCGTTTTAAGGGTAAATCCCAATACTTAAAATTTTACTTGTGATAGGGGGAAGGGGTGACACTAACCATAGCGACGCCTCTGTTCAAATATCCCAAATGAAGGATACAAATTATAAGTTTGTGCGGGGAATTTTGGATTCCTAGGGCACCCCCAAGTCCACCCAACTCTAATGAGTACTTGACTTTAGTTGTGAAATAAATGCGGTTGGTCGTTGTGCTCCTCAAATGGCACCCTGCTCGTTAACCGTTGGCCATAGAAACATGACATTATCTGCCCTAGAGATCGCAAGGTCTGAAAGGGGAACTAGGCTATACATTTATTTATTCATTTGTAGGCTATTTCGTACGTAGGCTAATGTTATTAGTGAGGACCTATTGAGTTATCACAATGACGAACTTCTATTCCTTGCTGATTGATTTTGACTCCATTAACGTAATACCTGTCGATAATTAGGCCTACGTTCTTTTCTATATTGACGCTCATAGCGTTAGAAGATGAGTTTTTAAAAGGATTTTTGTTTATCAGTAGTTATCAAACATCTAAGCAATACTTACTTCTGATGGCAGAAGTTATAAAAGGATATAGTGTTATACTTTCTAAAACCCTCCAAATTAACAAAAAAGGTTCAGTTCCAAATAACAATAAAATGTTTTGGTAAAGAAATTTAGAAGCTATTCTTATGCGGGATAGAGGGTTTTTATTAGGTAAATATGTGTATTTAGATTTTTTTTTGACCATCTAAAGTTTGTGTATGTAAACAATTAGTTGAACCACTTTGGTTTGAAATAGAACAGTAGAACCGTTTGTGTATGCATCATAATCTAATGATCTTACTAGATCGACCCATAGAACAAAACTATCAGAACATATACAAACTTTTATCACACTAACTCATAACACATGCATAACAGTACAAGCCCCACATTTATAACACACAACTCCAGCCTACACACTCGTAACACACAACACTAGAATACACACTCATAATACACACCTAGCCTACACACTTGTAACACACTAGCCTACACACTAGTAACACACAACACTAGCCTACACACTCATAACACACACAACACTAGACT
>JADKLZ010005465.1:4573973-4585735 GCA_021533235.1 Biomphalaria straminea | reverse complement strand
AAAATATTTTTTCACCATTAAATGCGGCTTGAAAAGTTTAGGTGCAATGGCTATTTTTAGTTTTCTAAACGCAAACCCTTTAATTTATAAAATTAATTATGCAAGCGATTTTTTAATAACAAAACACCAATTCTAAAACAATTACGTAAATGTAAGGGAGGAAATGTTACTATAAGAAATGCTCTAGACATGTAGATGTTACGCACATTTTTTAAAATGAACTTTTAGCAGCGGCTTTCGTGTACTAGCATAAAGACCGGAAATGACATGATTCTAAACTAATTTCTTAAATTTTTAAAAAAATCAGATTTTTAAAAATAAAATTGTATAATGCCCCCATTAAAATGAAACTAACATATTTTGGTGCGTTTTGTCTGTTGGTTGGTCTGTCCGTCACGGTTAGAAAAAAACAATAAAGGCTTTTGAAAATATGATTTAACCTTTACTGTTCTTTCAGAAATATTGCGATAGTTTAAGGATGGGAGCATACAGGAATTGAGACAGGGACTCAAGGAACATCCAAAACATCTTGCGAATAGGCGGATCTGACAGGGATCCGACTCCGACGGGGGCCGCCTCTGAGTTTGTGTAAACACAAACTCTCTTTGTAATCTTGTTTAAGTTGTTTTTTTGTTGCTTGTTTATACGTTAAGTTTGTTCACTTTTAAGACGACGTGTTTACGTTTTACTTTCTTTATTGATGGCAAATGTTGTTTTACACAGCTGGTAGACAACTTAGCCGATGTGAGTGTATTATAGTTTTAATTGCAGAACTGGAAATAACTTAAACACATTTTTTTAAACAAACCTAAATTAAAAATTAATAAACAATACTTACAAATTCAATTTGAGATGAGATATTGATCTTATAGTAATAAAATTAAATTGAATTTTTTAAAACAAAATCTAACTCAATTCAAAAACACAATGACGAGAGAGTTGTGTCCTGTACATCTAGACTAGACGGACTTATGTTGGGGACAAATTGTAGCCCTATTGCATATTTAAAAATGGAGACTGAAAAAATAAACATAAAATGATAAAATGATAAATTTAATAAATAGTAAACAATCAATTTGATTTATTTTATTGTGAAATCAAACATTTGATAATGTCCATGTCTAAAAAGCACAATACAAAAGTTGAACATTTTGTTTGTTTATTTTATTTATAGTTTTCTTTCCGAAGTAAAGATTACTACGCCCTAGTTCAAACCTCCGGCATGGTGGGAAGCGTGGTCGAGAGGCTAAGTGCGGCTTGAGCTTGGCTTGCTTGGCTACCTAGAAGGGGGCTCGAGGTTCGACACCCGACTCGGGCAGAGTTGTGTTTACTGAGCCCCCTCCCCCCCCCCCACTGGTCCACAAATGAGATTGGATCAAAGCGCTCTGAGCATGCTGTAAGCATGAAAGTAGCGCTATATAAAAGCTATAATAATAATGGTGACAGAGAGAGACCAATGGTCACAGTGGGCCTCAACACTGGCCTGCGACGTCACGACCTGTGGGCAGTTTAAGCCAATAGCTCTTTACCACTTCACGTGTTTGAACGACGTGGCAACGAGCTGTTGGTCTCCCCAGCCCACAAGTTGTGACGTGGCAGGTCAGTGTTGAGCCCTTCTATTAGGCCTAATTTGATTGGTCTCATCCAGAAGATGGTCACGTGCTTGAACTCTGGCACGTCATCATGACGACAGTTTCAATTTAATCAACTTAGCACACGTCTAGGTAGCTGAATAGAAATATTTTTAAAAGCCATCAGATGACATCAAAAATAAAATTTTCTACTGGGTTGTTTTTTTACATTTATTTTGTTAAATTAAGACATTATCAGGTTAGTCTCAGACCTGAGAGAAAAGTACGTGGCCAGGTAAGTGGTGAGGTAAGTGCAAAGTTTAAATAGTTCTACATCATGGACAAACATTCTACTTTTGTTTGGGCAATTAGGGTTTCTATAGCAAATAGCCACGTTGACCTAACCAGATCCTTATTTAAAACAAGTTTCTGTATCAGTCCTAGAGATCTACAGGGCAAATTATGTAAAGGTCATTTGCTTCGCCTTTATTTTTTCCCAACGAATATCAGGTACCCATTAGGAGTAATCACACCCAGAGGCCCGGCTCAGAAACCAAGGCGTTTGACCACTCATCCACAGCGCCTCCCCTCTCCTTTTAGTGCAAGTTAATGAAAATAGGTCGATATCTTTTCGGGCGACATAATTTCGAAGACATTGTGGTTCATGGTCGTCTTATTTAGATCTGACTTTTAAAAAAAAAAGAATTTTATTTAAAGGTTTAACAGGAGTGTAAAAATAAAGAATACAAGCACTCTCTTGTTGATCTAATCATCTTCGAATGTGTCCAAGCAAGGAATATTCATATCAAATCTGTTTCCAATGGAAATTTATGTAATGTTAAATAAGTTATAAAAGTTTTATAATAAATAATATTTTACTGAATGGAGCACAGTTATGATACTTAGGCAAGAGAACATATTTGTATATTAGTGAAAAGATGTTAAATAAGTTTTATACATATGTATATATTTTCATTTCTGTTGTAGGAAAATGTTGTGTTTTGCGTGTGTGTGTGTTGTTGTTTTTTTTTTGTTCTTTTTTTTTTTTTTTTGCACGATGGTATTCATGTGCTACGATGACACCAAACGGATTTGTCTTTAGCTGACAGTGGGGTAGTTAGGAATTTGCCATCATTTGGGGGCCCTTTCATTTTTTTTTTGGGGGGGGGGGGAAATAAAATATGCTATCCTTCCTTGTGGACCATAGCTGAGCTCTAGCAAAGGAATTTGTAACAGTTTCAAAGAGGTTGCATAAATTTACATAAAAATCTGTTATGCATGTTTTACTATTTAGAATATTTTTAAACAACAAGGCAACACTTTATGAAATGAGGAAGAAAAAAAAAAGAAACAAAACAGCCAATAAGCCGTACCGTGTTTCTTAAATGTAGACCTTAGTATATTCTGATAGTTTCATTCTTAGATGTAGACTTTAATAGTGTCTTTAATGTAGCAATAGGTGATGTTTTTGATTTATTTTTAATGCAAGATTTGATTGCGATCTTGGAAGATTTTTGGAAGCATTAGATAAATATTTTGATGGTGCCTTCCATGCAATATTTTTTGTAGTTCAAATTTTACAATCTAGCAAATTTCGTTAGTTCGAAGAAAATGTACAATTGTATGTAATAGGACAAAACTTCATGAGATGCGAAAAAAATTAAAATAAAAAAAATCAGCCAATAAGCAGTATCGTGTTTCTTAGATGTAGACTTTGGTGGTGTACATAATGTACCTTTTGATGAAGTCTTTCATACAGTATTTGATGCATAATCTGATAATATCTGATTTCGGATGATTTTTTGGGATGCATTAGATACATTTTCTGTTGATGTCTTCGATGCAATGATTAATGGATTGGAATCTTGTTTTTATGGATTGGAATCTTGTTTTTATGGAATGGAATCTTGTTTAAATTAAAATCTTGTATCCCCCTCGATGGCACGAACAAACTCCAAACGTTCTAAGTCACTCTTCTTGGACTTTGTGATGGAAGACTCAGCAGGAGACTTCCTGGACGTCACGATGGCAGCCAGCAACATGGGCACTGCAGAGAGGACACACAGACATCCAGCAGCAATGTCCAGCGCGAAGCTCCAGCCGACGTCCAGATAGGTGTCCAGGGCGGCGATCTCGTAGGCTTGCTGCGCGGCACTAACTGAATTGGTGAAGTAGATGTTGTTGGCTTTGCTGTGGTAGATGTCAATACTGTACTTGGCGGCGAACGTGATATCTGAGCTGAGTATCAAAACACCTGAAAGATAAAGTTAACAGTGTGTTGACATTGTTTCTGTTTGAATCTAATAGCCATCTTACTTTATGCAAGCTTTAAAGTGGATGTAAAATAAAAATAAATTTTGGTTTTTACATAGCTAGGAGGTGCGGTGGCTGAGCGGTAAAGCTCTTTGCTTCTGAATCGGGGGTCCAGGGTTCGAATCCTGGTGAAGACTGTGATTTTTATTTCGGGATCCTTGGGCACTTCTGAGTCCATCCAGATCTAATGGGTACCTGACATTAGTTGGGGAAAAGTAAAGGCGGTTGGTCGTTGTGCTGGCCACATTAGACCCTCGTTAACCGTAGGCGACAGAATCAGATGACCTTTACATCATCTGCCCTAAAGACGACAAGGTCTGAAAGGAGAACTTTTTATATAGCTACTACTTCGAGACAGTGGAACAAATCTTCTACGAATGCAGGGTGCTCAGAAACACTATCGAAGATACAACTACTCTTGAAACAGATAGAACTGGTGCATGTGGGGGTCTCACATTGCACAGTGACAAGCTGACCCTTACAGAACACTGCTAGAGACCTGGACCGTGCTGTGTTGGATTAATCCCAGTACGGATCCCTAGTGCATGGAGGAGAAGGATTTCCGTGCTGCCTTTAGGCGCTCAGTAAACACATCTCTGCTCGAGTCGGGCGTCGAACCTCGAGCACCCTTCATAGGTAGCCCAGCCAATCCAAGATTAAGCGTACATAGCCTCGCGACCACGCTTCCCACGGTATGTGTTGGATAGTAGCTGTTGACAGTCTGGTCTAAGACCGTTGTAGGTGTATATATTTTTGTTTTATTTGAATACAAAACTTTAATATTGCACTAACAATATGAACAGCTTTTAAATCCAATGTAGATATAAATAGAAACACAAAAGAAACAAAACAAGAAAATCATTAAAAATATTTTTTTTCAAGACAATACTTCCTTTATACATCTTGTAGAGCGATTGTTTTTTTTTTTTCTTTATTGACTAATGAATGTTAGAGGTTTTTGCGTCATCAAAACTTAATGTTCATTAGTTGACGGTACATAAGCAAATGACACAACAGATGACCCAACATACCTCCTATAATGGCAAAGGTTACAGAGACCACGAGGAATACATTGGCACATTTGGCTAAGTCGTTTAAGATCCAAGCTATGGCCGAAATGACACCAGATCCAGCCACGATGACTCCGACAATAGACAACACTTGTGCCGACTCAATCCAATCTGCATTAAAATAAAACTGATGCTTTCATTTCCCATTATTAACTCAATTGACTGTGGTAATGTTTTATAACTACTGTTGTCTTTTGATCAAATAGAACAATCACTTTATTTCTAAAGTGAAAATACAATTGATATTAGGAATACTTGATTGCTTTTAAATTTACAATATTTTGTCAAGTTACTCATAAATTTATAGAAGAACAGGTATGTCAAAGTCGTTTAAATTCTAAAAACAGGGATGTTAACTTCTGTTAAAGATATAATCACATCAATTGTCAGTGTTATTCCCCTTTGTGTAACAAAAAAAAAAACGTTTACTGCTGGGTGATACTTTTTAAAAAAATTCTAATATCTCCAGGGGGAGTTGGAGATTTAAAAAAATGGTATGTTTTGAATTGAAACAAATGAAACTTGAAACTAATGAAATTAATTTACGTTACTGGCCTACAGACTAAAACACACAGTATAAAAAATGTACTTCTAGATCTACGTGATTAACTCCACTCCACCCCCCACCCCACCCCAATTCTAACACTGTAGTCTATTTTAAGTGCCAAATTTTTTTTTACCAGACCAGTGTGTAGCCTTTAAGGCACTTCAGTACATTCTATAGTGAAAAAATTATATCGAAGTCCAGTGCTAAACGTAAAAACAGAGATACATTATGATATTATGTCATTCTGATAGGTGCAAAATAAAAGTGACCCCCCCCCCCCGGAAAAAACACCTTTTTTTATATTTCTTTCAGCCAATCGCATTAGGTAGTTATATAAAAAGCTATGACTAATGTCATTATCATCAACATGAAATAAATTTAATGACCCAGACTGTGCGGTGGCCCAGGGTCTGACCTATCGTTTGTGGGAAGTGAGCCCTCACAGACTCAAAAATGTGATGTAAAATTTAAGTGTCTCATGTGTGTAGCGAGAGTGCATTCAAATTATATGTATTTTATTTATTTAAAAAAATATGACACGCTTTTAGTTTTACAAATTTGTATAACTAAAAGTATTTTTATAAAAACATTAGAAAAAAAAGGTGGGGCTTCCTAAAATAAAAAAAAAATCTGCCCAAGGCGACCACTTACTTATATCCGGCCCTGAGTTGAACTAAAATGAATAAAGAGTTACGCTTGAATAGTGTCACTTCAATAAACATGAGGCCCTTTTTCAGAGTCGTAGTAAGGGTAACAAAAAAAAAATACACAATGATGTATCCATTAAGAGACTTTAAGACTGAGTGAGACAAACAGAAATAATACTACCCAATGTGAATAGGAAGATGTACAAAAAGACATTACTGTGTATAAAGGCTTGCCAACTTTTACTATTTATTACGACCTTACAGCTATCACTCAATTTATTTACGACTTCTTGCAAGTTCATAGACTCACGACCCTCAGAGCTGTAGGTCTATACCTAAAAAGTAAAAGATAACTTTCTTTCAATGGCACCTTTGCTGCTACCCCCCTCCCATTAGTCATCAGCCCGGCTGCAATGAAATATTTCGTCAAGAGGGGGGCCCTAATTCAAAAGTCCTCAGGGTCCCTACTTGAGTAGGCCCCCAAAGAAAAGTCCTAATTTATTTTTACATTTATTTTAAATATTTCGCCACTAACCAGAGGCGTAGCGTACTCGTGGGTCCGGGTTCAAAAATATGTTGGTGTCCCCCCCCCCCCGCCATAAGACAAAATTAATGTGTAGTGAATGAATCGAGTAGTCTGTATATTGACCAAAAAAGACATTCAGATGCAGGTATATTTAATCGGCTCATGTGGGCCCAAATAGGTCACGAGCTCAAACGCAATGAAACCCACATTTGCCATCGTTGCTACGTCACAGTCTTTGGACCCTTTATGGTCGTAGGCCCTAGTTCATTGAGTCCCTTTGCACCATGGATGCTACGCCACTGCCACTATTATGTAATCTTGCTATTCAAGTGGAGTCAGAAATACTAAACAGCATTTAACCAGAAGATATTATAGATGACCTTTGCTGCACAGAAAGTACGACAGTGAGCCGATATGAATTAAGATTTGTCATCTGGGCATTATTTTTCCAATAAACAATGGTATTATTCATTAAAAGAGTCTTAAAGATTTTCTTTGTTATTTTTATTTATATACTGTACCAATCGGAATTTAGACTTACATATTTATTACGGACATTACCTCATGCCACGATGACAAATGTCAAAATGCAAGGACCCCTCAACCCCCAACCCGGGTATTGAAATCCCTAGCTGAGCCACAGCTTTAGAGGGTTGCTTATTATTTTGAAATAAAGATGAATTTATCTTACAGCCCTGATTATATCAGGTTCCAGTTGACGGAGCCATTGACATAAATAGATTGCATTATGGCTAGAAGATCAAATGAGCAAATCTGTCATTACTGAAAGAATGCAGTTACTTTGGCCAAGAATACGAGCAGTTTTGTATGGTCCCCTTTTCAAACATATGCACAGGTCACTGGTCACTTGCTATATTGTGGAATCAAAACGTGTGGCTAAAAACTGATTAGGACTTGACATTGGCCTATGGCACGATGCAATTATTGAAGTTAAATTTCGTAATCAAATATTCCAGGGAAATCTCTTGAATCTCTCTTCCCGAACGGGAAGAGTGGACAACCTTGGTTGCATTCACCTTCACAGTAAGTCCACGATATGATGATGATATACGCTCAATTAAGTCGTCTTTCATTGCGATAAAATCTATGGGCCACATTTTGTAAAAAAAAATTGATTTTCGCCCTGTAATATAAGCGTTTCATTGTGAATAGTGGAAATTCTTAATGGTCACGGTGAAGGCTTCCACTTAGCAAGGGCAAGTAATCTTAATTTACTTAACCGGCTATTTTAAGGTTTACGTCTAGCCCACAGACCTATATACATATTATATCTAAACTGAAAAATGAAAACAGATTCTTACCCGCAATTGATCAACTCATAGACTTATATATAGAGATTGTTGTGTATTAATCACATAACTATATATTTATGCAAATTCATGAAATAAAGCCATTTCCTGTTTTTTTTTTTCTATTAATATTCATGAAATAAAGCTCTTTTAATGTCTTCCTCTATTGGGTTAGTATTTAAAAAATCCTACATCATGTATAAAGAAAAAACTGATATTTAGTCATTGTAAGTTCATTTAAATAAAAATGTATTCAAAAATTGCAACAAGATAATTATGAGTCGAGAGTGCTCATTATTTTTCAATGTTCAATTAATAGAACTAAACATTAAATCCTAAGTTACATAGTTTAGGGTTGAAACAAAAATAGTTCTAATAACTACTTTACACAACCTCTTGTTTCAACCTTTTAAAATGTGTGTGGTGTTAAAAGATCCCCATGTCTAGCAGGGGCGTAGCTAGGGATTCGGGGGCCCGGGGGGATCGACCTCTTTGGGGGCCCCTTGCATTTTGACATTCGACATATGACATGACATAATGTACGCAAAAATATTGAAGCCCAATATCACAGTATACCTGTACACGTAAAAAAAATAATAATCATTGTTTATTGTTAATTGTTAATTAGCTAAATAATGCACAAGTGACTCAATTCATATCGCTTCATGTCGTGCATTCTATACAGCAAAGACATCTATAACATCATCTACATCGATACTTTCAAGTATTTGTGACTTCACTGACATTAAAGCCATGATAAGCCTTTATTGCATCATTGTGCTCCTGGGATAGTTTTTGATGAATTTGAGCTTTGAGAATGACGCAATGGAAGTGGCCTGAGTTAGCGGTATTCGGAGGAGGTTGCAAGGTTTGAGCACACGTAATTACCATATAAAGCCTTTTCCCGCAATATGTCTATTGTGGATTGTATTACTGGTTTGTTGATGAAAACTGTTCGTACATCAATGACATCATTGAACAAGCGATTTACCATTTATTTCGTCATACAAATAGGAAAAAGTGGCACAGTTTGTCATAAGCGTGTCATCATCCAACAGGTGTCTTCGTTCAAGAAGAAACCCAAAGGTATCCATTTTTTTTTACAGCCTTTGGTAATCTGTCCTTCATCCTGTTCT
Source organism: Biomphalaria straminea (assembly GCA_021533235.1). Classification (NCBI taxonomy): domain Eukaryota; kingdom Metazoa; phylum Mollusca; class Gastropoda; family Planorbidae; genus Biomphalaria; species Biomphalaria straminea. The sequence continues at coordinate 4,576,615 of JADKLZ010005465.1, read as the reverse complement.
GAAATCTGTCCAGATCTTCTGTCGCAACACGTTTAAATTGCAGTTCTATTGACAGTCCTACATTAGAACTCAACTTCCCATAAAGTCTTTTCTTTCTTCTGGTTGTTTTGAATCCTTAGTATTCACTACCTTCTTTTGCTTCTTCGTTGGATTGGGTGATCAGTTTCGTCCGTTTCTCATCATTTTGCAGAAAGCATGAATGGGTTTCAATTGATTTATTGTTTATGTTTTGTGCGAAAGCAAAAGCATTCAGAGTATCTAAAAGCCAGAAGGATCTATATCCTGCTATGCTCGAGTATAGATATACTCCAATAAGCATCACAATTGCAGAGACATTACTCAACGAACGACAGATGAAAAGCAAAGTGAAATACGATGCAAAAGCAAGACTATCCAAAGTCCAAAGATTACTCTGTCAGCGAGAAAGGAGTTCGTCTAGAACAAACATGGCAGAAAACAGTTGTCAGAAAAAAAAAACATTCCTCACCCAGATCTTACATCATAAACAAACGATGGGAAAACATACAGAAGAAATCAAGGCTTTTTGAGCAAGAGTTTCGATGAAGATATCTCTGGGTAGTATGATACCGATGAAGGCAACGAATAGTAAATTGTTAGAAAAAACGAAACAGACAGTTATAGACCAACGTTTAGAGAACCTGTTATGCCAATCAAGACAACCGGTGGGGCCGCTATTGGAGATTTTATTGTCACAAAACTTGATCACCATACATTTTCCTAATAAAATCCGATTGGATGTCAATGTTACTATACGAAATAAAATATTTGAAATATTTGGATTGGTTGCTTCCGCATATGTGTTTTTTTCCTAATAGGCTATGACCATCACCATGGGAGTAATTTTTCAACTTTTTTTTTAGTTGAAAGAATTTTCTTTATTCAGAACAATTACAATACATTATATATAACACTTAACGCTGCCAATAGTAATCCAACAATTGCTACGCAATGTTCTATGTTTTGTTACAAAAATAAGCGTTAAGGCGGACATACTGTCTTGTTATTATTACAGCGTTAGAGACGGATTAGCCGGTTAGCGTAATGTGGTACGATATATATAGTTTATCATTACGGCTAAGGGCCCCGCACATGAAACTCGCCCAGTGCCCCACGCACTGCTAAGAACGCACCTGTTCGTGGCAACAAAGAGAGTAATATTCTTAGTTTTTGTTGCAACCACATGTTTGATCTCTTTTGAAAATAACAAAAAATCGGCAACAAATCTATTAAAGATTTGCATTTTAAAATGTAAAACTAATTTTAACTTTTCTCGGTCGAATAAATATTTAAAAAATGTTAACAAAGTCAACGTACTGATAGACCTAGATCTAGATTTAGTCTTTGTTATAAATTTAATCCATAAATGTTGAAAAAAAAAGACACCTCTTGACACTATTTGCCAATCAAAAATATTAATTTATGTATTTACACAAATTTCGGACGACCGTTTGGCCCCCCCCCCCCCCCACGTGTGGGCCCGGGGGGATTTTCAAAAGCTACCCCTCCCTCCTCCCCCCCCTTAGCTACGCCACTGATGTCCAGTCTAGATATTGCATATATAGGTCTGTGGTCTATCCTATTTCTATGTAGAGAAGAGAAAAGAGAAACTAGTATTGTATAGATATTATTGTTGAATTAGACAAGTTAAAGAATGGACCTCATTCACCAATCGTAAACAAACAACATTTAGCCACGTGATTCTCTATATCTTCTATACAAAGTATTTCATCCAGCGTGGCTGTCATGTGTGTATTTTTCATTGTTTTATCAATATTATGACGTGGCTTAAAAAAAAGAGTAAAGTTCCCCTTTCAGACCTTGTGGTCTATAGGGCAAATATGTATAGATGTACAGGTCATCTGATTCTGTGGCCTACGGTTAAAAAGAGTGTCATGTGGCCAGCACAACGACCAAACTTATGTCAGGTACCCATTAGAGCTGGGTGGACTCAAGGGCGCCCGATAATCCCGAAATAAAAATCCCAGTCTTCACCAGGATTCGAACCCGGGACCTCCAGTACGGAAGCCAAGCGCTTTACCGCTCAACCACCGCGCCCTCTTGACGTGGCTAAACGTGTTTATTTACGATGGGTGAAGAGGTCCATTGAAGGTATTCACCCACATTCCAACCAAGGGAGTGGCTACATTATTTACACATAAATAACAGCTTCGACTATTATGTTCTGTGAAGCCGCAAAATAAAGAAACAAACAAAAAATAACAGCAGATATACACATATTATACACGAGAAGTAGAGTGTATCATATTATATTATTATATTCAAAATACAAGAACACAGAATAAACCACTTGTTTTGTATACTTTGCCTCTGGGCGTATTTAAGGAAGGGCAGGATGAGCTACAGCTCCATAAACGAGAAAAAAAAAGTCAGAATTTCGAAGTGTCTGAAAATTGTGTTTTGTTTTTTTCTCATCTTTAACCCTAACACTTTAAATGTTACGTCGGGTAAAATGTTACGTGATTAAGATGTGTCCGCTTGTTGTAGCATGCGCGGAATATGTATATACTGGTACAGCTCGGATTTAAGGGCAGTGAGTCTACCAAGGAGTGTTACCCTACAGTGAGTCTACCAAGGAGTGATACCTTACAGTGAGTCTACCA
>JADKLZ010005465.1:4552884-4565010 GCA_021533235.1 Biomphalaria straminea | reverse complement strand
TATATATATATATAATAGATTGTACAGACGTTACTTCAAAAAAGAAGATTACGTCCTACGCGTCATGCATCTAGTCATGCATGTTAACCAATGACCTAAATTCTGCCAGGTCACGTGGTTTTCCTGGCTTAGGCTCTTCGTGTGTAGCGCAGAATTAATTTCAATTAGAAGGAAGCTTAATATTTTCACTCTATGGCCTAAAACAGAATGCGCAACTAGTGGCAATAATGGACATTTGATACGAAGATCAACAACCACTAATTGAGAATGTCAGGGGGAAGTTTAGCGAGAATATGTTACTTTGTTATTTTGGTATGACAGTTTTTATATCCCCATTGTTGTGAATGTGAATAGTATTTTGCACGTGTTATGAGTGAACGATTTAGTCCTCCTAGAATGTGCGAGAATGTGTTAAGTTAGTGAGATCTTGTTCTTGGTCCGGGAAGGTTGGACGTTTACTTCCTGGACTGGTATTTTGTGTATTACTATTTCATAACAGTCGATGTCATTGTGCTTTATTGAATATTTAAGTTATTCGTTGTTATTATCAAGAGTTGAACTTTATTTAGCAATAAGTAACTCTAATTGAGAGGGCGCGGTGGCTGAGCGGTAAAGCGTTTGACTTCCGTACTGGAGGTCCCGGGTTCGAATCCTGGTGAAGATTGGGATTTTTATTTCGGGATTTTTGGGCGCCCTCGAGTCCACCCAGCTCTAATGGGTACCTGACATTAGTTAGGGAAAAGTAAAGGCGGTTGGTCGTTGTGCTGGCCACATGAATCCCTCGTTAACCGTGGGGCACAGAATCAGATGACCTTTACATCATCTGCCCTATAGACCACAAGGTCTGAAAGGGGAACTTTACTTTCTTTAATTCTAATTGAGTGGACATCTGGAGTTACACTGTATCAAGTAATAATTGTTCGTATAAGTCTACCTCCTAGTGAACCAAGGTAAGAAACACAAGACAAACACAGGAAGTAAACCGTTACAGTTATAGCGCAATTCTTTTTTTTGTTTTTTGTTTTTAGTTGGCAATAGTGACGCTCAATGGTCCTCATTCACAAATCATAAACAAACAACATTTAGCCATAAACAAACAACATTGTCTCTTCCATATAATTTACGATGTAATATTTAATACGCGATGGCTGTCACGTGACAGTTTTTCCGTTGTTTTATCAATATGATCACGTGACTAAATGTTGTTTGTTTACGACTGGTGAATAAGATCCATTAAGTGTTCTTGACTTTTCTTTAGTTTCTCATAAAAAATCTCTACAAAACTTTGGTAACTAAGGTGAAGCTCGCTGAAGTTTGTTTCAATGGGAGATTTTAAGATTTACAAATACATGCACCACTCTGTACAGTATATCTAGCTCCTCCTTCGTGGTCGAAGATGAGCACATTTCTCATTTCCTATGGACTCAAATCCTCGCTTTGAAAAGCCGGCAGCATACGTGGCATCGGTGGGTTAGGTCAGTTGCAGATAGGCCTGCTTCTTCTCTTAGTTTTTTTTTTGTTGGTTCTGCGTTCTTTCACCCTGACCTCTATTCTTGGTTCAAATCTTGAGACTCCCGAGACTCACAGCTACACGCCATGAGACTCCCGAGACTCACAGCTACACGCCATGAGACTCCCGAGACTCACAGCTACACGCCATGAGACTCCCGAGACTCACAGCTACACGCCATGAGGAGCGATCGAGAGCTAATGCTTCCCAGACGTAAATGCCGATATCACATTCTTTGAAGGAGCTCTTGAGAGTGTCTTTGTAGCGCTTGTATTGACCTGCCTGGTAGCGCTTTCCTGCACACAGCTCCCCGTACATAAGTCGTTTGGGAAAGCGATTGGCATGAGGACTACAATGTCCCTCCCATCGTAGATGAGATCTTTTTACTGTCGCGTTGATACTTTCGTGTTGGACAGCTTTAAGATTTCTATGTCTGGTATGTGATTGGACCAGCGCACCTTATGGATACTCATTAGACAGCGTAGGTGGAAGGAGTTTTACTTTTTGGTGTGGCTGTAACATAGTAGTGCCGAGTTAACTATGTTATTTTATAATCTATTTTCTGTCATGCGACTGTCTAACATGACCTCTTCTTTAAAACACGTTGACAATGTGTCTCAGTTGTCAACATAATGTCTGCACTGTTCCAATCTTAGACATTTCAAAAGAATAATGAGACATTATGTGCTGATATATCATGTAAACAAATAGTTTGTTCTTTTCAGGTAACTTCAATACTCAACCTACTTCACTGGTTATTGCTAACAATGACTGCGATCAGTCATTAGTCACAATCTTTTCTTCGATTTAAAAATTAATTTGCTTAACTTGCCCATTGAAGAAATATTAAGGTGCTTTATAAATTTAGACAAAATTTTTGGGGGCACTTCATTGACGGACTCCAGATTGGAACCCGCAGAGGTAAGAAAAAGTCTGGGAGACCAATTCAAACATGGATACGGCAGAATGGACATTGATCAAACTGAGGCAAATACCTCAGAACAGAATCAAAGTAGTGTTACCGTCCGAATCTCTACACCTAGCCTATAGTATTGTCCATATATTGACAAGGATAGTAAGGATGGTCATCGTGGTTGAGTGGTCGTGAAGTATGCAATCTTAACTGTCTCCTCGGTGGTCCCGGGTTTGAATCCTGCCCTTAGCCATCCCCACCTATCCCGCGTATGATTTGTACTAGAACGTAACGATCTGCAACAGTGAAGAAACATCGGAAACAAATCTTGTAGTAAGATGTGATAAAGGCCTACCCAAAATAATTCATTCAAGAGTAAGTTTACACAATTATGCGACTGCTCGATATATTGTTTATTATAAGGCAACAGATGATTGCGGGAGAAAAAAAACCCTAATCAATGCTGCACACCTGTGAACATAACACAATAGATCTACTACTCTCTAGGTCAGTCTCATCATAACATACATTTTTACTTTCAGTATAGTGTAATTTATTAGTGAGTGGTACAATACTATGTCGGCTTAATGTTGGCTCCTTTAACTCTTTCTCTCCTAACTGACGATACCAACGTTGATTCCACCAGATTATGGTAAATAATTACGGAGCGAAAGAGTTAACAAGCAAAACACAATGTAGTAAGGATTTCTAGGATCTATATCCAATTCTTGAAATACTACAATAAAAACATTGGCAAATATGTGAAGTTTGAATAAGTTTGTTTCTTTAAAGCCTTTAAACTCACTAATGCATCTATTATGCGGTACTCTGTTAAATTGTGTCTAGACCGTTATCTAAGACATTGTGTCATTTTTTGTTAGCGCGACATAGACTACACAAGAGCACATCTGCAGCAAAAAGTTGATTGAAGAATGCAACTGATAACTCTGGCTATCGATTTTTTTAAAGAGCCCAATTAATTACGCCCGATGCATTTTATGTGTCAATGTAATTATACATGTAAATCAATGACTTCCACTCTACTGAAATGTTCAGCTAAGTCGTTGGTTTTCCTAGCTGTTTCAGACAACCCATTTAATGGAACTAAAAATTACTTTTCATTGTAGGCCAAGCCTCGCTGCTGAAGGCGACACTGGTATCTTTTATCACGTTTTTTTTTAAATATCTACATCAAATTTCCATATATGTAGTTCAGACCTTGTGGTATATAGGGCAGATGATGTAAAGGTTATCTGTTTCTGTGGCATACGGTTAACGAGGGTGTTATATGGCCAGCACAACGACCAACCACCTTTACGTTTCCCCAACTAATGACAGGTACCCATTAGAGCTGGATGGACTCAAAAATTCCGAAATTAAAAATCCCATTTTTCACCAGGATTCGAACTCGGAATCTCCGGTTTGGAAGCCAAGCGCTTTACCGCCACCGCGCCTCCCAAGTTTCTATATAATATAGCCTAATAGATATTAGATATAGTCTAGTGAATTACAGATAGAGATTTTTTATTTAAGTTCGCATAAGGCGCCAGTATCCATAGGGTCACCACTGTTGAAATCACCTCTCTATAAAAAAGTATAAATGAAATAATGGATGCAGTTACTCTCGCTTACCTAGTGTATCGTGACAGCCTTTAAAATAATGCATTCACTACACTACATAATCCATACCGAGCTGTGAATAGGAAGAAAACAAAAATACGACATACACAAATAAACTAGTCCCACAGTGTCCTACACCAACTTTACCCAATGCGAGGGGAAAACATATTTGTTTTTTAGTTCACGCAGAGTGATGTTTAGTATCGATACCAGTCTGGTTCATCTTGCAGCGTATCGATTCTACATTGGAGGTTGGTTGTTTTTTTGTTTTTTTTTTATACCCGAGAACAGTTACTTATATAAACGACAAATTATAAAGATGTATGGGGACGCGGTGGTTGAAGGGTTAAGTGCTCGGCGTTCGAACCTGAGATCTTCGGTTCGATTCCCGGTGAAGACTGGGATTTTGAATTTCGGGATTTTTAGGGAACCCCCGAGTCCACCCACATCTAATGGGTACCTGACATTAGTTGGGGAAAATAAAGGCTCTTGGTCGTTGTGCTGGCCACGTGACATCCTACTTCCACTCTAAGATGATAGAACTTCTTTTCGCAAAGATAGTTTTATACTTTAACACATGACTATACTAATTATAGTCAATTCATTTCATATTTTAATCAAATTAACATTGAAATTTGTTTTTCTAAAGCATTTTTACATGATTGCAACTATTATCCTAATATAGCGTAAATTAAGGTCAATTAGCTATTTATAGCTCCATTCATAATTATTTTTTTACGTGAATTCACGCATTCGCTTTACTTACGATATTATTATTTTCTTTAATTGTTTCTAATGCACTGACTGCATCAGCAATACGCAAGTTAAGACCCGCGGGCAGCGGGTAATATCTGTCTAGTGATCTATAAAAGTTTAGAAGTTGAGGTCCCGTTATATATATATATATAAACTGATTTGATGTGCGTGAAAATTTTATAGTGATTAATGAAGTTTTTATTCCATGACGAAAATCACATGCACAATTTCATCAAAATCAAGTTACTGGGATATCATAACATGGTATTAATCTTAGTTAAAGAAAAATGAAGTTTACATGTTCTAGATGTGTGTCATAAAAAATATAGTCTTTAATTGTATTACTTTTTTGTGAAGATTGAATTAGCTGCCCCATTACAAATTGTTAATAATCGAAAGTGGGCTCTTGTATCTAGGTTAGCAACAGTTGATAAGTTTATTTTAGTTTGGCCTGTTTACGTTTTGTGTTTCCTGAAATATCAGATAAAGTTATTACTATATGCTAGGACAAATCTGTACAAATGCTCTTTCTTCCCTAGTGCCATTAGAGCATGGAATGGTTTGCCTGAGCTAGCCAGGAAAACCAGTGACTTGGCAGAATTTAAGTCACTGGTAATATGCATGACTGAATGCATGACGCGTAGGACGTAATCATCTTCTTTTTTGAAGTAACGTCTGTATTATATAAGATAAGATAAGTATTAGCTGGATACTTAGAGGCGAAGAGATTACTTGGTAAGAAAGAAAGGTAGGGACTTGGGGTAGAGGTAGTTAATTTACCATCATTTTTGTAAAAAGCTATAAAAAGCTGTAATTGAAGTTGTATTACTATTTTCATTTTCTACCGTTTTATATACAGTGGTCCCCCCCCCTCCTTTTTATCTGTTTGGTAGTAAGTATTTGATTACATCACTTTTAAAATTTAATAACTGTTGTCGCGTGCGGTGGAAATATACAATATTGGTTTTGATATGTTGAATATTCTATAATGATTACAATAATTATGACCGTGCCGCTAATAACTTGCCATCAAAGGCCAAGGTGTAGTGGAAGTACGACCATGTTTCACTTTATTATTTCATTTTCAATCGCTCTTTCTTGAAAATGGGCGCGTCATTTTTAGCCTTGAAATAAGGTTTTATTTTTTCTAATAAAGGCGGACTTCACCCATCCTCGGGATATCATGTCGCCTGTATAAGTTTTGCTTGATATCCTTTTAAACATTAAAGTTCCAAATTGTGTTATAAGACGGCAAAGAAAATAGCAAACATTGTTCATCAATATGAATCGATGGATCGTTTTCTGTACTTACAATCGATAGCCTTACTATCTTACTGATGTAGATGAACACAAAAAACTTTTTTTTTCATTACATCTATATTTAGACATCGTTCATTTTTATAGTTTTTAATGACATTTAATTTTAATTTATTTCTAGTTACAATTTTGTCATTTAAATAAAAAAAATGAATACATCAAATATTGCTCATTTAATGATTTTTAAATTATAATTTGTTTGATAAAATGATTACATGATGAAAGTATCAGGGGATGAAATGACCAGGGTATGAAGTGACCAGGGGATGAAATGACCGGGGGATGAAGTGACCAGGGGATGAAGTGACCAGGGGATGAAATGATCGGGGATTAAGTGACCGGGGATTAAGTGACCGGGGATGAAATGACCGGGGATGAAGTGACCGGGGATTAAGTGACCGGGGATTAAGTGACCGGTCACCATGGCAGGTATCGTTTATATTCATAGCATATATTTAAATTTTGCTAGCTTATGGGTCAATCATTTGATTGTCTCTCTTCTTTACGTTGATGGGGATTAATCTAATTCCACACTTCTCTCATAATTATCTTTTCTCGTCTTGTTACTTAAGCTGGTCAGGTGGCTCTAGATAGGCCTATTTCAGCTTACGTGAAATTACCAGTAGATAGATGGTAACACTACTGGGTGGATTCAGTCTGTGACACCCCAGTCTGCGACCGAGGGACTAGATTTGTCTGAGTAACCAGATAACTCAACTATACTAAGCTAACTAACCTAAACTAAGCAAAATAGAAACACCAACGAAACTACTTTGAAAACGAACAAAAAACAAAACAAAACTTTATTTACATAAATAAAAATAATAAGATCCCAATATCTGACACCAAAATTGTAAACTACTTTTCTACATACAAAAAAACAATAATAAAAATGTATACATAAAAATTAAAAACTAAACCTACCAATACTAAATCAAATAAAACCCAAACAACAAATCAAAACAAAACCCAACCGAACAAATGGATAACAAATAACTTACTATACTAAACAAACCCTAATCGAACAATCCTAGTAAATCCTACTATATCGCAAACAGATCAACCCAACTATTAATCACTACTACTACTAAGACTAAACTAGACCTAGATTGGCTAGATCTAAACTAACACTCAACAATATTCTACAACTACAACAAAACTAATACAATAAACCCTGTAACACTAAATTACTAGAACTAGATCTAATTAAAACACCTTAGACCTTACTATTCACTAAGAACTGATAAAAACAGACTAAGACACTAAGTCTAAGTCTAAACAGTAACAAATTAGTAAAATTGACACTAGATCTAAATTTGCAGTTAAGGCAGTAACTAAAAGCAGCTTAAAGCGGAGCTAAAGCAGCAATAAATACAGCAATTCAGCAAAATAATTATAGCAGGTTGTCCCAGGTACAGAATAAAAATATTTAACACAATTATTAGCTTTCAAGATCACCAAGACCTCTCGTCACAAAGACAAAGATGGATCTAACGTACAGACCACTGGACACTGTACTAAAAGCATGGAACATCAGCTTTTATAGATCTAGCCCTAACCTATATAAAAAGTAAAATTATAAAATAGCTCTGGCCTATAAAAAATACATTTAAAAAATAGCTTTGGGGGCGCAAGCTCACATTACGTTCTCTTTCGTACTAATGATAACTAATCCTCTTTCTACTTCTCTTTCTCTTATAATATATTTCTCTGATTCTCCTTCTCTCTCAATTCCTATTTCGTTTTCGCTTTTGTTATCTATCTCTCCACATCTCTTGTCTTTTTTATCTCTTTTCGTATTCTTCCACTCTCTTTCTTAAGCTCTGCGTTTTATATTTTTCAATCTCTTTCTGCCTCTTTTGTTCTCTCTCATTCTGTATTTCTCTCTTTTTCCCTCTTTCTTCCCGTTCCTCTCTCTTTATCCCTCTTTCTTACCCTTCCTCTTTTTCCCCTTTTCTCTCTTTCGTTCTGACTCTTTCACTCTGTATTTCTTTTTCTTCTTCTCTTTATCAATCGTCCTCTCTCTCTCTCTCTCTCTCTCTCTCTCTCTCTCTCTCTCTGTTGTTCTCCCTCTTTCCCCAAATTTCTCTTTTTTTCTCTCTCACACTCATTCTTCCCCCGCTCTCTTCTCTTATCCCCCTTTCTTTCTCTCTCTCTCTCTCTCTCTCTCTCTTTCTCTCTCTCTCTCTCTCTGTTATCTTGATATATTATGTACTTTTGACTGCCATGGCAAACTTACAATAGAAATGTTCTATATAAACAATCAGATAAGTCGTGCGCTTGTGTGTGTGTGTGTGTGTGTGTGTGTGTTGTCACAATGCCATTACTACATGCTAATGTTGCCTTTGGATAATGTCATAGACCAGCAGCGATTCCCAATATGTCATTTATGAACGATGGACGGTCGGAGAACATCAAACTTTTGCTTAGTTATTCTCTCTGTAATATGTTGACATGTCTTCTTTGGTGTATGGTCATTTACTACTTTTGTATTGTGTTGGTGGTATGTGGACATGTCTGGTTTATGTCCATTTCTTTGTGGTATGTGGACATGTCTGTTTTTAGCGGCCCCCGTAAGGGGAAAAAGCCGCTATTAGGTTTGTGCAAAATGTCCGTCTGTCCGTCTGTCCGTCTGTCCGTCTGTCACACTCAGGGCGCCGAAACTAGAAGAGATACGAAAAATATTTTTTTACCATTAAATGCGGCTTGAAAAGTTTAGGTGCAACGGCTACTTTTAGTTTTCTAAAAGCAAACCGTTTAATTTATAAAAATTATTTTGTAAGCGATTTTTAATAATAAAACACCAATTGTGAAGCAATTACGTAAATCTAAGGGAGGAAATGTTACTATATGAAATGCTCTTGGCATGTAGATATCACGCACGTTTTTTAAAATGAATTTATGTCTGTCTGTCCGTCTGTCCGTCTGTCAGACTCAGAGCGCCAAAACTAGAAGAGATACGAAAAATATTTTTTCACCATTAAATGCGGCTTGAAAAGTTTAGGTGCAATGGCCACTTTTAGTTTTCTAAACGCAAACCGTTTAATTTATAAAATTAATTATGCAAGCGATTTTTTAATAACAAAACACCAATTCTAAAACAATTACGTAAATGTAAGGGAGGAAATGTTACTATAAGAAATGCTCTAAACACTTTGATGTCACGCACATTTTTAAAAATGAACTTTTAGCAGCGGCTTTCGTGTACTAGCGTAAAGACCGGAAATGACATGATTCTAAACTAATTTCTTAAATTTAAAAAAAAAACAGATTTTTAAAAATAAAATTGTATAATGCCCCCATTAAAATGAAACTAACATATTTTTGTGCGTTTTGCCTGTTGGTTAATCTGTCCGTCACGGTTAGAAAAAAACACTAAAGGCTTTTGAAAATATGATTTAACCTTTACTGTTCTTTCAGAAATATTGCGATAGTTTAAGGATGGGAGCATACAGGAATTGAGCCAGGGACTTAGAAGGAACATCCGAAACATCTTGCGAATAGGCGGATCTGACAGGGATCCGACTCCGACGGGGGCCGCCTCTGAGTTTGTGTATCACACAAACTCTCTTTGTAATCTTGTTTTTTTCCATCTTCTTTGTGGTATGAGTACATGTCTAGTTTATGTCCAGTTCTTTGTGGTATGAGAACATCTTTTCTTACAGACCTTACATCAAGAGAGAAGATAATTACTTCCTCCATGTCTGGTATGTCCATCTTCTTTACGGTTGTGGAGATCTCTAGTCTGTGGTCGTACTTTTAACATCGCCGGTTTGTGTTAATGTTTTTGTTTTGTAAAATGTTTTACATGTTTCGGAAATTCCTTCAGAGTTGAAGATAGTTATTTCCTAGTCCAAACCTCCCGCAGGACGACGGGGAATGGGAGCGGGCAGGGTTTGAATCCGGGACCATCGGTAAATCGATACGACTGTCCAGCGTGCAAACCGCTCGACCAGGCAGCCATCCAACGATAAGTCTTTTTTCATTTCTTGATGGTCCTTAGTCAACTTGGTCGTCCATTATACTAGAAGACCCCTTTCCTGAAAATCATTTTTTATAACCTTGATGCAATAAGACTATTTACTTAGTGGTCATCGACATCGACAAGTCATACCGTAGCAGTTTCCCTAAGCAAAATATTCTCTACATGCGTATACAGTTACTACAGTTGCAATATTTCAGCATTGATAAATCTTAACATCAACAGCAAAGAAACTGTTCTGTAATGGATTCCAGCACACGCTGAATTAGAAGGCAATGAAAAAGCAGACACACTGGCTTAAAGATGGAAGAACGAACAAACAAATGAAAATGTGTCTCTACCCGGAAGAAATGATGAAAATAGTGGAGCTTAAAGTAGATGAGGGTTGGACCAGCTCGAACCCCAGTAGCAGGAGGGGGGACGTCTGTTTGAGGCTGTCTCCACTTGACCAGCGCATGATTTTTCGACTCGGAGCCGAACACGGCAGAGTGGGACGGCGTGTGTTCCGGAGGCGGAAGGTCGGGACTGGTGAGGCCTGCCCTTGTGGAGCGTTGCCAGAGAATGCTGATCATGTCATTTGGAGCTGTATACTGTATCAAGAGACCCAGGCAAGACTCTGGTCCTATAATTCTCCTGTAGAGGAAAAACTATTGGGAGAACTGCCTAATCTGTTAACCACTGTGCGGTTCATCTCAGAGAGAGGATTACTGATCTGAACCCTTCGGGGTGTAAAAAAATAGAACGAAGATAGTCGGGATATGAAGAAAAAAAACAACCACTACTGTTTAAGTGATCATTGCATTTCAGGGTTGAGAACCATTGGCAAAGATAACAACCATTACATCTGTTGACACAGTCATTACCTCCCCTGAGATGTAATCAAAGTAGCCTAAAATTCATACTTTCACTACATGTTTTCACTGAAACACCTGCTGACGTCACCATCCATTTAAATGGAGTCGCGAACCACTGGAATTTCAACACCGAAAACTTAGATCTATTAGTAAAGAGGAAGTTGATGCCAACTCATGTCTACCTACTTACTGCGGGAGGCGATTAGTCAAGAGGAAGTTGATGCCAACTCATGTCTACCTACTTACTGCTGGAGGCGCGATGGTCGGGTGGTGAAGCACATGGCTTGCGAACCGGAGGGTCCTGGTGAAGACTGACATTTTTAATTTCGGGATCTTAAGGGCGCGTCTGATGGGTAGGCCTACCTGACATTAGTTGGGGAATAGTGAAGGCGGTTGGCTAGTTGTGCTGCCCACATGACACCCACGTTAACCATAAACAGATAAACTTTACATCATCTGCCCCCCATAAATAGATCGCAAGGCCTAAAACAGTGGCATATCTAGGGTGGGGGGGAGGGGGGGAGAATTTGAAAATCCCCCTGGGCCCCCACTTGAGGGGGCCCCCAAATTAGTGTTTTTTACATTAAATATTATATATTATGCAATATGCAGGGGCCCCCAGAGAAGTCAGGCCCCCCCGGGCCCCCAAAGGATGAAAAATTCCTTGCTACGCCCCTGGCCTGAAAGGGGAAAGTTTACTTTACTAAACAATGAAGCCTCGTGACAACCCTAGCAATATACAGGGCGCTGGGTGAGTGTCATAGGAGAAGCCGACATGATATTAAGTGGGGCGCGAAGAGTTTCATTAATTTATGGACGATGTCTTGCTTATGTCCATTTAAGGATAAAAAAATATTTTCATTGTTGTTATAAAGAGAAAGCGGTGGGAAGACAACATAAAAGAATGAACCATTGAAAGAGGTTTTAAACAGGGCAAAGGATAGAGAGCAATGGAAAAAGACGGTCTACAAGTCTTGCTTGGTGCCCCGACGATCCACAGACTAAGGGATAGGTAACAGGTTATTAATCCATTTTTGAACATCAACCAAGTAAAGAGGAAATTAAATTGTTGATGCTTCAAACATTAAAATCTTCAAGAGACGTCTTTTCCTTTTCTAAGTAGGGTCATTTAGAATGTTTACCAGTAGAATGTTAGTATTTAGAATGTTTACCA
>JADKLZ010005465.1:4531412-4544065 GCA_021533235.1 Biomphalaria straminea | reverse complement strand
ATAGTTTAATAATGCTTGTCTTCAAGTCCCACCATTAATGAGGAATGCAGTATTTTCCGTGGCTACTCAACCCCAGCCATGAATTACATATTTCGCCACATCCAGTGCAGGCATAACCGTAGATTTTCTTTTGGTCTCAAATGAGTATCACAATCCCTGTGTAAGTGGCCTCTAGCTTTCTTGTTCTGAAGCCGTATGCCACCAGGGTCTCGCTTCTATGTCAGTTAAAGCAAGTTGATGCCTGAGCTAGTCTTTAAAGCCTTTCTGTGGGGCATCACCTTTCAACTCCACCAAAAAAACTGCTTTTGGCATAGGTTCATCCATATGCGCCTAACCCAGCGTAACTGTTAGCCCATAATAAGAGGTCCCTCTATACTGTCCATATTGGAGTTTGAAAAACATGACATTTAAGCAATGCTCTTTTCAACACTACATACATACTTAGTAATCAGAACTAAATGTTCTAACATCAAAAAATGAATATTATAGAAACAAATTGCACACTTTTACTATTATCCACAACTGTTTAGATTTTGTTCCGATAATTCCCTGGTGGACACAAATCTAAATTTTTCTAAGTTTATTCAAGCCAAGTGTTCTCATTCATTTTTGACTAGCATGAAACTACTTCTCACCTTTTCACCATGGGCTAAACTCCTCTGCATAGCTTTCAGGGCTTTGACTATCTGAGCCTTGGTGGAGGCTGGGTTGTCCATGGCCTCAAGGCCTCCCTCCAGAAGTTTCAACAGATATGGAATCAAGTCTGCTGACAAAGCCTGAATATAAAAACAACAATTGTATATATATGAAAACAAGAACTGTCTAGTAAAGATAAGAATAACATTTCATCAATAAAACAAAGACTGATCCTATTTTCAAAACTGGGAACTACTGGACTCTTAAGTTATTCACACAAAAAAGCAACAACAACAACTGTTGCCTCATCACCTGTTGTACAAGCTCATCTTCCCCTTTCTCAAACATCTTGTACAAGGCTTCAGCTGCTAGACCAATAGCATCCTTTCTGATCTTCATGGCTGTCTTCAATGGGTTAATACAATCAACTGTGGCCAGACTTCTGATACAGAGCTGGAGTTGGAAAGAATTAAGGAAGAATTAAAAAACTTGATTGATCCTAGCGATAAGAATATTAAGTTGTGTGGTTTAAAGAGCCATAAAATAAATTAAATTGCTAAAAAACCCACCTCACTGTTAGCCAGCTGGTGAAAGACTTGGATGCCCGACCGGGGCACAGCTGTGTTCTTTGAGCTCATGGCAGAGACAACCCGAGGAATGTAACCAAGTGAAGGAACCTGGTCCAGCAGGGCATTGTGGGATTGAAACAGACAGACAATAGCGGTGGTCAGTGTTTCTAGCTCCTCTGTCTGTAAAAAAAAAAATTGTTAAGTAGAAATATGTGTCAAAATTGTTGGTTCACAGTTAATTATTAAATGATCTTATTGATTACAAAACACTTGTGTTTTTGTCATACATTTTAAAGCTTCAAATAGTAACATGAATGTTGATTTATTCAAAAAAAAAAAGAATAAAAAAAAATTACACTATGTGGTTTGATGTTTAGTGTCAAGTTGGATTAGGATTTGAATATCAGAGTGAAATGTTAGTTCAGGTTCTCTTGCCAACCTGTGATTGGTATTAAAATTAGAACTTAAGACTGAGTTAAGATTAGGGTTAGGAGCCGGGCATAGGGTTTTACAATTTAAGTTTATATTTATAATGTAATATTTTACCTTAACAGAACTCACAATTTGAAGAAAGAAGATAGCTAATTAACTGCAACTCAAATGTTCTGTTTAGACTGAAAGTCTTACGCAATCAATCATTTTTTTAAAACTACAATGTTGTCCCTCATCAAAGATGGTTGATACTGGGGACATGCCACTCTAAGGCTGTTTATACCTCTGTAGAAATCCTTTTTCAGACTCTATCTTTTTTTAAGAATTTTCTTTTTTTTTTTTTACATTTTATTGCTACACTACATAGTGAATCTTAGTGTACAATGTACATCAAATGGATATGAATATGGCTATATCTAAGCTGAATTCTATTTCTAAGAATGGGCTTACATTGCAGTTGGCAGCCTGGGTCACTTTGGTCCAGTTCTCCAAAAGCTCTGTTAAAAATTCCTTCGGCCGCCTGAGGACCCATGCTGGGTTGGCAATAAACAGGCGCAAGAAAACTCCGCCCACCACCATCTCTCCTTGGACGTCAGAATAGACCACCTCAAAGTCCTCCTGCATGTTCCACTTGGCATTGGCATCCTCCTTCTGAGCCTGACAGTGCCTGGGTAAGAGGAAAAAATATCATTAAGAAGTCAAAGCATTTTAAAGAAGTTTAAAACAGTGTTACACTAGAAACAAAAGTATGGGTAATAGGAATAATAAATATATGGCATTTATATAGCACTACTTTTATGCTTAAAGCATGCTCCAAGCTATGGTTCAATCTCATTTGTGGACAGGGGGAGGGGATATCTGCGAGAAGGTTTTCCGTGCTGCCTTTAGGCTCTCAGTAAACACAACTCTGCCTGAGTCAGGTGTCGAACCTCGAGCCCCCTTCATCGGTAGTCAAGCCAAGCCAAGTTCAACTGTACTTAGCCTCTCAACCACAGAAAAATGTCTGCCTATCAAGTCAGTGAGTATATAAATTAGGACACCATTAGCTTAAACCCTATTATTGGACATGCATATCATTATTTGTATATTTGTTGCTCTTCATACACTGATAGCACATTATTATTTTGAGAATCAGATTTTTTGAAACTTTTAAATATTCAGGTTATATATTTGCTTTGGAATGAAGAAAAGTATTATTATTATTATTATTATATATTTGCATAGGTTTTAAAAATTTTTGACAACAAATAATTCATTAGTATCAAATCATGTAGTCAAAGATAAGATAGCTGTTACGTTTGTTGTATAAAATAAAGAGACTCTTTCAACAATACATAAACTTCAAAAATAGTTTAATCTTCATAACAATATAAACACTATTTAGTTTCTATGCCTCCATTTTTGTTCTCCTTTCTTTCAACACGCATTCACACTATTTCACATTTACACCAAGATGCGCATGTAACAATGGCAAAATATACCTTAATGTTTGTTCTTACACTTAGGAAAGAAGATTGTTAAAATTGCATATGTATAGCACATCTTTTATGCTATAACTTGCTCAGTGCACCATGATCCAATCTCTTTTGTGGATGTGGGGGAGGGGTAATCTGGGAGGTTTCCATGTTGCCTTAAGGCGCACAGCAAAGACAATCTTAGCTCAAGTAACTATTAAAATCTGACCCTCCTTGTCAGGTGTTTGCCCCTCAGCAACCCCATGTCCAATCTTTCTGTCCTAATAATCTCCTATGTTGGACGTAGAAGAATATGGTGGCCTAAGTTAACCAACAAACCAATCCCAGGCTGAAACCTAACATACATGCAGCTAGAAATTCCCATCAGTACTTACTTTTCTCTCAGTTTTTTCACAGTGCTACATACTTTCTCTCTAGCGTCATCATTCCATATCAACTCAGGATTTTCATGAGTACCTAGAAAAAGATTCATAGTTGGAAGAATGCTAAGGTAATAGCTACACAGTTGAATCCTGTTAATAGGACCATATAGATACGCAATCGTTTTGGTACTGATAACAGTCAGGTCATATTAACCAGATTCAACTATATATAATAAGATTTGTGTCAGTACTTTAGTTTTGGTCTGATCTGATTAACGAGATTTAACTGTATTTGTTAATTTTGAATACCCTGCTGTGTTATGAATTTCATTTATATCAATTTTACCAAAACACAATGCTAAAAAAGTAATATAGAAGTATTGATAAGAATATTTGAGTAATATCTAATAGACGTTTACCTTCAAACATATGTACAGAAGCCTCGGCTGAGTCTCTCATGGCGTCCATGAAAATTGGAGGCAAAAATTTATTGAGCAAAATTCGTACTTTAGGTCCTACAAGCTTGTCAGACAACATCTTGCCAAAGAGCTCAGCTGTCTTCTCTCTGACCACAGGGTTAGTGGAGTTGCAAAAGAGATCCAGTAGGTAAATCAGGCAACCTGAGATAGTCAACACAAAACATGTAGGACAATAACTGTTCAATACCACCAACTGACTGTTTTGCTGAGATTTGGAAGAGTTTATCTATTGTGTTTGGATATGTCGTTCTTAACCTTTTGTTTATAAGGAATTCTTAGAGGAATATGGCCCACCAAATGGTATGGAAGTCAAAATGGAACATGTGGTTTCAAACATTGTATAAAAGGAGACTTAGTACAAAAAAAAATATAATGGAATTTTAGTAACAAAAAAAAAACAACAACACTATAACATATATTTGGTTTGGGCAGTAGTTTCTGAAAGCAATTTGATTGATAAGAAAATAATTTTAACAAAAACTTTAAAAAAACAAACAAAAGCTTAAATAAAGATTAAGTTGTATCAATGAGTTTTGGATCAGTCATGTAAATAAAAGCAATGGATTGGGTTTGAACTAAACCAATGTGATGACAGTCAAGAAAGTATATCACATGACCAGGCAGGCAATCATTGTTCCATTTGATATAATCAATCCAATCTCCATACATTTTTTTGCAAGGTTTACAATCATGGCTATAAAAATGTCCTCAACCCATCCACTGCTCAGATTTTTTTTTATAGAATTTTGATATTTTCTACAAAAAATATTGAATTTAAATTTCAATTCGAAGCAGGTTGTAATGAGGTCAAAATATTTCTGAGATTATGGCAGATGGTAATTACCAAAGACTGCTTGTTGCCTAGCACTGTGATATGTACTTCAGAATGTTGTCACAATTCTCTTGAGTTAAAATTCCACCCAACAGGTTTGGTCAAAAATGCAATTCTTCTTTCCTGAAAGAATGTCCTAAACTTGATAGTCTATATAAACCATTAAAAATCATAACCCAACAGAAGGCGGGAGTTTACTATAGCTAAGAAGACTAATTCATCCAAGATATTATATTTTTTTAAAAGAACAATCCAGCAGAAGTAGAGACGATTCCCAAAATTTGCTAAAGGTACATCATCAAAGCAAAGAAATTGTACAATGTGAGTATAGCAAAGTAAGGATTGTAGAACACTCTACCTTTAGACATAGCTTCTTTAACAATCTTTGTATTTGACATGAGGGCAAACAGGCTGTCTAAACTGAGCAGGCGACCTAGAATGTGACATAATGCATATATTAATTATTAAATTAAATTGTAGAAAACAATAATTGTTAACATTCACAGACTAACTTACAAACACATATGATAATATAATTTTTGTGTTACGTTCATGATCAATAATCAACATCAGAAGACAATTACTGATATGTAAGGACTTACATGATGAAACACTCTGTAAGGAGAAGAGTAAGTAGCCCAATACTTCAGCTGCAGCAATGTCTTTGACACATTCTTGGTTAGCTGTCACACAATTTATGACCTAAACAATAACAAAATAATGACACATATCCCTTTCAGGATCTTGTGAACATAAAACCAAGCTATCAACATTTTATTCTGCTACACAACAAACCAGCAAGTATAAAATCTTTGCATGATTCAGAGATATATAACAATAAATTAAATTTACATCTAGTATATCTTTTATCAAGATAATATAAAAACTGTTGAAATATAATATTTCATATTTTTCCCAAACTAAGGGTTTAACAATTCCTTGTTAAGAATAATTAGTATCTACTCTCAATCTCAAATGTGACATTAGTCCAGAGGGCAGATTTTCGCAAAGTAGGTCTATAAAAAAAAATGTGTCTTCTATATTACTAAAGAAAAAGCAAACATTGAAAAAATCTACACCAAAATAAATTAAACTAGCTGATATTACAGAAAATTCAAAGAAAAGGGTCAATAGTTATGGTGGGATCTGCAAATTTCTTTTTTAAAAAAGTACTACAAAAAAAAAACACTCTGGCTGGCCAAAAAAAACTCCTCAATATTGTGAAAAGGCGAAAGCTGAGCTGGTTTGGCTATATTGCAAGACATGACTCACTATCAAAAGCTATTCTTCAAGATACAGTGGAGAGAGCATGAAGAAAGAGTCATCCATAAAAAACTGGCTGAATAACATAAAAGAATGGATAGGCCTCTCTCTTTATATCCTGCTCCAAACAGCTGCCGACTGGAAAAAGTGGAGGGAGTTAGTTAACAAACTGTCACAACACAGTTGAGATGAAAGATATCTGGGGTCAGATCAAAGCCAGTTCTTTTCAGTCAGTTAACCTTCAGAATTGTTTCTTATTCATACTTATATTCCTTCCATTACTAATGCATTTATTACTTTACTAATTTATTTCAACATTTGGATTTATTTTGTTAAGATTCTATGAACAAAATTTTTTAAATATTAATCTTCCATCAAATAATGATCTGTCACCTCAGTGTATAGTTTGAACATTTCTCAGCGTCTTGATTAGACATGAGAAAAATTTAATAAGCTATCTTCCAACTGAATTTGATTGTTAAGCCCTAGGACAAGCACTTCATGACTCCTACAGCATCCATGCTCACTAGCATCCAAACAGTGATTTGAATGATTGTTTGAAGGTATTTATTAATATTTAAAACAATAATTACTATACAAGTTTAATCATAACAAATTTTGACAATAATTAAGTTTGTCTTTGCCTACTGATAAGATATTGATGAAGGCTTACTTCAATAGTGAACTGCTGTAGTCTAGTGAACTGATCCATACGTAGGAATGCAAACAGTAGCTTGAAGTGTCCAATACATTGGATCTCCACGCCTGCCATTACGTTAAAAAAGCAAAACTTTAGCAATGAATATATTTCACTCAATAATAGGATCAAATAAAAACAGAACACAAACTAAGTAGAGGTCCCTAACCCAGGTGTCATGCCCTATTAAAATATTTGTGTCTAGCCCTATATATTAAGCCCTGTTGATTTTATAAAATGAATTGTAAGAAGACAATCCACTAGAAAGTACAGAAAAAAAAACTTTCATTATTACATATTTCAACTTGAAACCCACAAATCTAAAAGAAATAATAATAACCAACAACTTTTCTTGTAAGTAGTGAGAGGTGATGTTTTGGTCACTATTTGAAATGTAAAAGTCTTACCAGGACTAGCTTTGATGATATTTCTCAGAGCTTCCAGAGCCATCTCAATCTTAGTCAGCCTGTCCAGCTGCTCAGTGCTAGGGTTGGCCAATTGCTGCTGTTGGGTCATGAGCACGGAATGAAGATACTGTAAAGAGAAATGTAAAAGTGTCACAGTCTAGGGATAGAAACATACACCAGGTTCACTGGCATAGCCAAAGTTTTACTTAAACAGTTGACACTAAACAGAAGCAGTCAAAAAAAACAGTTTTATGAGATGGAGAAAACAGACTAGTGTACATAACACTTAGAGCTGAAAATCTCACTCTGAGACTAGTCACACTCATCAAATACGAGACAAACACTATGTCTTATCTAAGAACTAAGAGACAAAGTTAAACTTGATAAAGTTACGGATAACAGTTCATTGTAAATATTGTAGAGATAACTCTAGCACAAAGTCCAACTTACTTGAGCCTGAGATCCCAGAAAGTCTAACAAGTCTATTGTAAAGCCTTTAGGATTCTGCAGTGAAAAAAACAACAACTCTGTATTATTCAATGACAAACTCTAGTACTTAACAAACAAAAAATTCTTTTGAGACCGAAGAGTCCAGGAGTAAGATGAGATTAAAAGCTTATTTGTTTCTGTCACCCAAATGGTCCAAATATTAACTCTTTCTCTCCTAACTGACGATACCAACGTTGATTCCACAGGAATATGGTAAATAATTACGGAGAGAAAGAGTTAAAGGTATCCCACGCAGACTGTGCGATCTATGAGGGATGATGATGTAAAGTTAACAAGGTGGTAATGTCACCAGTGTAACAACCGACCACATTTACTTCCCCATGTATGTGAGGATTCATAGCCTCCAAAAAAAAAGCCTCAGAACTTCATAAGGGATTTGAACTCAAAGACCTCAGTTTGGAAGCCAAACATTTCAGCACTCGGTCAACACACCCATACAAATTTATAAAATGCCTTTAATTTTAATTTGAAGATAACCCATTTACTCAATAAAAAAATATTCTAAATACATTAATAAATGATCCAATTATGTGGTTAATACAAGCAGGTTGAGCTGAGGAAACCCTCCCCTGCATGTCTTACATGTTTTTTTTTACATAAAAAAGGTAAAAGATAGAAATAGTACAAGCATGGGTGCTCAATGTGTGAGTTCCTACCTCTAATACAAATGTTGGCTGCTCATTGAATATCCTGACAAATATTTCCCCAACAACCAGCTCCTTGCTGTGAATCTCAAACACAAAAGTGGAGCCGTAACTTGGATCACATTCACCCTGTAACAGAATATATCTAGATCAATAGTCAATGTCTAGCATTAAAAACTAGGCTACATCTAAGCTGCTTTTACTTTTATGTTCTCCCATTTCAATATTGAAGGAAAACTCAGACAACAAGGAAAAGAATGTAGAAGAATAGAGATGTTGCCATCAGATACAAAAGTAACAAGCATCCATTTGATAAATAAATTACTTTTGTCTTCAAACTTAAAGCTTTCTCTTTCAACACAATTTACTAAGAGATGTTCTGGTATACATTGACTTCAATCAAATCTTAAAATTATAAGTAACTTTTTTTTTCTATTCTTGATTTCAAATGTATTTAATAAGGCTATCTCTTTATTGAAATGAAAGTTGTGTGAATAGAAACTAAAAGGAAAAAAGAAGTGAACTTTTAAAAGTTTAAAAAGAAAAAGTGGGAATTAAATTCCTTTTTATCTTTAGATTGTATTCTTTTTTTTAATAAGACATATAAATCTTTATTAAGGCTATCTCTTTATTCAAATGATAGTTGTGTGAATAGATATATAAATCTTTATTAAGGCTATCTCTTTATTCAAATGAAAGTTGTGTGAATAGAAACTAAAAGAAAAAGAAGTGAACTTTTAAAAGTTTAAAAAGAAAAAGTGAGAATTATATTCCTTTTTATTATAAGATTGTATTGGTTTTTGAATAAGATAAATAAATAATTTTTAAGCATGTATACATCTTAAAAGTAGGGAAATAACTTTTACAAGTATGTCTCTGTAGCAGATTGATTTTTGTTCAGTTTTAATATTTTAATATGACCTAATAATGTTTGAAATTTTGACTCAGCCACTAAATCATCACTAATGTATCAGTTCTACTGATTTTTAAGATTGTTTATGAACGTTTATGCCTTTAATTTAGCTGGTGGAATCACAATAAGTAACAACATGTAGATATTTAATTTTTTAAAAAAGATCTTAGAGATATTATAGATAAATATTTATAGATTTATATCCTACCCTCCTTTCAAGAAAGACTGTTTTTGCAGTATTGAATGTTTCTCAATTATAGTCAGAATTATAGTTTTTAAAAATATAAGGAGGACATAAGGAAATTAAATTTTCATGTCATGTACGTTAATATTAAGGCTCAAATACTCTCCTGAATAATCAAGTCTATGTTTTGAAAAAACTCCTTAAATATGTTGTTTTTTTTTCATATAATACCAGGTGCAGGAATAATCAAGTGCTAAAAAAGGGAAAAATCTGAATGAATCAATATTTGCAAGAATTGATTCGTTTACATTAAAAAAGATAGAAAAATCAACAACCTTTTCCCTATAGAAAGAAAAAAAAAATCTCAAGTTGCAACCATAAGAAACACATGTAAACAAACAAATGAAATCAAAGAAAGTGAAAGAAGGTAAATGAAAGTGAGCCTACAAGATCTATACTATAGCGGTCATAGCTGATCCCCTGGAACAAAATGTGAATGGAGAATGTTAACGATGACACAAAATCTTTTTTTTTAATTCAGAAACTTAAAATTTGTACTAGTGTTGAATACAATAGGAATACAGTGGTTCAGGAATACTGTGGTATGACTTTCCTTTTTTGCTTCCTCTGCACTACTGCAGATGAGAATTAACTTAATATAAAATAATATTATGATGAGAGACAGTAATTTATTTTTAAGGAAGCCTCTATACTGTTATTCCTAATTTTCTGTACTGTGTCTAGTGTCAAGCGCAGCTTGTTTGTGCGCATTGGGATTGCTATTCTTTTCTTTGCACCATAAGTTCCGCGAGTATCTGTTTCTAAGGTGGTGCGATTTGTTGTCATTCTTGGTTGCCTCTGTGTGAGTGGGTCGACGTTTGCTTTGGCTTTGTTGTGATGGCGTTTTGGAGTTAGTGTTTGTTTTCCCCAGTTTTGGGTAAGTTGGTTATTTTACGGTCTGCTGAATGTTGTAGATCTTGAATCGCTTTATCACGATGAATCTTTATCTTGTGAATAAAGTTGCTAAGTATTGATCCTTTATTTCGTTTAGGGACTTAGGCTTGGGCTCTTGTGGAGTCAAGCTTGAAGTGTTGAGTTGGTCCTTGACCTTGATTGTGTTGGCTATTTGACTATCACCTATGATGTTGAGTGTGGGCGATGTTAGCCCTGGCAGACCTTGGCAGTAATGTTAAGGTGCGCTATTGTGTAAAACATATTTACACTATATTGTGAATGGTCGATATTATATTGATGCATATTTATGTATTCATTTATTATGCCTCATCGTGCTATCATTTCATTAAATATTGTTTGATTTGAATAACAGTGTTATCCACTGATATCAATTCTTAGTTGTAGTAGTTGTTGTTGTTAGTTAACTAACTTAATAATTGTATGCTGCTAGGGGTGCCAAGGCAGACGTGCCGCGGCTATATAGTAACCCCGGCAGGAAGTTAGTAGCGGTCAGGTGAGAATCCGGCATACCCTAGACTAGTACACCTGACATCTAGCACATGAAAAAAAAATGAATCAGAATCTTAAAATAATCAATCAATCATGATTAAACTTGAATGTTAGTCTGCCTCCATATATTTGAATTGACTTTGTGTGGTTTGTAAGTAAAGTTTCCTTTCAGACGTTGTGATCTATGGGGTTGATGATGTAATGGTCATCTGTTTCTGTGGCCCACAGTTAATCAGGGTGTCATGTGGCCAGCACAATGACCAACAGCCTTTAAAATCCCCAACTAACCTCAGGTACCAATTAGAGTTGGGAGGAGTAGAGGCACCCTAAAGATCCTGAAATTAAAAATCCCTGTCTTCACCAGGATTCGAACCCAGGATCACCAGTTCGAAAGTCAAGTGATTTGGCATGAAACATTTCTGAAAATTAACAATTATGATGAACCAAGCTAGTTAACAGCTTTTGTCAGTGCAAAAGTTGATTAATACTTAGGTCAGTATCTCTTTGAGAACATGTTTCCAGTACAAGTGACAGAGACAATGAGAACCTAAAGGATGAGATAAATTTGGAACCTTTAAATAATAAACTACATTTGCAGTAAGAGTAAGGTGTCCCTTAGGAACTCAGTTATACGAGTACAGATAGTGAGACAGGGGATAAGTTAGTTTTCACTTTCATTTCCATTCCCAAACCTTCCCTTATAGTTCATCCCCACAAAATGCTTATATAACTGACCGTCCTAATTATTCTCTGCTGCTGGTCACTGAGATATTCACAGAGCTGTGCTCTGGTGGCATTGTCCCACATCAGGTATGGATTCTCTGTATTGCTGTTAAGGATTTTCAGTAGCTGGTAAAGAGAAAGAAAAGATTTCTATGAAATATTTACATTTATTAGGAAGTCTTGAGTGGAAGCATTTGTCTTCTCATGCAATTTTGCAGTGCGCAGTGAGAAAAGAAAATCAGCGTGGATGTAACATTCATTACTTCAAAGAAATCAATTTAAGTAAAACAGCATTGTGGATTATCGATTCTGGTAATGTTTTAACAATTGTTGCTACTACATAAATAGAATTTTGGAAAGGCTGATTCAAATATATAATGAAACATTAAAGTTTGCACATAGTCATGGCTAGAAGTCTATAATTGAATCACAATAAAAAGATACACAGTGGTAATGAAATATTTTTTTTCTACTTCATTTGTGTCTAAAGCAATTTAATGTATGTACTTGAGTATTGTGTTTCAATAAAAAACATAAAGAAAATGCTACAACTATGTTTGTGTATAAATGAAACAGATAAAGAAAATAGTAGAACAATAAGCATTTTCATTGTTAATCCGCTGAAACACGAATATTCTAATCTACATAAAGCCTGCCACCTGTAAATATTAAACTTTCAGCTATAGACTCTAATAAAATCTACAAGTAAATAAACATCAGAGCATCGAAGATAGTAGCACTAAGAAATAAAAAAAAAGAAAGAGAAACAAAACTCTTGTATTTAAACATATGAAAACAAGAATTGATTCTAGATATGGTTTTCTATTTTAAATTGAAATAGAATTAGCTCTGGTAAAATAAGAGCAAATGTATTTGTGATACTGTCAATGTCCCCCTGGATCGTGAACCTTTAAATCTTAAATTAGATTGGCAATAAAAGTAGGGAGGTGAAGAATCCAGCTCTAAGGACAGCTGGCCAAACTGGTCTGCAAGGGTTAAGTCAATATTCACTTTCATTTCCATTCCCAAGCCTTCTTGCCAGTTCTTATTTTAATCATGTCAA
>JADKLZ010005465.1:4503239-4527521 GCA_021533235.1 Biomphalaria straminea | reverse complement strand
AACATCTTTACAATAATAACAGTAGCCAAGTATTTGAAACATCTCTATAAAAGAAAGAAACATGGCCAGGAAGAATGTAGAAAAAAAAACTACTAGAGAGAACAAGACAATGTACAATAAATTGACAGGGCTTATTAGATATAAAATTAAAACAGAAAAAAAGAAAAACTGGACCACAACATGTGAACAACTAGACCTAAAAAGGATGGTCGAAAGGCCTGGAACCTTCTGCATCGGCTAGCAGGAAAAAAGCAAATAACAAACCCCCAATCATTAAAAGACACTGATGACCTAATAACAGAAAATCTAAAAAAGGCAGAAACCTTCAATAAGTACTTTGCTAGCATCAATAAGTCGAAACCAAGAAAACAACTGGACCAGGCTTTTAGCAATATCCTAAAAAGAGAAGAACAAGCTCCAACTGTCAGATGTCATATCTTTGACGCTCCCTTCACTCTATGAGCTCAAAACTGCCCAAAAAAAACCTAGGTTAAGAAAATCCCCTGGACCCGATAAAATAACAAATGAAATGATCCGGGGACTAGGATGGCAGGCCCAAAACTGCATACTAAACTTTATAAACCATACATGGAGAACAGGAGACATACCACAGGAATGGAGAACTGCAAACATAATACCCATCCTAAAGAAAAATAAACCACCAGGAGACCCAAAAAACTATAGACCAATATCTCTAACATCAAACATTGGCAAAATGGCAGAAAAAATGATTAATAACTGACTTTATTGGTGGCTAGAAAGTACTTGCTCACTCCACAACGCACAAGCTGGCTTCAGGAAAGCAAATAGAACAGAAGACCACCTCTTTCGTTTTATCCAGGACACAGTAGAAGGGTTCCACGCAAAAAAACACACTACAGCAGTATTTATAGATTTGCAACAAGCCTATGATAGAGTGTGGAGAAAAGGTCTATTTTTGAAGATGAAAAAAATGGGCATCCATGGAAGAATGTACAATTGGATCAGGGCTTTCCTAAAAAACAGAACCATCCAAACCCGATTTGAAGGTGCCATCTCTAGAAAAAAAAGTTTGGAAGAAGGCCTACCGCAAGGTTCAGCCCTTAGCTGTACACTCTTTCTTATCTTCATGAATGACCTCCCAGACCTCATTTCAGTCAATAAGGCACTTTATGCAGATGATCTCCTAATTTGGAAAACAGAGAAATATCCAGTGCTGACTAGATCCAAATTAAACAGAGCCCTCACAACTATCTCCACGTTTTCAAAATTATGGAAAATGGAAATAAACAAAGAAAAGTCAGTTTATTCAATCTTTAGCCACAGCAACAAATTAGCAAAAAGAAACTACATCCTAAAAATAGACTCACAGCCAATAAATAAAGAAGAAAATCCAACTTATCTTGGTGTAAATTAGACCAAAGACTGTCTCTAAAACACTTTATGGCTGATTTAAAAGAAAAGGCATCTCAGAGATTAAACATAATGAAACACCTAGCAGGAACATCCTGGGGAGCTGAAAAGAAAACCTTAAGACAGTTATACACTGGATACGTCAGATCTGTCATGGATAACTGTCTCTCCATACAAGTAGCCGCCAACAAAACCTATCAGTCAGCTTTGGACGCAGTCCAAAACCACGCCTTGCGTCTGATCAGTGGAGGTATGAGAACCACTCCCACAGCTGCCTGTGAAATAGACTCAAATATTGAACCTCTTAAGTTAAGGCGCAACAGAGCAGCTTTAGAAGCTATTGAGAGATACAGAAGGTTGGAGGACGACCATCCAAATAAACTATTAACCCAGAGAAATAGGAAAAACAATCAAAAAAAGCAAAGAACACTGATTCAACTTACTTACGAACTAGCCTTAAAACACCATCTACCCAATAACAGAGAAAAAATTACCAGATTCCCAAACATAACTCCTGGACTTAACTATAAACAACCAACAATTAAAACACATCTAATAAATAATACTCTGACAAAAGAATCAAATCCACTGGAGTTCAAAGTAGGCACGCTTGAAACAATTGAAAGCTATCCAAAAACAACCATCCATATATACACCGACGGATCAGACTTCAAAGCCACCATCAATGTCGGTCTTGGTGCCTTCCTGGTCTTCCCCAAAAATATACACTTTGAAATAAGTGCACCCTGTGGCGACTACTGCTCAAACTTCCAAGCTGAAATTGAGGCAATTACCATTGCCTTGCAGACAGTTGAAAATAAATTACATGAAGGAATACAAGCACCATCAGATATTGTTGTCTTTACAGACTCACAATCCACTCTTCAAGCACTTAACAGCAGCACCTCAAAAAGCCCAAGAGAGTTGACAACACTAAAAATGATAATACACCAAATGATGACCAATTTAAACGTCAACATCAGGCATGTCAAACTCATTAAGGTATATGGGCCGCATAAACAACTTACTATGACCTGAGGGGCCGCAGCAAAAAATCAGCTGTAAAACAGCCTACTAATTTTTTTGTAAATTAGAAACAATACAATAGAATACAATAATTAATGCCATACCTGTCCCTTAGCTAAATTTGTAGTACTATTTTGTAAATAAAAACTACTATGGTTACGCATTATTTTCTTTGTCCTGATGCTTGACATCATTTCTGGGATACCATTTTATTAATGTCAGGTTGAAATTTGTTTGCTTCTGTCCCTTTCATCACAGATGGCAAATTTTGATCAGATTATCTCGAACGGTGATATGTTTTTGTAGCTTTTATTATGCAAAAGAACTGCTCATAGAGACCAATGCATGCAAACATAGCTGCAAATTTCCACAATTCAACATACCATTCAGGGTAAATAACTACATTTTGTCACAGCCATTTCAATATTCTTCGATTTCAACTAAGAATCTGACAGCTATTCTATCAGCTCTAGTTGCACATTTCCAGCAGAATTTTCAGAATCAAATGAGAATGGAGATACAAAACACGAAAATTCTTGCTCTTATGTAACGAAGTCGCGAAAACGGTATTAAAAGCATCTACTAACGATTCTAGATGTAAGACATTCACTAAATGTCGCAACCGTATTCAATCTTTTAAGTTCCTGACACGTTGATAAGTGAACACGATTTTCACTTCATATTTGGTTTATCCACAGTCCTAATTTTGCTTAAAAATGTATTTCACTTGATTACACCCAGTTGTGACAGTTTTGTCTTTACTTTGAAGTTTCAAATTCAAGTCTTGCAGGTGACCAGTGGGATCAATGCTAATGCCAAAAGCTGAATCCATTCGTCAGTTTGGAAATGTTCAACAGGTTCACCTTTCATGTTCAGAAACAATACAATTTCCTCACGCAGTGCAAACAATGTCTTCAATATTATATGTCATGAGAACCAGCGGACTTCTGTGTAGTAGGGAACACAATCAAATTCATTTTCAATGTCATCCAGAAACATTAAAATTTGGCGAGCATTAAAACCACGGGCACGAATAAAATTGAGAAGTGACTGAAACCGGTCTTATGACGTGTTGAAACTGTAATTGCTTTGCGCAGATTGTTTCTTTGTGAATAATGCACCGAAAATGAGCAAATTTAAAAGTATCATCAGTCTCTCATATTTTTGCAAGTAACTTTGCATCAAAACCATTTAATTTCATAGTTGGTGCGCCATCCGTTGTTAGACTAGCTAACTTTACAATGGTAAATTGTACTGCATTATCATTTTCTGTTATTTCACACCCTTTACATCTGTTGACTCAGAGCCAATGAAAATAATTCAAAATCAGATATTTTGTTTTTTCTATCTGCCACAGTGTCACTAGTTAACGCTATTTCTTTGAATGCTTTCACCTTTTTAGGACAAATTACTTCGGCTTTAACAACACACTCCTTCATAAATCACATTTATTAAATGATTTGCAATGGCTTACAATGAAGTTTGACAAAATGTAGCTTGCTTTTACTGCAGACTCACCATCGTTGTTCAGTTTAACAGATAATATTTTTTCCATTAAAATAGCTAGTCATCTCTTGTTTTCCAGCGTAATAGTTTAACATTATTTTTTTAATTTTTAGGTGGCCAGAGGGGCCGCATGCAAGGTGGTCGCGGGCCGCATGCGGCCCCCGAACACCCAGTTTGACATGCCTGGTCAACATCATATTACAGTGGACCCCTGGACACATTGGTGTCATGGGAAATGAAAGGGCAGATACCTCTCAAAGGCAGGAGGATCATCTATGGAACAACCAGATATACCTGTCAACTACCTCACCCTAAGGTCAATGCTAATCAACAACTACAAAGAGGAGTGGCTTAACCAATGGGCAACAGGAAACACAGGCAGAGCCATGTACAAAGAAATAAACATGCCTAACAAACTGGACAGTATTAACTTCCTCCCCCGCAAAGAGCAATGTACAATCTTCCAACTAAGAACAGGACATACACCACATTTAAATTATCATCTCAATAAAATAAATCCCACACAACTCCCACTTTGTAGACACTGCTCCCACCCTTATGAAACTGTAAACCATATCCTTTTTGAATGCCCCCTCCTAATCCACCTTAGGCAGACCCTACTACCACTACAGCCCAACATAACCAACACCTTTTATGGCAGTGCTGAACAACTGAAAAAAACAGCACACTATTTTTCCTTGGCACAGTCTGCAAAGAGCTGAAAGCTCAGCAGTAAAAAGCTGGTTAGAAGAAGAAGAAGAAGAAGAAACATCTCTACAATAAATATGTAGCCAGGTATTTGAAACAATTCTTCCTCATAAAATCTAGAGCCAAGCATTTGAAACATCTCTACAATAAATATATAGCCGGGTATTTGAAACATCTCTACAATAAATATGTAGCCAAGTATTTGAAGCATCTCTACAATAAATATGTAGCCAATTTTTTGAAACATCTCTATACTAAAATCTGTAGCCAAGTATTTTTAACATCTATTCAATAAATTTGTAGTCAGTATTTGAAACATCTCTACAATAAAATATGTAGCCAAATATTTGAAACATCTCTAAAATAAAATCTGTAGGAAAGTATTTGAAACATCTCAGTTACAGAATAGAAAAGTGAAAAATTTCTTATGATTAGTGAATCCTTCAGCTGCAAGCTGAGCCAAGACATTAGACTGAGTGCCATGTATGAGCCATGACCCAATCGTAGTAATAGTTGCAGCCATTGTGGAACCTTTAGACAGGTTTTTGGGTGAAGATATCCTGCTACTGTTTGGCTGTTTAAAAAAATCCTTCTTAAATATTATTGGATTAAGCAAAGTATAATTTAAATAAGCCAAAAGATGTCACTTAGGCAGATGATGTGTCTATAATATCTTTTTATTACACAGATATATCTTAATTTTATGATGATAATCAGTTCAGCTACATACATCAGTATTTGACAATGGCTCAACCAAATATACTTTATATCTTAAAAAGAAAGTTTTATTTCTGATGTATGTAATAAATTATTAGTAGACATTTTAGCACCTACCTGTTGGTTACTCTCCTGACTTTTTTCCACTCCTCCTTCCTCCAGAGTGTAGTCATAGTTGAAGAGGTAAAGTAAGAGATGCCAGAGTACTCCAGACTGGAAGAGATTTGTCTGAAGCCAGAAGTCTACACAGAAGGCACTTACACACTCACACACAACAGCACACAACTTGGGCAAATTCTGAAAGTCAGAGATACAGAATTATTCACTGTAAATGAATATGCTAGGAGAAATTTGTTTCTTCTTTACTTCTTTCTTCCTCTAGCGCTATTACAGCATGGAATGGGTAGCCTGAGTCAGCTATGAACACCAATGACTTGCCAGAGTTTATGTTATTGATTAACATGCATGACTAGATTGACCTAGGGGCAAGCACAGGACGCAATCATTTTTTTTTTATGAATTAACATCTGTATTTAATAAGATAACATAAGAAAATTATTATTATGAAAATCAAAATAATTTTCTAATACATTTTTGGGGGTATTGTTTAGGACTCAATGTTTATCACCTAATAGAACACGAAAATCTTTCTTGACATTTCGAATCTATCAGTAAGCAATCTTTTTTTTTTCTAGAGCTTGTTAATGTCTTTAAATAGAACAAATTACGTTTGAAGTGATCATTTTAGCAAAAATATTCCTAATAATGTAATGATTATAAGACTTAATTATTCTCTTTCATGAAGTAGCAGACAAGATTGTTGTTTTCTATGACTTAATTAAAGTTTTTTTCAAGTCTTCTACCTACTAATGGGCAGATAATTTTAAGTCTTTACAGCAGAAGTATTGTAGAAGGCTATTTATCAATAATAAGTATTGTCCCCTACCTTATAATACAGAATACGACACAAGTCTTTGATGATTGCTGAACACTCTTGAATCTTTTCTCTGCACCCTTCAAACTGTGCAGCCACAGAGTAGCACTTGGCGATGTAGGTACACACCTGGAAAGATAGGTCAGTGCCACATGGTTTTTATTAGTGTTTATAAGTGTCTCTTTTAGAGTTAATAAAACTAAAATGTTATTTAACCTTGGTTAGGCCTATAATAGAATATGCATCCTCTGTTTGGGACCCCTCAACTCAAGAAAACATTAAGAAACTAGAACAGACACAAAATAGAGCAGTGAGATTCATAACAAATCAATATTCACATTTGACTAGAGTAACACCTTTGGTAAAATCACTAAATTTAGAAAGCCTTCAGGACAGAAGACTCAAAAGTAAAGTAGCACTTATACATAAAACACTTAACCATAATCTTCAAATTCAAAAACAAAACTTAATAAAATACTAAAAAAGACACAAAGAAAAAGGCACATTCCTCGTCCCATATGCTAGGACAAATTTGTACAAAAGCTCCTTCTACCCTAGCGCTATTAGAGCATGGAATGGATTGCCTGAGCTAGCCAGGAAAACCAGTGACTTGGCAGAATTTAAGTCATTGGTTAATATGCATGACTAAATGCATGACGCGTAGGACGTAATCATCTTTTTTTTGAAGTAATGTCTGTATTGTATAAGATAAGATAAGATAATATAAGGTGGCCTTTTTGACCAGCAACTTATGTTCTTTGAATGATTTGTTTGTTTAACACATCTAACTCTAATTTGGATGATGTTTATTAAGAAAAAAATGAAACAAATAATAATAATTTAATTTATGAAGCGCTGTTAACAATAAAAAATTTAGGCATAAAAGGTATAAACAAAAGAGTTAAAAAAAAAAACTAATCTAAAAAAAGTTTTGAACAGATAGGTCTTAATGTTCTTTTTGAATGTAGTGAAGCATGTTGTTTATCTGAGATAAATGGGGACCGAGTTTCAAACCTTTGGTCAATGAACTGTAATAGCCTGCAAATATTTACACAAGAAATGTTGCTCTCCTGATTATGAACTTTTGTTCATTTAATAGTTGACTGAGAATGACGTGCTAAATCAAAGAATTCTAATGATGTAGACACTTGTATGTTCATTAGTTTACTAAGAGCCTTTCTTTCAAGCTCTGTAAGGATACAAACTACACTGGCTTAGCTAACAATTAAAAGCACAAAATCTTTGAGTGATAAAAAGACTTACAGTTACTGCTGTCTCATCCTGTTTGCTGGACATGTTCAAAACATTCACACATCTAGAGAACGCATCTTGGAGAACCTGAGAGAAAACCAGAGTAACATCTATTACTCAGAGGATCTCACTAAACTTGATCTTTTGTAATCAATACCAATTACATTTTAAAACAATGGAAAACCTTTTGACACTGCAAAGAAATGTTATATCAGCCAATGTAAGTCCTTTTGTTCTTGTTTTTTCTCTTACTATTTTTTCTTAACCCATTAGCCCCTACTACTGAAAGTGCATTGTTTATGATACACTCCTAATTGATAAGAATGTGTTGGGATGCTAGCAGTAGTTCTTAAACTTTGATATAGGAAGAGTTCATTTTTTTCCTATACAATAAGAAGTGTATCGTTAGCAATGTTTCACTTTTTTTTTTTGTCTGAGAAATTTAGAAACCAAAGTGCCTATAACCGAATGAAAAATTAGAAAAATTAGTATTTTTGAAGTTGTTTTTTTATATTATAAAGGTAAAAGTATATATTTTTTTAAACTAGAAATATTTTTCTACCAAAAAAAAATAATTCAGAGTTCGATGTGCAGAGTGCTTAGGAAGTAAGAGCATTTTTAAAACTGGTAATCAGAGATAGTGGATTATATAGTATAAAAATAATTATAATACTTTTATAGGAGAAAAACAACTTATTGTTATTATCTCAAGTTCTAGTTAACTTTAAAAACCTGGCGTAAAGCTTAGTTAAGCATGAATATAGAATCATCTACAAGAGTTATGTTTATAACTTAAAAGATTTTTAAAAATTAGGAATGCTAAATATTAATTATTTTTTTTACCTGAATGCCATTCTCCCTACGCAACTCCTCAGCATTCAAAGCAGAACAGTTGACTGTATGGAAGGCCAGCTCAGCCGCTGCTGAGAGGAGTGGTGCTGACTTACTGAACAGCTGGTCATCATTTGTCTCCATTCTGATAGTCTTGATCAACATTGGATAGCCAGCATACTTGTAGGGCTGCAGCTCTGGATAAAACAAAACATAACCCTTTGATGCAGCGGTTCTCAACCTTTTAAGCTCGGCGACCCTACTCTGCCGTTTCCCCCCCCCCCCCCCCCCCCCAGCAATAGGAGAATTGACAAAATACAATCCATATTTTTGATGGTCTTAGGCGACCCATGACAAATCGTCAATCGACCCCCCCTAAAGGGATCGCGATCACAGGTTGAGAACCCCTGCTTTAATGAGTCTCTTACTTTTATTCAAGCCTGCCAGCCCTTCTAATATTTTTAGCATCTATATATTAGGTTTAAATATAAATCTTTTAATTAATCAGGCGATGATTCAATTGTGAGAATAACTATTATAATTGACAAAATGAAAAAAAAATCAGATCTCTCACCATCTTTGTATCTGCTGAAGAGGATGCTCTGGGCTTTCAAAATCAGGACAATGTTTTGAGGGTCAGGCCCATCCTTCACCTTGGTTTTGCTGCATAGAAACTCATAGGCTTTGTTCACTTGCTCAAACATTTCCTGGTCAAAGTTCAAGGAGATTCAAGTTTACAACATAGCAGATCATGTGGATGTTTAAAAAAAAAAATTTCCCTTTCAGACCTTAAGATCAAGAGTGTAGATGGTGTAAAGGTCATCTTTTTCTGTGGCCCATGGTTAACAATGCTGTTGTGTGGCCAGCACAATAACCAACCGCTTTTACTTTCCTCAACTAATGCTATTACTCAATAGAGTTATCTTCTTTTAAAACACAGTTGTTACTTCAGAAAAGAAGATGATTACATCCAAAAAGTTACGTGAAAAAGTGGATCCCTAAAAATCCAGAAGTTCGAAATTCCAGTCTTCTTCAGAATTTAAACCAGAAACCCTACAGTTTAGAAGCCAAGTGATTTAGCACTCTGCCCTATGGATGTGGAGGGATTTTAGAAGGTTAATTTTAACAAATCATCTTTTAATGTCATTTTCAAAAATCTATCTAATCTTTTTTAGTATCCTTATGGATACATTTTAGAAAAACCTGAGACCTGGTGGTAAAATGAAATAAACATTTTATGTTTAACTTACTCTTCCTTCTGGGTTTTTATCAGGATGATAATCCCTGGCCATCTTGAAGTATGCTTTACGTATCTTAGCTTCATCATGGCTATACAAAGAGATGCAAAAAAAAAAAAAAAAAAGGAAGCAAGTTAGATTTGAGATCAAAACATAAATCTAATTTGTTTGTTAGGATAGCACAATGAAGGGGAACAAAAAGTTAGCTCTAACTTTTCATCTCACTTGTAAAGTCATGTCAAATTATAAGGGTGGAGTGATTGTACAATTTAGAATTAGCTTGGGGGCGGGGGGGGGGGGGGTTTTATTTTTTTTTTTCAAATAATTTAAATTTGTTTACAAAGCAGTTTACAGAAAAAATTATTAGAAAATATTCAAAACAGTGCTTGATTTATAAAACAACATTTTTTAAATGTAAAATATACAGTAGCCAGAAAATTTGATAGCGGCCTTGTCAAGTGTTATGTGCTCCAGATTGTCCTCACATGGGACTTAAGTCCTGCCTGTTACCACCCCTGTCATCCAGTAGCAGGTTTATGCTAGGATCTAATAATATTAATTTCTAAAGGAACATCCAAAACAGACATGAGAGATCTACGTGATTCTAAGATCTATGTGCTTCTAACCCATGAAGTGAATCAACAAAACTAAAAAAAAAAAACAAAGCACACCAGCTCACAAGTAACTCACCCTCCAGCACCCTTAGCCAGGTTGAGAACATTGTAGGCTTCTTCTAAGGACATGGTGGGTGGTTTCTTCTCAACCTCCTTCTTCCAAGCATCTAAAATGTCTTTCAGTAAACGCACCTGTGGCAATAGAAGAGATGCAAGTCAATGACACCTAGGAAGGATCTAAATGCTATTATAGTTGAAAACAATCAAAATATCAGTAAACTAATATTCATATTTGACTAGAAAAAAAAATCACTAAATTTAGAGATGCTTCAAAACAGAAGACTTAAAAGTAGAGTAGTTTAAGTAATGTCTGTAATTCATAAGATAAGAAAAGAGTTTCACTGCTTTCAAATCTCATCAGCCTAGAGAGAAATTTTAAATTTTATTTTTGAAAATGCATTATGTGCTTCATATGAATTAAGCACTTTTAAAAAACTCATAGCAATAAATTAATTTTAATCCAGTTTTTAGCAATAAAAAAATGACTGACCGGGTCTTTGATTGGCCAGTCTGGGAAGCGGTTGGTGTCGCAGAGATGCTTTAAGTAGTAAATGTTGCAGAAGAGCTCATTGCTGAGTTGTGGGTAGTTGATGGATGGGATTGGACAATACTGATACAGGGCTCTGGTGTTGCTTTGAAGACGTGGGGAGAAGTCTGCCAGGTGAGATGCAATCTTTTCTATCATCATTCGTCTGTTTAAAGAAATAATTATTGACAATTGTTATACCATAAAGATGACAGGAAATTCTAAAATAATGCTAAAACTTTTCATACTTTTATTTTAATGCTGAAAAAGATATTTTTACATCATGTATTAACAATATATATTTTTTCAATGTTAAAATGACAAAAATAATAATAATCTATAAGGACAAACAAATAAATGATTTTAAATGTGTTTGTCTTTCTGAAATTTCTTAAAATGACTCAGTGGATGAAATAGCTAATGACATCAGATATTAGAGTGGATCAATTATTTTTAGTCTTTACAACTATGATCTCTGCAAAACCAGTCAAAGAGCCAGAAATTGTATTGGTCATAAGATTATTTAGGATATCTTTAAGTTTGGTAATAAGTCCTCAAAGCATAATTAGAGTCTATTGGCTATAAGATATCTAAGTTAGATAATGTCCTTATGACAAAGAAACTACATTGACTTTAACATCCTAGTAAAATATCCAATACTTACCTCATTTCATTGTTCCATATGGCTTCAGGTGTGTCAAACTCTCCAAGGAATATCTGAGCAAATTTCTCAGCTGAATAGTTCTCAAGATAACAGACCATGGCCTCAGGTAGAATAGGACCTATGACACTGCGAGCTAGGATGTCTGATGATGTGTTCTGATTATCAAGAGAATAAAGTGCACAATTGTAAAACCTATAATCAATGTAGATTCATTTAAAAACAGCACATGTCTTCTTTACCAGAATGAGCATATAAAAAGTGCAAATATTTAATTCATAAGATAAATGCAGCAATAGGATTTAACAACATTTAACCCTGAGAAAAAATCAGGAGCTGGCAACCCTAAGACAGTTTGCAGCCCCCAGTGCTACACTCTGGCAGAACCTGCGACGCTGCTGACCCCAAACTGTATCGACACTGCCGTTCCTTTGGATACATCAGCTGCGTGGAGAGGGGGGAACTGATGTGTGGGCGACATCGTTCCGACCATAGCTAATGCCCAGGCATTCATCTCACTGATCCAAAGTCGCTTTGCGACTGAAGGAGGCAATGGAGTATAATAAATGTGTGTCAATAATTAAGAAATATGTGTCAATAAAGAAGAAAATAAATCTAGAAGTATAAAAGCTGATTAACTGTCCTCAAAAGAAAACCATTTCAGAATTTCCTTTTTATGCAAACCAATACAATGTAATTTAAGAATAAATCTTGTGCTACTTAAAAAAAAACAACAACAATGTTTTTATGTATATAACTTAACTTTTATAAACAAGCTCTCACCTCTTCTGATCTGAAAGCCTGCTTCAGGTGGGTGTACTTAAGGAACCTGGCCACAGGCAGCACATTGGAGCCCGTGTACATCATGATGAAGAAGAAAACACCTGACAAATAAAGCCTAGATATTCCTGGGTTGTCCTGCATGATCATGTAAAGTAAGGTGGCCACCTTCTCCACAAGAACTGGGTCGAATGTAAGCAGTAACTACAAAATAGATCGAATGTAAGCAGTAACTACAAAATCGATCGAATGTAAGCAGTAACTACAAAATAGATTGAATGTAAGCAGTAACTACAAAATAGGTCGAATGTAAGCAGTAACTACAAAATAGGTCGAATGTAAGCAGTAACTACAAAATAGATCGAATGTAAGCAGTAACTACAAAATAGATCCAATGTAAGCAGTAACTACAAAATAGATCGAATGTAAGCAGTAACTACAAAATAGGTCAAATGTAAGCAGTAACTACAAAATAGTTTTTTTTTAAAATGTTTTATAAGTTATATCACAATGGGATTTTAAAATATCTATTTGTATAGATACAAAAAAAACTAAAAGGTTGTATTGTGCACATGTATATTGTTGAATATGTGAAGAACCAGTACCTGAACAATGTGAGGTAGACATGTTGCATCAGATAAAAGTCTTTTGATTCTTGGCACAGGTCTTATAATAGCACCATCAGAGTCCCTGTCATTGAAAAACATACTTTATACAATTTAAGAGCGTAGTACAGTCATTAGATTGTCATGGAAAATAGGAGGAAAAAAATACTTTGCAATTGTAACCAAAACAGGTTTAAGAATATATTTTGTTGAATGCAAAGCTGTTTTTTTTTCCTCACGGTATAATCGAAAATAATAAATAGTAAACTACCTTTGAGATATTTCAATCTAACCAAAAAAAAACTGTTAAGTAGCGAGTTATGTTTCATTTAAAGAAACCCTAAAGAGCTCCTTCAAAGTGTGTGATGTTGACATTTATGGCTGGGGAAACACCAGCGCTTGGTCGAGTTCAGGATACGAGACAAGGAGAATGCCCAGCATGAAAGAAGGCAGAGCCAACAAAAGAAAAAGCGAAGAGAAGAAGCAGGCCTATTCACAGAAGACACAACTTAGCCATTCCCCTTTAATTCTATACCAAAATAAAACATTTTCTGATAACAAATGAAAACATTGAAGATTAATCAAAAAGGGTAGTGAAATACTACTGAGCAAAATGAAGAACTCTGTTTTGAAATGTGGAAACTAATTAGGGAGAGAAAGAGTTAAATAGTAAACTAGGTGCAAATTTAGTAATACAAAACTTTTTGAGTTCCAATTGGGTAGTCAAAGAAGGTAATTTTATGAAAAAAATAGCAAGCCACCTAAGTTATGTTCTTAGAATGTTTATCATAAAAAAAAGTTTTAAAAATTATTATAACTCACCGACTAGGATAATATTCTGCCATTTTGATCAGCATGTTGAGTATAAGGGTGGCCATATCTGTCTCATTCATCACAGCCTGGCCAGTGGCTAACAGCATCCACTTCAGCTGGGGTACTGACTGCAGCGGCCTCCAGCCATCCATCCCCTGGGCCCAGCATCTTGTCTTGGCGTGGACAGTGCCGTCTTCATAGTATGCTTTCATCTGAAATAATGATAGAAATACTGACATCTTACTTTAGAGCATTCAGGTTATTAGTGCAAAGAGGACCTTACATGGCATGTCAAGTTAAGTGAACTTGATTCTGTGGTCCAAAGTTAACATGAATTATTTCTAGCCAATGCTAGATACCTGTCAAAGCTTGTAATGCACAAATCGTACGACAAATTTACTTACGGACAATAAAGAATATTATTATTATTAAACAGCAATGACACAAATACTCCACATAAAGATAAGATAAGATATTTTTATTGATCCAATCTAATGGAAATTCAGTTTGATTACAATTGACAACATCAGCATAACTACTGTACAAAAACAATATTGATGAAAAATTCTAACAACATTCACATACGAACACACATACACATTCACAACCAGCGCTTTATGAATTTGACTTCTATGTACTTCTCGATGACAGCAGCTGACCTCGTAACACTCTGACCGAAAGTGGGACAAAGGAGTTTTTAAATCTTTCAGTTTTAGTCTTGATGGAAAGGAGATGACCACTTCTAGGTTTTACAGAATTCAAACCCAAGACTTATTTGAACAGCCAACCTTTTGACCACTAGGTACAAAAGCTCTTTACATTGCTAATAACCAAGTGTTTCAAAAATCTCATGTGCTCAAAAAGAAAAGTTGAACCTATACAGTTATTATAGTCTGATTATTTCTTCAAGTCTTGTAAGAATGCTGGAAGAGCTCCTACCTCCTGATAACTGAATGGACCTAATCTTTCTTTCTCTTTGTTGCCGAAGTACCACTCCTTTTCACTCTCTCTCTCCATGTCTGGTGCAGCCTCTATAACATTGGTCTGGCAAATACACACACATTAATTTTCAATATCAAGCAGCTATACAAATTACATAAAAATAGTTTTTGTATTTTTAAATGAGCCATTAATTTTTAATACTTCATAAAAAAAAATAGGTAATTTAAATAAAATAATGTACAATGCTATAAAAACCCTAAACATAACTTAAGTCATAAAATCAACTTCACCTAAAGCACTGAACTTTTTAGGATTCAGTCCATCATTCACTACATAATAGTTTTAATTTTAATATATTGATTTCAGTTTGCCACAAATATCTAAAGATGCAAGATGTTCTTTCCTAAAGTAAATTCTCTTACAGTCCTGATTCAATACTTTTAGTTTACCCCCCTCAATCAATATAATCACTCTCCATTTCAATTCTTGTTAATTATTAATGTTGTCTTTGTGAGGACAAGAAAATTACAAACTAAAAAATGAAATATGGTGATTCATGAGTTGGCTTAAATAACATTTGTTAAGGAAGATTTCACTTTTGTTACTTCAGTGATAGGGTATTTGTATAGCATTGATTAGAAGTGCTGCAAGGTGTGAGTTAGAATTAAAAGTAAGTTTAAGCTTTTAGCTTTTAGTAGTACTCTTGTTTCAAAGTTGGCCATGCAAAACTGAAGTTACAGTACTTGATTTATGGTTTAAAGAAAAAGGAGTATACACATACATGCTCTGTAAAAGAATTTATGTTTTTCGACATACCTGCAAAGGAACTGTTGCTCTTGTTGTGTGCAAGTGGGCAATAGTCAGCAAGTCCACCAATGTCTTGACTCCATTGGCATCCATGATCTCTTTGACATTTCTTTGGTTCAGGATGAGCTTGTTCAGAAAGAGTATCAGCCTATCTCGTTCTAGTTTGTCGGTGCACTGAAGAAGTGAATGAGAAAAAAAATTGTGTTGAATCACATTAGAGTTGGGGCTTTTTTTAAGTCTTAAAAAAACATTACCCAACTTGGAGCTTCATTAATATTTTTTATTACAAGCAGTATATTTTTTACAAATATTTTATGGCTAATATAAAGTGGTGTATTATTGGTAAACAATAATCAATTAACAGTTTACTGAATGTTCTTTGCTGTTGTTTTTCTCTAAAGCTATTGTATATCAACGTTACTAACTTAACCTAACCATTTTTTAGGGTAGCAATAACCAAAGATTTTGTTTTAAAATAATACTATTTTTCTTATGAATAATCCAATATTTTACATATTTTGTAAAAAGAAAAGGTAATATAAATAAAAGTTGTTTTTTTTAATTTACTTAGCAATGCAGTAAATTTTAAAAAATATTTTTCTCTTAACTACATTTTACATCTGAAGTTCTTATGAGAACACCAACTTCTACATAAGACACATGAAAATTTGTCAATATTATTTTATCTATTTACTGACATAGTAATAAAAGGATATGTGTAAGATTTTTAGAAGTGTTTCAGCATGAGTCTATAACAAACAAGAATTTATTTATAACTCGTTTTTATCTCTTTTTTTTTCTTCTTAGATAGTTCACAAATAGAGACTCATTACAAATACATACTCTGTCCAACATGCCCACAATGTATCTGGTATCATTGAAAGCCCCAATTTCCTCATGACATCTGCCATACACAATGGCCATGGCTTGTAGACACATACATTTCATGTTGACTTTAGGTGTCAGAAGGAATCGATGGTACAAATCATTGAAAAATTCATAGCTTAAAATAGAGGAGAAAAAATAATTATGTCTTTTTGAATGTCTAATTTATTAATTATAAAAATGACTTCTACTAAGGCCAACTAATAATTAATATTTCCCAATAATTTCTCAGGTAACAATATTTTTTCATACTGAAATAAACAGACGCAACTGAAATTTTACATTATAGATTCAATCTCACTTGAATCATAAGCTTTGACCCTAATAATACAAAGTATACTCAACATTTAAACATTCCTATTTTTATTTGCTTATCAGGTAAAGGTACTCATATCAGACATTACAATCTATAAGCCAGATGATGTTAAGGTCAGGTCGCCTGTTTCTGTGGCCGAAGGTTAATGGAGGTGTCATGTGTACAACACAATGACCCACTGCCTTTACTTTCACAACTAATGTAATGCATCAGTTCATTTTGGTGGACTC
Organism: Biomphalaria straminea; assembly: GCA_021533235.1. Classification (NCBI taxonomy): domain Eukaryota; kingdom Metazoa; phylum Mollusca; class Gastropoda; family Planorbidae; genus Biomphalaria; species Biomphalaria straminea. The sequence continues at coordinate 4,510,679 of JADKLZ010005465.1, read as the reverse complement.
AGGGGCATCCTAATTATCCCAAAATTCAAATTTCCGGTCTTCACAGAGATTCGAACCCAATACACATTATCAGATAGCCTTTGTAAACAACAACCTTAAGCCTACTTACGATTTTTTTATTGCACTTGTCTCTTCACTAGCCTCATCATCATCTTCTTCTAATAGAAGTCTGAGATAATAGTCCCCTGGTGACAAAACACAGTAATGTAGTGTAACTGTTCATTCTTATTGTTACGATTCTTTATCTTTCCTATCTCAGGCTTTCCGTAAACACTGCTAAACACACAACACAACACATCAAGAACCTGACAACAAGAGCTCCAAAATAATCTGGTACTTTAATAATGAAAAGATAACAGCCAATACTAGACAATTGGCACATCAACAAATACTAATGCTACACTCTGTACATCACCGTACAAACTAATAAACTCTACAGTCTCTAGCTCTTCTTGGACTCTGTACAACACTTGAGGACTCAACCAGGCCCGACTTCATAGCCAGACTCACAGACCTGGTCTCCTCCGTCTCCTATCTTCAACTGCTCTGCCTACACACTCTCTCTCTGGTCTCTCCTACACGCAGGCTTATGATCAGATGACCATAACAGTGGTCACATTTGTGTGCAAAGTTCATGCCAGTACTGTTGTTTTCCCTTCTATATAGCACACTAAACTGTATTGCTGGACTGTGTCACAAATGTCAGCTGGTAAAACACAGTTAACCCTTTCGCGCCGCCAATAGGGCAATAGGGTTATAACATTATTTATTTTATGAAAAGACAACTTGTTCAATGTTGGAATATTTAAGAGCATTTAGTTTACATATTATAATTGATTGTAAAACTTTTCATAGAAATAATTAAAGGTGCTAAGAGATTTTTTTTTTTTAATAATGCAGTTGTTATTGGGAGGAAGTTATATGTAAAATGAGAAGAATTCACTTTTCTTATTATTTTTTGCTGAGGTGTAGACTTTTGGGGGGAAAAATAGTATGTGATTCTTCTCAACTAATGCAAATTGTCATACAAGATGTTTGTAAAAAAAAAATTTGTGTACATATTTTGGATGTTCCTTCAGAGTTCAAGATAATCTACTTCCTAGTGCAAACCTCCAGCAGGAAGATGGGTGAAATCAGCTGGCAGGGTATTAGCCCGGGACCATCGATATGACCAAATGATTAATGTCAAGACCTCATGACCAGGCAACCATCTAAAATGGATGTTGTTTAAGCTTGGCCGTTAGGTAAGGTAATAAGATATGCCTGAGGTGAGATAATTAAAAAATGACTGACAGAAATTAGGTTAAGACTCGCTTCTTTTCAATATTTAGAGAAATGTTCAAAATCCAAAGAGAACCTCTCCATGGACGCTAAAGAGGACAAACCTATTAGGAGCAAGTTGATGAATCAAAGAAAAAGATGATAAAAAGAAAACCAGGAGCAGGAAACTACTTACCTATTTTGATTTCATCAGCGAGGCAATGGTAGGGCACTTCAAACTCTGTGTGGTTCCAGCCCACAATGAAGGTGGCTCCCAGCTCCTTGTCCACATTAAATGCTCTGATCTCATTCTCTAAGCTCTCTCTCAGTTCCTCTCTAGTCTTGTAGTTCCAGATCAGGTTGGGTTTAGCATGATCCTGGCAATGACACAAGACTATGCTCAGCTTCTTTAAGCTTCAATACTTTATAAAGAAAGTTAAAATGATTATATCATAAGATTTAACATCTTTTTATAAGTATTACATATATGCAGTGTGAATGGTCTACGACACAAGACTATGCTCAGCTTCCTTAAGCTTCAATACTTTATAAAGGAAGTTAAAATGATTATATCATAAGATATAACATCTTTTTATAAGTACTACATATATGCAGTCTGAATGGTCTACCTGATTAAATTGATAATAAAACAAAGGCCAGTTGGCTTCACTTTTGATTCTCTGACGTCTTTTCCTTAAAACAATTGGTTTCTCATTCTGTTGCTGAAAAAATGAAAGAGAAAGAAAAACAATTTTCCTAGGTACCTCAAAGGCATTAATTACGAAAATCTCAAAGTTGGAAGTACTATTTCTTATTCATGTTGAATTACAGCAAAGAAAGGTCTAAGTTATCCTCAGACCTGAAGGATCATCTGAAAGTCGAACGTCTTATTTGGTGAGGACAAGGTCTAAAAATATTTTTTTAGATTTATTTGAAAACTTCTCCATTCTTGCATTTGTTCATTAAAAATGTCTTTAGAGAAAAAAAAAAGATTTAACAAAATAAATATATAAATGGCATGCATACAAGTACACCGATATCCATGGCATGCCACTGGATTTGTAGGTTTTGTTTTTTCAAAAATGGGGTTGACAATCAGACAATAAAGAATAAGTGGTTAGAGAGATGGGTTGGATAGAGAAAAGGTTCTGTTTTTAATCTAAATATGCCAATACATAAAGATTCATTTTTATAATTATTAATTTTTTTCAAAGAAAGTCACATTTAAAAATATATCACAGTATTTATATATTCAAAATATTGTTTATGAAATAGCAATAGTTATTGTTTTACCTGTTTATTATCTAACCCTATTCGAGCTCTCCAATGCTGAAGTAAATTATCTATTTTTTTCTCTAGTATAAGCAGTTGTTGATTGCGTTTGTTTTTATTGAAGTGATCCTGTAGGAAATAAAAAATGTAACCATGACTATCTATAGTGGCAATATAACTTTATGTTTGCTGTTAGAGTTTAGGTTTTGTATTTTTATGTAAGAAATGTATCTGAGTAGACCTACCTGAGCTAACTTGACATTATCTCTTATATGCAGCCTGTCTGTTTCTGTGACTGGGACATCATCACTGGAGTCTAGATACAACATCAGGCCAGTGGGCTACATTCAAACACAGATATCAAACAGAGTAAGAGCTAATGCCAAAAAATAATATATTGATCCTGTTTCATATAATCTTAATTGTATGTAAAAAAAAAGGTGATGGTGGCTGTAGAAACTAAGAAACCTCTTGGAGCACATTCAGTATCACAATGCAATAATTTTTTTTAACATCCTGATCATGTTACATGACATAATCTCATGGTGAAGAGAGTCATAGAAAATTGAACAAGAAATGCATCCACTAATTCCACAACTGCACCTTTTGACAGAGACTGAAGGAATATAGATCTATTTGTAATAGTAAAAATAGCATTGATTCAAAAACTTTCTCCACAGGCATTAAGAAATGGGTAATCAATTTCCTGATATTTGAGTCAGAAATCTGTACTTACCAATATTCTTTTCAACAGTCCCATAGCTGTAGGGTGTCCAGTGATCCAGAGCCCTACTAGATGTCGACTTAGTTGTCTGTAACAGTAAAGATAAAAACATGCTGAGGTACTTACATTCAAAAATATTAACAAAAAATAAATGAAACAAACTCTTGACCATTTAGTATAGGGATTTATTTTGGCTGTATATTCTGTTAGATCAGAATTATAATTTCTAAAATGCCAACCTGAGTAGGCCTAAAAAATTTCAAGTTTTGTTTTTAGTATGTAAATATCAAATTTAGTATATGTCAAAATTACCCATGCTATAAAACTATTTTTAAAATATTGAGATAACATTGTATTGTATGAATATAATAAAAAATAATATAATGCGAACGCGATATGAAGCTTTTCAAAACCAACACTAACAGCTGGAAAAAAGTGACACTGGATAGATCCACATGGGAAAGTGAGCATTAAGGAAGGGTTTGGAAATGAAAATGCCAGACAAAACAGTTGTAGAAAGGATGAAAGTACAATGGTGACTGGCAATTACAGATGCCCAGCCTGTGACCGCAGCAATGTGTATCATAGATTGACATCTTTTGTCACAAAAGAAGTTGCAAAGGGAAACAATATAATAATACACCATACAAAAATGATGTAATCTGTATTTATAATTTGTATTTATCAAATGATGCATCTTGTACCAATGAGTCCATTGAGTTACCTGTTTGTCAACATCCTACTATCAGTGCTCTGTGTAAACATTGCTGTGTGAAGATGTTTGGGCAGGGCCCCCTCTGACAGGGCCAGGTCTTGCATCTTGGCTGCTATCTCAGCATCACCTTCCTACAAATGTTTCAGATTGAATTTATGATGTGCCACACCTTTAATTTTTGGCTATTATAAATACTAGCAATTAGTTTTACTTTAAACCCAATATTATCTTCCTTTTAAATTATTTTTGTTAGAAAAGAGACAACATAAAAAGCATGTAACATAAGAGAATTATTTCCTTTGTAGAATAAACTGTTGGAATGTATATATTCTATGTATAAAGATGATGTTTATTCTTAACACTTTATAATGATGTGTCATGCTTATCCATAAAAGTATTTCATATAACTATGTTTCTAGCTTGGCAGGGCTGGTGACATTTGCCATTGTAGTAAAGCTCTTGAAACTACCTACTACATCTAGAAATAATGTATAATGCATTTATTTTTAGTCATTTCATTTGCGGAAATAAAATTTAAACACATATGTTGAGGAATAGGCCACAGCAGTGTTTATTACCATAGCCGGTCTTATTGTAAAATCCACTTGACAATATTTTATATTCAGATTAAATATAAGAGTTTTCATTATATTCTGTTCACTAAAAATGTAATTACAAAAGACATATAGATTCAATTTATAGAGAGTACAGTGTCAAGTATTCCTCACCTCAATAATAGCTTTCATAACTAGGCCAGCTCCTTTCACTATAGCCATAGATGGATGCTAAAAAAACATTAACAACATATCAGATACTGTTACACCAAAAACATTGATCTACATGCTATATTAATTCAAGTTTGTCCTATGTTATGTAACATTTTGTTACTACATAGCATAGAAATGAGTGATACTAATATAAGAATTATAAGATTTCCTTTATTTTATATGGAGAATAAAAAGATTATACATTACATTTAAAAGAATAAATAAATTCTATGATTTTATGTTAAAGGCCTACCTGGAAGAGTTTGAATACCACACGTCCATTAGCAGCCACCATCTCCAAAAGAGTGTCAAACTGAGTTCCATCTGTTGTCTCACTGTAGGGGGCACACAAGGCAAAGGTCAAGAAATCCAGCATGGCTGCTATCACCAGTGCTCCAGTACCATGTACCTAAGACAGAACAAAATAAAGAAAATCTGATGTATAATGTACGAATGTATAAAGACAAATATGTCTTTATTTAAAAAAAAAAAAAAGAAAAGAAAAATTAACATAGAGTCATTAAAAATTATCTATACACGGACAAAGGCAATAATGAGTTAACAAATATAAAAAAAATATCTTAATCAATTCACTACAGTTTTTCTAATTTTTATAATTATTATCTTTTTAATGTATCAAGAGGTTTGAGCTCAAATCAGTGTCAGAACTATTTTTACTGTTCACTCAGATGTAGATATTATCACCTTGAAACCAAGAAAATGCAAGAAAAGTAGTTCAAGTTTAGTACATTATTACCCTTCTGTAAAATTGTTTCAACAATCAAAATACATCAGGTTGTACAAAGCTTTATGTCTTAAAAAGTTGAACTAGAAAGGCACTAACCACTTGGGATATTTTCTGGTCCAGGCTTAATGGATGTTAACAAGGGTTTAAATGAAGTATGCATTTTGGTTAAAACCTAGTTTGAGCAACATAGAATGAACTGATGATACCCACCACATGTTCATTGAACATCTCCAGCAGACTCTCCAGAAACTTGCGAGAGGACATCAGAGAAGTTTTGTTCAGCTGTTCCTGCCTCAAGTCATAGTTGTCATGCATGGGCTGAAAGTACAAGCAGTAAATTCAATACAACAAAATAAACATATCCACTTCTAGAGGTTATGCACTTACAGTTCAAGTTAATAAGTACTAAATGATTTACTTAGGAATGTTAATGATAAAATGTCATTTTCAATTTTCTCATATGATACATTTAAAAATGTTAACATTTTTTTACAAAACAAAAAAAAATAGAAAAAGTGGTGACACTTTGATTCTTCCCTGCAATGATGTTAGATATATTTATTTGTATGTGCACAAACACTTGAAGTAAGTATCTAGAGGTTTAGATATTATTTATAACAGTTTAACTGTAACTCTGCACACAAATTGAAAGTTTTTTGTTTTTTAATTACTGTGGGTATTTAGAATTCAAATTAAAATTCTGAATATTTCTAAAATCCTGTAACCAATAACAGGTGATCTTAATTAAGCATCTACCATATTACTATTAGGGTAGCAGTAGTTGAGTGGTCTAGGCTTGGCTTCTGCACCCTAGGTCCTAGTTGTAAATTTGAATTTTGGGATTTTCAGGGCGCCCCTGAGTCTAAACTCCAATAGGTATCTGACTTTCATTGGGTAAAGTAAAGATTGACACTGCTTGTTAACTGTTTGCTAAAGAAACAGATGACCTTAAATTCATCTTCTCTATAGATGGCAAAGTCTGAAAGGGGAACTTCCTTACTTTATTACATGACTGTTCCCTATTCCGATTCTGCCCAAGTGATTTAACTCTTTACCTGCATCAGAGCACAGAGCATATCCAGAGCAGCATGAGTTATTGCATCATCTTTCCTTTTTAAAGCTTTGATGACCTTGAGTCCCACCTTCTCTCTCATTCTTCAAAGCAGAAAATAAGATTTGTGGGAAAGTTAGCAGAGTGATTCACAGAGTCTGGACACATTATTAATGATTAACAAAATTAAAAAAAAAAAAAAATCTTTTAAATAATTATAGCTCATTGTCAGGATTGTGTTTGAAGAGATAGCTCTGTTGTAGTTTCTCAAAATCATCTGAGATGATGCAAATTCGGAGGTGCTGTTAATATTGTGCAATCACTACCAAGTCACAATGAAGTGACACTAAACACTAATGAAATCAAGATGTACAAAAAGTATTATTATTATGCCACTAATTACTTTGGTATCTCTGTAAAGCCTTGATATCCTGCTTTGGACGCCACCAGTCGTCTCAGTGCATGGAACTGGGCCTCCAGACACTCATTGGATACCTTCTCTTGGTCACCTTCTCTCTCTATCAGTGACTGGAGGGCCAAGTTAATCAGCTTCTCTTTGTTTTGAGCAAACAGACCCTGGAAAATAAAGAGAACAAGCCATAGAAAAAATAACACTTTTTAAAAAAAAAGCTTATTGAAGAGAAAGAACAGCTAATTACTGCTCATTAACTGAAAAAAAGCAGGTTTTAGCTCCCTTTCTGCTATATAAAACACAATAAATTAATAAGTCTAACAAATGATGAGCTAATTGGTTCATTTTTGGATTGATTCACATTTTGTAATTAATCATAAATAATTATTTAAATTTTCAACTTGATACAAGAATGGGAGAGGGAGAAAAAAAGTATCAAAATGTAATTGTTGTACTCAATAATAACAATCCGTGTTACATTCTTAAGCTTT
>JADKLZ010005465.1:4492453-4502839 GCA_021533235.1 Biomphalaria straminea | reverse complement strand
TAAACAAATACTAAGGGGTGACAATCCAACTAAACAAATTCACAACAGTAATAATGGGGTTAAATCCATATATACATATATATATATATATATATATATTTATATCCACACCTCTCATTAAGTAGCATTTATTACCCTTATTTTGATATTAAACAAAATAAAATTTCACCAACAATTAATTAACTGGTTAATTTAATTTGTTGATTCATGTCTAGTCAGGTTCAATGAATAAATTGCAAAGTTTTAACTTGATCCGAGATTGGGAAATGAAGGAAAAAACATGTTCAAACTTTTTACCAGACAGATAGAGTGAGTTGATATAAGCTTGGTAAAAAATCAGTGCAGCGCAAAAAAGTTAGAGAAAGTTTTATTGGTGATATGATAATGTAACTATCAATTAAAATAGTTGAACCATTTTAAGAGGAAAAGTGTTGAAGCTGAATAGCAGAGTTTGGTAACTGAAGTTAAAAATCTACATTACAAATAGCAATAACTGGATTTATACCATGAAACCTATAGACCTTTTTTTTTTTTCATTTTGAGAAGCTTAACTTAGAAACTATATTATAACAAAATTACAATCAAAATAGTTACCTCAGCAGTAACTGCATGGAGCAGACCACTGTAGGAGACATTGGCATTAAATCTATACACAGCCTCATTGAAGCTCATACCCTCTGCAACAATAGTTAGAAAGAAAATAAATAACAATAGTTAGAAAGAAAATAAATAAATTACAAATCCAGTTCTAATTCTACAACATAATTGAAATACCTTTATCAGATATTTTTATAACTGTAATTATACAAGCTAACTTTATTTTTTTTAAATATGTATCTATTTTTTTATATATTTAAAGATAACTTTATTTTTTTTAAATATGTATCTATTTTTTTTATATATTTAAAGACATCTATAAAGCCTTTGATTGAAAGTTTGATTAATTAGAAAGTCAACTATACTTAAATACAACAGAACTCTTCTTGATAGAAAAACACATTTTAAAAAATCAAAATAACAAGAGTAATTAACTCACCAGGTAGAGACTGTAAGGACTTGAGCTGGGTTGCCTCCACTTCCTCATCCACTGGAACTGAAAATGGTCCTGCATAAAAAAAAAAAATTACCATAAAAAGATCAGTCACATGAATGAGGTTACAATTATGGAAATGCAATTTTTCTAATGCTTCATTTAGTTTCACAATTCAGATTGTGCAATCTATGGGACAGATGATGTAATGATCATCTGTTTCTGTGGCACACAGTTAATGAGGGTGTTATATGGCCAGCACGATGACCAACTGCCTTTACAGTTCCTCAACTAATGGCAGATGCCCATTAGAGCAGGGTGGACTCAGAGGCACCTTAAAGATCTTGAAATTAAAAACCCCAGTCTTCACTAAGATTCGAACCCGTCGATTTGAAAGCCAAGAGCTTCACCACTCGGACACCTCTCCTCCAAAGTATCTACTTACCTAGCCTGTACCCTCTGGGAGTTTTATGCATCTTGACACAAACATCTCTGTTGCCTGAGGCCCTGACACCATCCAATACTGAGGCTATGAGAGAATCTCTGAAACAAAAGTTGGACAAGGAAGCATCAAGTGAATGTCCACTCCACTTATCTACATATTCAACAGTTGCTGGTCCATATGAACATAAGGCAGTTATAATAAAGTCCTGTGGTTTAACACTAATGCTTGTTTTGGGATGAACATATTTTTTTTGAAAGAACAAATGAAATTTTACTACATTAAATTACTAAGTAAGAAAAGCCAGTTTAAATTCTTGCTAAAATGTGCAATGCTGTCCCAGGAATTGACATTAAGTTTGTCAAAATAATTTCCAACATACATTGAATTCTGAACATTTCTTTCATGAGAATAAGATTTTCTAAACGCAGATTGATTTTTTTTAATATATCTTTTCTACATCTATTTCTTAATCATCATGTTATTATTACTTCTTTCTAATTATGGTAATAAAAAAATTCATATACTATTTTAAGTAAACTTAGATAATAACTTGCAGTGGAAAAACAGAACAAAATTAGTGTTAATCTAGAGTACTAACCTGTCAGTTGAAAGATAGGTACGTATGGCCCCTTTCACATACTCTACGCTGAACTTCTGTGGATTCTCAGCATCACGGTTGATTGCAAATACCTGACCAATGATAGTTAATGAAATTTATTGACAATATTAAACATTCATTTTTGATATAATGTAATAGAAAATCTCAACAGTTTTGTAAGGAGAATCTACCCAGAAACATGAAGTTAAAATTTAATTTGTTTTTTAATCTGAAGAGGAAAAAAATGTATTCAACAATTCATATCACTATCAAAACAGCAATAAAATCAAACATTATTTTTATGATCTAAATTTATACAACAAAGATGATGCTAAATTTTGACTTCTCACAAACTCACATCGCACAAAGGTTTACACGTGCATATGTTGTAAGTGGCCGGGTCACGCTCTACCAAACATGTCTCTGTTAAACAAAGAGTCCTCCGTACACTGTCTGGGTGTCGAATGGAGACTTTCTGAACTGTGAACTCTGCATAGGATGTGACTGCTTCATCAGTGCTGTCAACAAACAATACTTTCTTCCTTTTACCACATTCATTTGGAAATGGTGGAAAACCATATACAGAGAAACAACCTATTTTGTTTTGAACTTCATATAAAATCTAAAGATGTGAAATACATTTTTTTATGATTTATTATTTCAAAATAGTCTTAAAACTATGGGGTATGACTGTCTAGTGATGAAGAGCTTGACTATTATTTCAAAATAGTCTTAAAACTATGGGGTATGACTGTCTAGTGATGTAGAGCTTGACTATTATTTCAAAATAGTCTTAAAACTATGGGGTATGACTGTCTAGTGATGAAGAGCTTGACTTCCATATAGATGAGATCTTTTATTTGAGTTCCAGTGAAAACTGTGATATTGAACATCAGTATTTTTTTAAGACACCCCAAAGAGTACATTACCAAACAAAAATGGAGCTGGATAGGACACACCCTGCGAAAACCAGCTACCAATGTTGCAAAGCAGGCTCTTGACTGGAATCCACTTGGAAAGAGGAAAGTGGGCAGACCCAAGCAAACCTGGAAGAGGTCAGTCATCAGTGAAGCTGAGGGTACTGGAATGACATGGGAGCAGATGAAGAAAGCTGCTCAGAACCGAGTTCGGTGGAGAGGTGTGGTTGCTGCCCTATGCTCCCCTGGGAGTACACAGGATTAAGTCAGTAAGTCAAAGAGTACCTAACAGACAATGGGGAAGTAAAGGTGGTTGAATGTTGTACTGGCCACGTTACACCTTGGTCAAACATCAGTCATAGAAACAGAGTTTTCTGGTTCTATAGATCACAAGATCTAAAAAGGTTTAAAATAACAAACGGTAGCATGGGAAAGGTTTAAGTTGGGATTTCATTGCATTTATTTCTTAACCGTCAATGATTGACAAATAGAAACATTTGGAGAAAAAAAAGACAGAGAAGTAATACATGATTGTTTTACAAGTTCCTGGTGTTCATTCAGAAATGAAGATTATTACATCCTAGCAAAAGCCTCCTTCAGAATAGCAGGAAGGGTTAGAACTTAGGACCAATGGACTCTAGTCTCTATATCACTTTACCAAGAAGTAATAATGATAAAACCAAAATTCTATTGTTGGGTGTAAACAATTACAATTAAAATAGTCATCTTTATCATTAATGGTTCAAGTTATGAAATTTTATTTTCCTTTGCTAAATTCTCTATTATCATGGTGGAAATTCTCTTGATTAAAGTGCATTTTCTTGTTAATTGATATTCAAATTTCAGATATCTTTTATCACGAATACTAAAAGCTTGTTCAGAAAATGGTCCTTTCAAATGCCACTAACCTGTACTTGCCCAGGCGCTGAGTCTGAAAATGTTCCAGCGTAATAGTCTCTTTCCTGGCTCGAATGAAGACTCCGACGTAAGCTGCACTCGCCTCCGCTATGGCTTTACACAACTCATCTCTCTGCTCTAGCGCAAACAAGTGCTGCAATAAAAGGATCAAAAGTTTCAAGTGCACATTTATTTTTTTAAAGCATCAAATTATTTTTGGACAAGTTAAAAAAGGCTACTAGAAACAAGAACCAACAATAGGCATGTAGAGTTCAGTTTCATGGATGCTGTTTATTACTATGCCATCTTGGCTAAAGCCAACACACTTAAACAAGGTGCATTACTAGCCTAGCCTAAGCAAAGGGATATCACACTTGCAATACATATCAACAGGACAGGTGTAGTCAAATGCCTTAAGATACATTAGGAAATCTTAATGTCACCACCACTTTCATTCATGACCGCAGTAGGTTCAAGAACTACTTTTGATCTTTAGACAGTGTTTACTGATTGTATGCAAATATGATTGAAATAAAGATTAAAGATTTTTTCAATAGTTGTATAAGGCTATATTACTTTATATTATTAATAATGGAACAGAATAATTATAAGAAGATAAAACTCAATGTCAATATTAAAATCTAAAAATTATTAGCTTTTACTGCTGCTACAAAGAAACTAGCAGCTGGTAGATGTGACCATGTGACCATGGCAGCTGATAGGTTAAGGTCAGCGTATGTTTTCTGGAATGTATATCTATAAACAAGAAGTCGTGTAGATAGTTGGAGTTGGTCACGTAATCTTTCTAAATGAAAATGCAACAGATGCTATATGATTCTGACATATTTTAGAATCTTGCTTGGACCTTATATATGCTAGAGAGGGAATGTGCCAGGACAATCTTTACAGTTGTCTCCAGTTGTTACAATTATTATAGTGTGAGACAGTACAAGAGATTTTGTACAACTTGAGTAACTAGAGCAGAGTAAACTGGAGCAGACTAGAGTTGGTACAGTTGAGTACGACTCAGCAACAGTTGAATAGAGTGACATACGGCTCAATACAGTTGAGCACAGTGAAGTGCAGAGAAGTACAATGAAATGAAGATATTGTACAGTCTTCTACGCTACTTTTTTGCAATGCCAATAAATAGCTAGATTTTGAATAATAAATCAAGTTATCTTAAAATGGAATAGAAGTTGTCAAGTTCTTTTAAATGATTTTATTTGTGTTTCAACAAAATACAGTAAGCCAGAAGAAAAGAAATGTGTAACAATACCAAGACTAAACAGCACTACTATCAAGAAACCAATATTATATACATTTTAAATACACATTTTCAGAATCCAGATTGTACATTTAAGTCCCATTCATCCTGTACGGTAAAAACATGACTTACCATCCTGCTGAAGCCCCCATATACTACAGCCACCCCACCAGGGTAATCAGAAAGCTGAGAACAAAATGTAAGTAAAACTAAATATCTTTAAACCACAGAGCATTTTTTACTAAATAACTATTAGCAATATAAACCTTATTAATGTAAAAAAAAATATATCAAAATATGCTTTAATGCAGATATATAAAAAAGGGAACTAAGACCTGGAATTTTTTAATTTACATTTAAGCATTGTACAAAAAAAAAAAAAAATTCACTAATTACTGGATTAGAAATTAGATTTTTATCACTTGTAGTGTACTAAAATTACTTTACCTCAATATTGTATTGTTTTAACTTTAAATTTATACTGTGAGCCAACAATGGAATTTATAAAATAGATTTGAACTTATCAGACGCACAAAAAAATATTCGTAACTAAAAGAATTTTTTTGTGTGTCCAATTTAAATTTAATTTAAAATGATTTATTCGGTGGGCTTCATACCAATTGTAGGGCTTCGATATCTTTGTAGTCATAAGAACATAATTTCTTGTTGGTGGCTGGTTCAACTTGATCCAGGGAGCCCTGATTAACCTCCAGAATCACAGGCACCCGATTTTCTGACCAATGGTGCTTGAAGCAGTTAAACCTCCTAGGTGTAAAACTGAAAGCATCTGCAAACTGGTCACGGAATCGCTATATAAAAGCGTTAAACAGAAAATCGCTTTTAAAAAAATATATTTATTCATTTAAATAATATCTAAGCACAACTAAAACCAAAATGACCACAGTTTGATAAAATGTGAAAACTATTTTAAAAAATGATGTCCAGGCTCAATAAACTCACCAAAGCCTCAGTTAAAAGATCTGCTCTGTGGTCAGTGGAAAATTTCATCGAGTCAGTCTTCTTAGCTCCTTTCTTCATGGAAATTATGAACTCTTGGTTGTTGACTGCTTTAGTGTTGGGGACAATGCTAATGAACTCATTATAAGCCCACTGGAATGCAATGCAATCAAAAAACAGTTCTTAAAACAACAGACTTTGATAATGACACTTATAAATAAAAGTGTTTCATTGGCTAACACTTGTTAAAGTGTTATTTAAATATACATATATACACATTTCCTAACAATTATCCTATTTAGAGCAAAGTGAACTCTGGACTATTATAAAGCCAATTATATTTTTTTATATCACTGGAATTAAAGTAAGAACTTTAGTTCAGATGCCAAACAACTTAAACCTCAGCAACCAAACCTCATTAACAGAACAACAATTATGCTTTAATGAAAAACAAATATACAAGATCAATATTAAAAATATTGTGCTCAAATTTTAGTGGATTTTGATTTACAAAAGGGATTCCATAAAATCAAAGTTATCATGCCTTATCTTATTGCATTTAATCGAACTTCGGCCATAGCTGTCAAAATATGAGCCAACAGGACAGTGGTCTGTCCTACACTGTGCTATAATTGCTTGCTCAGGCCTCGACAGCCTCCACCACAGTGAAGTGTGGTCAGGGCGACTTATACGCTCTCAGACTCCACATGCTTTTTGGGTTGACCCAGCACTCAAACCACTTTTCCATTTCTGTTTTTTGAATCATAGCCAAGCATGATGAAAACTTACAGCCTGTTCAGTTGGTGGAATTTGCCCTCCCTGGTGGGCCAAGGAATCTGTATTTATTAAAGGCTTTCATTTAATAAGTCTAAAATAGTCTAATATAGTGGCATAGCTACTGTGGCACAAAGGGGTTTATTGCACCCTAACGTGATTAAAAAGGGTCCACAGGCACTATTAAAAGATAGTTCTTTATTAATTGTGAGTATCCAGTGGTGCAGCAGCCATGACTCAAAGGGGTTCATTGAGCCCAGACCTATGACTTATAAGCGTCCACTGGCACCATTGAAAGACAGTTGTTTATTATTTTTAAGAAGACATTCAACCACTGACTGACTGAGTTTCATGACACAAATACTTATGAGAAGTTATAAATGAATTGGAAGTTGTGACACTTGAATTAGTAAAATGTACTTCATAGAGTTAAGTGCCTTCTTAAAAATATAATAATACTTTTCAAGGCAACTTGATTTTTGAGCTGGACCCATGGGTTATTTGTTATTCTACGGGTCTAATCTTTTTTTTATTTTAACCCTTTGTTAATAATAAATTAAAACTACAACTATTTGAGCACCAAGGAAAATTAGACATTAGACTCTTTATATTTTAGTCAACAAATGACTACCTGATTAGTCACAGCAAAGGTGGCTGGATTATATGTGGTGATTCCATGAGTTCCAACAGAAAATATTCTTTTATATCTGAAAAGAAAAAAAAATCTTATCAGGTTATATGTGCATTAAATTATACCACCTCATATATTACATAAATTAAGACCACTTTGTCAGTGATAGTTGAATGTAAAAATAATATGTAGACAATGGTTTCCGGTCATTACATCCCCTGGTTATTGAAATGACTGGGCATGAAGTGACCGGGGATGAAATGACCAGTCACCGTTAACAATAGCAAATGCAAAACAGACTAGAACTTGGAACTAATATGAAACAGAGAGAAAGGGAGATAGCCGTTAAAAACAGAAGGGGGGTAGACAGCGAGTGAGACAGACTGATATAAAGAGAGAGTACGACTGATCTTAACAGTCATGTCTATTAGCTGATGTCTGCTTGAGCCAGCCTTAGACATAGGCAATCTAAATGGCTGCCTAGGGCCTTTCAATGGTGTGGGCCTTGCACAGGACTAAAAACAATTTTTTTTAAACACAAAAAAGGAAAACTTGTGCCAAATGCTATTAATGGAAAAAAATAGATTTTAAATAATGTGCAGCTTAAGTTTATTTTTTCGCTATCTTAATTGTATTTTTCTATTCATTTGGGGTCACCAGATTCACTTCGCCTAGGACCTCCAATTATCTAAGGCTGGCCCTGCTATAGAGATGTGTAATTTGTAATGAAAAAATGCCTTACTTCCCCTTCCATGAATGTTTGGTGATGAAATAACATGCCACATCTTTGTTGTCTTTAAGAGTGGCCATCATACCTAAGAAATAAAAAATCTTATTTAATTTGTCACTATACTATATATATATATATATATATATAGTCTATATAACTATAGTATGGATATATATGTGGAGAACAATAAAAAAAAATGCCTTATATATAAATATATAATTTTATGTATATAAATAAAATATCTAATAAGATGATTTTATATTATAATCTAGGATTAATCAGAAGATCACAAATTCAAAAAGACTATACCTGACTAGAGTGGTCTAGTCTGGACTTACTCATACTCATTTACTGTTAAAGTTAAAGTTGTAATTTAACTTCTTTATATGTAGACTATAGTAGATAGTCTGACAGTCTGACTCTATAATCTATATATATAGACTCTAATACTCATAAATCTAGACTAAAATCACTAGATCTAGTCTAGATAGATCTTTAGTTTAGATCTTAGTCTATTTACTCCATTTTATAGTTGTTACATTCTACATCTAGATCTATATATAATCTAGACTACATGATCTTAGAATCTGGATAAATTTATTTTAAAATTGTCTCTTTTTTTATTCGTTGATGCTGATATCTAGATCTAGATCTATTGAAATTGAAATTAAGTTTAATACTATAATAGTCTAGTCTAGATCTAGAAACTCAAACTGAAGTGACTTATTTGACTTAGATCTACTGATCTAGTATAATTAATTATAGATCTAGTATCGGTATAGCCTATAGATCTAGGTGAGTAGGTCTATTTCTAATCTAGATCTATAACTAAATATCAATATAGATTTATAGTTTATAGAATATTATATTTTATATAGAGTCTACTAATATTTATATAATCTAGATCATGAAATGATGAATACTAGATCTAGACATTCTAATTTCTAGAACTATCATCTATGATCTAATCCTAGAATTATTCTAAATTCTAGATCATTAGTCTTAGATAATTAAAAAAATAATAGATAATAATAGATAATAAATATTAGACATATCTCTGTGTATGACAGAATAGATCTATTGAACTGATCGTTTGGACCAGTTTAGAGTAACGAATGAAAAAAGGGGGCGTGTCATGTGATGTTGACACTAGTTTCGAGTATTTCTGTATTAAGACGATTATTTATAATCAAAATTGTTACATTTAACAACCACCAACTTTATTATATAGCTTCCTTAAAGGATTAAACGTGATGCATCATACACATTGATGGTATTTATATAAGTATCAACACAAAGCTGAAGTGATTTTACTAGAAATTGGATGGATTTAACAATAATTGTGATTAATAAACTTCCAATTTCCAGGAGGCCGCCATATTGGGTTTTTAACTTCCGCTAATGATCGTTTCTTCTCGTGAATGCTACGAGAGCTTCCGCTTTTAATAGATCTAAGTGTCCCTCAACGTTTTATTGTAGACCCTATAATAATGCCTATATTCTATTAGATCTATACAGGGTTCGTAGCGCTCCTAAAAACTCCTAAAATCTCCTAAAAAATGAAAAGTCTCCTAAAATCCTAAAATTCTCCTAAAAATTGCCATAATCCTCCTAAAATTTTGTCCTCTCTCCAAAAAATTTTTATCCAATATTTTTTTAAAACATAATTTTGCTTATTTCTTGCTAAAAATGTGGGGAAAAAACAAAGCGTAACTAGGCATTCTTTCTGATCGCGTCACGTTACGGGCTGGCTGTGTTAATGAGCTGACCAGTGACGGGTCTACACCGCCTTTCACCCACTTGTGAAGCGCGACCTCGTGATTGACGATGACCTTGGCTCAAGCAAGAATTTCACCCTCCCTCACCTAACTCTTCTTGTAAGAGTTCGCGTAGAAAGTCTGTAAATATCTAGATCTAGATAGATCTAGTTGGCCTTGAATTTTAGTAAATTTATTGATCTTGATACATCTAATTTAGTCTAATGTCTAGATTACTCTAGAAAAACGCTAGTTTCTAGATTTACGCCAGAATTTAGAATCTAGTGAAGATAATTCGCACACAGTCGCGAAAAGTCCGCGAATTTAGTGACTTACATCTACAGTTTAGATTTAAAGTATATTCCGTGATATTTCGCACACAG